>OY796665.1:22658970-23258970 GCA_963680705.1 Rhagium mordax
CATAGAGTGAGTAAAATTGTTAAATCGAGGCTATAACATATGTAATACCACCCTTTATAATTATTTATTTTAATAAGCATATAAATCCATTAAAGAGTGAATAAAATCGTTAAACCAAGTAAAATATATAATACTATAATTATTTTTAAATAAAATTTGTAAAGATATCATTATTTTCTCGGTACATTTTTTGTTGTTATCATATAATTAACAAAGACGTTACATTGGTTTTTTTTAAAATCAACTGTAATAAATTATTACCTGCAGCATAAGGGTTATCAAGTTACTAACCATACGTTTCTATATCCCTGCTGTTACAGTTTATATGTATCTAACAATTTAAAATCTCCTGGTAAAAAATAATCTTTTGTTCTATACATAGAAATCGTTTTCTAATATAATAAGGCATAACCTAATTAAAACTGAGATTAAAAAATATTTAAAATTGGTGAAACTCCTAATATAGAAAATATTTCTAAGTCTTAAATGTTTAAAAAAATATATTTTCAACAGAATTTTAGCTACTTATAGTTAATGAAGTTCACCCTGTAATTTTCGTTTCATATTTCAGATTAATAATTTCATATATTTTTTAAATTTTAAATGCGCTTAAGAAGATCACCCTGTAATTTTCCTACTTTATTCTCTTTATGGTATGCACGTGTGTGTGAGGTAGACAAAACATTTATATAATACATAATTTTTCATTAAAATAGTTTTTATCCAATTTTCAGTTTCTTGATATAGGCGTTCTTAATAATTTTTCATATATCATTGAAACCCTCGTTGAAACCATATGCAATATTTACGCTAATAATTCGCTATGTTACATATGAAGCAAGACCATAATAAAAAATTCTTAAATCATGTAAAAACTATCTCTTCTCCCATCAGTAAACTAACATACACTCCGTTTAAATCTTATAAGTAATTTTATTGCCTGCATATGCAATTCACATATTAATTTAAAAACTAGGTTAGGCGGCGCCAGACCCTACGGGTCTGGCTTGCCTAACCTATCTCTGCGAGGCTGACCCTCTATATCAGTAGTTTTATCTCGGGGTTTTTAGTTGAAAGACGGTTTTTAAATTTCGGGAAAAAGTAGAGTTCCGACATGGGGTCGCGGGGTCGGGAGTTGGAAAAAATTCAGGATTTTAGGATTAAAATTTGAGAAAAAAAATAAAAAGGTCAGAGCCCCTGCGGGGCTCTATTTAAGATATAGTAATGGAATGGCCCCTGCGGGGCCGTAGAAATAGTGAGTTCTAGACTAAAATTTTTAAACATTTCGATGACAGCTGCCAAATAAAGGTCAGTGACGTTTTTTTGGTAAAAAAAATTTTTTGGATTTTTTTTTTGGTGGGGGTGTCTAAAATGGGGGAAAATTTTTTCGAAACTTTTTTAATTTCGGCCCCCTTCGGAAAAATTTTTTGGGCGCCCAATTTCAATTTTTTTTTCGACCCCAATGGGGAAAAAATATGATGCCGTTCTTTAAAAAATATTTAAAAAATGGCTCCTGTGGGATCGTAGAAATAGTAGGTTCTAGACGGTCCAATATAGCAAAAATAATAATGACCGTACGCATCAAGTAGTTTTGGTAAAAAATTTGCAAAAAAAAAAATGAGTCCGACATAGAAGTCTTGAATAAAAAAAAAGGTGAGAAGGTTATCTGAAATGAAGCGTATGGTGTATTTTCGTAGGCGTTCTCGATTAGTTAAAGGATTCGGGCGTTTTAGTTGGATTCGGCCGAAAAGCTTCGGGAAAGATGCAGAGCCCGACAGAGAATTTATAGATAAGGTGGAAATGAGGCGTTTCGTGTATTTTCGTGGGCGTCTTCGATTAGTTAAGGGATTAGAGTAATTTATTTGGATTCGGTGGAAGAGTCTCGGGAAAGATGTAAAGTCCGACAGAGATGCTACTTGAAAAGTAGAGGGTCATCGGAAATGAGGCGTTTCGCGTATTTTCGTAGGCGTGTTCGATTAGTTAAGGGATTCGGGCAATTTAGTTGGATTCGGCCGAAGAGTCTAGGAAAAGATGTAGAGTCCGACAGAGATGCTACTTGAAAAGTAAAACGGTCATCGGAAATGAGGCGTTATGCGTATTTTCGTAGGCGTCTTCGATTAGTTATGGGATTCGGAAAATTAGGTGGATTCGGTGGAAGAGCCTCGGGAAAGATGTAGGGTCCGACAGAGATGCTACTTGAAAAGTGAGAGGGGCATCGGAAATGAGGTGTCTCTCGTATTTTCGTAGGCGTCTTTGATTAGTTAAGGGATCCGGATAATTTAGTTGGATTCAATCTAAGAGTCTTGGGAAAGCTGCAGAGTCCGACAGAGATGCTACTTGAAAGGTGAGAGGGTCTTCAGAAATGAGGGGCGTCGCGTATTTTTGTAGGTGTTTCCGATTAGTTAAGGGATTCGGGCAACTTATTTGAATTCGGTCGAAGAGTCTCGGGAAAGATGTAGAGTCCGACAGAGATGCTACTTGAAGAGTGAGAGGGTTATCAGAAAAGAGGCGTCTCGCATATTTTCGTAGGCGTTTTCGATTAGTTAAGTGATTCGGGCAATTTAGTTGGATTCGGTCGGAGAGTCTCGGGAAAGATGTAGAGTCCGACAGAGGTGCTACTTAAAAAGTGAGAGGGCATCAGGAAAGAGACGTCTCGCGTATTTTCGTAGGCATTTTCGATTAGTTATGGGATTCGGGAAATTTAGTTGGATTCGGTCTAAGAGTCTCGGGATAGATGTGGAGTCCGACAGAGATGTTACTTAAAAAGTGAGAGGGCATCAGGAAAGAGGCGATTCGCGTATTTTCGCAGGCGTCCTCGATTAGTTAAGGGATCCGGATAATTTAGTTGGATTCAGTCTAAGAGTCTCGGGAAAGCTGCAGAGTCCGACAGAGATGCTACTTGAAAAGTGAGAGGGTCTTCAGAAATGAGGGGTGTCGCGCATTTTCGTAGGTGTTTCCGATTAGTTAAGGGATTCGGGCAACTTATTTGGATTCGGTCGGAGAGTCTCGGGAAAGATGTAGAGTCCGACAGAGGTGCTACTTAAATAGTGAGAGGGCATCAGGAAAGAGACGTCTCGCGTATTTTCGTAGGCATTTTCGATTAGTTATGGGATTCGGGAAATTTAGTTGGATTCGGTCGAAGAGTCTCGGGGAAGATGTAGAGTCCGACAGAGATGCTACTTGAAAAGTGAGAGGGTATCAGGAAAGCGGCGTTTCGTTTATTTTCGTAGGAGTCTCCGATTAGTTAAGGGATCCGTGTAATTTAGTTGGATTCGGTCTAAGAGTCTCGGGAAAGCTGCAGAGTCTTACAGAGATGCTACTTGAAAAGTGAGAGGGTCTTCAGAAATGAGGTGTGTCGCGTATTTTCGTAGGCGTATTTGATTAGTTAAGGGATTCGGGCAATTTAGTTGGATTCGGTCGAAGAGTTTCGGGAAAGATGTAGAGTCCGACAGAGATGCTTCTTAAAAAGTAAGAGGGAATCAGGAAATGAGGCGTTTCGCGTATTTTCGTAGTCATCCTCGATTAGTTATGGGATTTGGGCAATTTAGTTGGATTCGGTGGAAGAGTCTCGGGAAAGATGTAGAGTCCGACAGAGATGTCACCTAAAAAGTGAGAGGGCATCAGGAAAGAGGCGTCTCGTATAGTTTCGTAGGAGTCTTCGATTAGTTAAGGGATTCGGGCAATCTAGTTGGATTCGGCCGAAGAGTCTAGGAAAAGATGTAGAGTCCGACAGAGATGCTACTTGAAAAGTAAGACGGTCATCGGAAATGAGGCGTTTTGCGTCTTCGATTAGTTATGGGATCCGGGTAATTTAGTTGGATTAGGTGGAAGAGCCTCGGGAAAGATGTAGAGTCCGAAGGAGATGCTACTTGAAAAGTGAGAGGGTCATCGGAAATGAGGTGTCTCGCGTATTTTCGTAGGCGTCCTCGATTAGTTAAGGGATCCGGGTAATTTAGTTGGATTTAGTCTAAGTGTCTCGGTAAAGCTGCAGAGTCTGACAGAGATGCTACTTGAAAAGTGAGAGGGTCTTCAGAAATGAGGGGTGTCGCGTATTTTCGTAGGTGTTTCCGATTAGTTAAGGGATTCGGGCAATTTATTTGGATTCGGTCGAAGAGTCTTGGGAAAGATGTAGAGTCCGACAGAGATGCTACTTGAAGAGTGAGAGGGTTATCAGAAAAGAGGCGTCTCGTGTATTTTCGTAGGAGTCTCCGATTAGTTAAGGGATCCGGGTAGTTTAGTTGGATTCGGTGGAAGAGCCTCGGGAAAGATGTAGAGTCCGACAGAGATGCTACGTGAAAAGTGGGAAGGGCATCAGAAAAGGGGCGTTTCGCGTATTTTCGTAGGCATCTTCGATTAGTTAAGGGATCCCGATAATTTAGTTGAACTGAGTCTAAGAGTCTCGGGAAAGCTGCAGAGTCCGACAGAGATGCTACTTGAAAAGTGAGAGGGTCTTCAGAAATGAGGGGTGTCGCTTATTTTCGTAGGTGTTTCCGATTAGTTAAGGGATTCGGGCAATTTTTTTGGATTCGGTCGAAGAGTCCCGGGAAAGATGTAGAGTCCGACAGAGGTGCGACTTAAAAAGTGAGAGGGCATCAGGAAAGAGACGTCTCGCATATTTCGTAGGCGTTTTCGATTAGTTAAGTGATTCGGGCAATTTAGTTGCATTCGGTCGGAGAGTCTCGGGAAAGATGTAGAGTCCGACAGAGGTGCTACTTAAAAAGTGAGAGGGCATCAGGAAAGAGACGTCTCGCGTATTTTCGTAGGCATTTTCGATTAGTTATGGGATTCGGGAAATTTTGTTGGATTCGGTCGAAGAGTCTCGGGGAAGATGTAGAGTCCGACAGAGATGCTACTTGAAAAGTGAGAGGGTCTTCAGAAATGAGGTGTGTCGCGTATTTTCGTAGGCGTATTCGATTAGTTAAGGGATTCGGGCAATTTAGTTGGATTCGGTCGAAGAGTTTCGGGAAAGATGTTGAGTCCGACAGAGATGCTTCTTAAAAAGTAAGAGGGAATCAGGAAATGAGGCGTTTCGCGTATTTTCGTAGGCATCCTCGATTAGTTATGGGATTTTGGCATTTTAGTTGGATTCGGTGGAAGAGTCTCGGGAAAGATGTAGAGTCCGACAGAGATGTTACCTAAAAAGTGAGAGGGCATCAGGAAAGAGGCGTCTCGTGTATTTTCGTAGGAGTCTTAGATTAGTTAAGGGATTCGGGCAATTTAGTTGGATTCAGCCGAAGAGTCTAGGAAAAGATGTAGAGTCCGACAGAGATGCTACTTGAAAAGTAAGGCGGTCATCGGAAATGAGGCGATTTGCGTATTTTCGTAGGCGTCTTCGATTAGTTAAGGGATTCGGGCAATTTATTTGGATTCGGCCGAAGAGTCTAGGAAAAGATGTAGAGTCCGACAGAGATGCTACTTGAAAAGTGAGAGGGTCTTCAGAAATGAGGTGTGTCGCGTATTTTCGTAGGAGTCTTCGATTAGTTAAGGGATACGGGCAATTTATTTGGATTCGGTCGAAGAGTCTCGGGAAAGATGTAGAGTCCGACAGAGATGCTACTTGAAGAGTGAGAGGGTTATCAGAAACGAGGCGTCTCGTGTATTTTCGTAGGAGTTTCCGATTAGTTAAGGGATCCGGGTAGTTTATTTGGAGTCGGTGGAAGAGCCTCGGGAAAGATGTAGAGTCCGACAGAGATGCTACGTGAAAGGTGGGAAGGGCATCAGGAAAGGGGCGTTTCGCGTATTTTCGTAGGCGTCTTCGATTAGTTATGGGATCCGGGTAATTTAGTTGGATTCGGTGGAAGAGCCTCGTGAAAGATGTAGAGTCCGACGGAGATGCTACTTGAAAAGTGAGAGGGTCATCGGAAATGAGGTGTCTCGCGTATTTTCGTAGGCGTCTTCGGTTAGTTAAGGGATCCGGAAAATTTAGTTGGATTGAGTCTAAGAGTCTCGGGAAAGCTGCAGAGTCCGACAGAGATGCTACTTGAAAAGTGAGAGGGTCTTCAGAAATGAGGGGTGTCGCGTATTTTCGTAGGTGTTTCCGATTAGTTAAGGGATTCGGGCAATTTATTTGGATTCGGTCGAAGAGTCCCGGGAAAGATGTAGAGTCCGATAGAGGTGCGACTTAAAAAGTGAGAGCGCATCAGGAAAGAGACGTCTCGCGTATTTTCGTAGGCGTTTTCGATTAGTTAAGTGATTCGGGCAATTTAGTTGGATTCGGTCGGAGAGTCTCGGGAAAGATGTAGAGTCCGATAGAGGTGCTACTTAAAAAGTGAGAGTGCATCAGGAAAGAGACGTCTCGCGTATTTTAGTAGGCATCTTCGATTAGTTATGGGATTCGGGCAATTTAGTTGGATTCGGTGGAAGAATCACGGGAAAGATGTAGAGTCCGACAGAGATGCTACTTAAAAAGTGACAGGGCATCAGGAAAGAGGCGTTTCGTTTATTTTCGTAGGAGTCTCCGATTAGTTAAGGGGTCCGTGTAATTTAGTTGGATTCGGTTTAAGGGTCTCGGGAAAGCTGCAGAGTCCGACAGAGATGCTACTTGAAAAGTGAGACGGTCTTCAGAAATGAGGTGTGTCGCGTATTTTCGTAGGCGTATTTGATTAGTTAAGGGATTCGGGCAATTTATTTGGATTCGGCCGAAGAGTCTAGGAAAAGATGTAGAGTCCGACAGAGATGCTACTTGAAAAGTGAGAGGGTCTTCAGAAATGAGGTGTGTCGCGTATTTTCGTAGGAGTCTTCGATTAGTTAAGGGATACGGGCAATTTATTTGGATTCGGTCGAAGAGTCTCGGGAAAGATGTAGAGTCCGACAGAGATGCTACTTGAAGAGTGAGAGGGTTATCAGAAAAGAGGCGTCTCGTGTATTTTCGTAGGAGTTTCCGATTAGTTAAGGGATCCGGGTAGTTTATTTGGAGTCGGTGGAAGAGCCTCGGGAAAGATGTAGAGTCCGACAGAGATGCTACGTGAAAGGTGGGAAGGGCATCAGGAAAGGGGCGTTTCGCGTATTTTCGTAGGCGTCTTCGATTAGTTATGGGATCCGGGTAATTTAGTTGGATTCGGTGGAAGAGCCTCGTGAAAGATGTAGAGTCCGACGGAGATGCTACTTGAAAAGTGAGAGGGTCATCGGAAATGAGGTGTCTCGCGTATTTTCGTAGGCGTCTTCGGTTAGTTAAGGGATCCGGAAAATTTAGTTGGATTGAGTCTAAGAGTCTCGGGAAAGCTGCAGAGTCCGACAGAGATGCTACTTGAAAAGTGAGAGGGTCTTCAGAAATGAGGGGTGTCGCGTATTTTCGTAGGCGTTTTCGATTAGTTAAGTGATTCGGGCAATTTAGTTGGATTCGGTCGGAGAGTCTCGGGAAAGATGTAGAGTCCGATAGAGGTGCTACTTAAAAAGTGAGAGTGCATCAGGAAAGAGACGTCTCGCGTATTTTAGTAGGCATCTTCGATTAGTTATGGGATCCGGGCAATTTAGTTGGATTCGGTGGAAGAATCACGGGAAAGATGTAGAGTCCGACAGAGATGCTACTTGAAAAGTGAGAGGGTCTTCAGAAATGAGGTGTGTCGCGTATTTTCGTAGGAGTCTTCGATTAGTTAAGGGATACGGGCAATTTATTTGGATTCGGTCGAAGAGTCTCGGGAAAGATGTAGAGTCCGACAGAGATGCTACTTGAAGAGTGAGAGGGTTATCAGAAAAGAGGCGTCTCGTGTATTTTCGTAGGAGTTTCCGATTAGTTAAGGGATCCGGGTAGTTTATTTGGAGTCGGTGGAAGAGCCTCGGGAAAGATGTAGAGTCCGACAGAGATGCTACGTGAAAGGTGGGAAGGGCATCAGGAAAGGGGCGTTTCGCGTATTTTCGTAGGCGTCTTCGATTAGTTAAGTGATTCGGGCAATTTAGTTGGATTCGGTCGGAGAGTCTCGGGAAAGATGTAGAGTCCGATAGAGGTGCTACTTAAAAAGTGAGAGTGCATCAGGAAAGAGACGTCTCGCGTATTTTAGTAGGCATCTTCGATTAGTTATGGGATCCGGGCAATTTAGTTGGATTCGGTGGAAGAATCACGGGAAAGATGTAGAGTCCGACAGAGATGCTACTTAAAAAGTGACAGGGCATCAGGAAAGAGGCGTTTCGTTTATTTTCGTAGGAGTCTCCGATTAGTTAAGGGGTCCGTGTAATTTAGTTGGATTCGGTTTAAGAGTCTCGGGAAAGCTGCAGAGTCCGACAGAGATGCTACTTGAAAAGTGAGACGGTCTTCAGAAATGAGGTGTGTCGCGTATTTTCGTAGGCGTATTTGATTAGTTAAGGGATTCGGGCAATTTAGTTGGATTCGGTCGAAGAGTTTCGGGAAAGATGTAGAGTCCGACAGAGATGCTTCTTCAAAAGTAAGAGGGAATCAGGAAATGAGGTGTTTCGCGGATTTTCGTAGGCATCTTCGATTAGTTATGGGATTTGGGCAATTTAGTTGGATTCGGTGGAAGAGTCTCGGGAAAGATGTAGAGTAGGACAGAGATGATACTTAAAAAGTGAGAGGGCATCAGGAAAGGGGCGTTTCGTGTATTTTCGTGGGAGTCTCCGATTAGTAAAGGGATCCGGGTAATTTAGTTGGATTCGGTCTAAGAGTCCCGGGAAAGGTGTAGAGTCCGACAGAGATGCTACTTGAAAAGTGAGAGGGTCTTCAGAAATGAGGGGTGTCGTGTATTTTCGTAGGTGTTTCCGATTAGTTAAGGGATTCGGCCAACTTATATGGATTCGGTCGAAGAGTCTCGGGAAAGATGTAGAGTCCGACAGAGATGCTACTTGAAGAGTGAGAGGGTTATCAGAAAAGAGGCGGCTCGCATATTTCGTAGGCGTTTTCGATTAGTTAAGTGATTAGGGCAATTTAGTTGGATTCGGTCGGAGAGTCTCGGGAAAGATGTAGAGTCCGACAGAGGTGCTACTTAAAAAGTGAGAGGGCATCAGGAAAGAGACGTCTCGCGTATTTTCGTAGGCATTTTCGATTAGTTAAGGGATTCGGGCAATTTATTTGGATTCGGTCGAAGGGTCTCGGGAAAGATGTAGAGTCCGACAGAGATGCTACTTGAAGAGTGAGAGGGTTATCAGAAAAGAGGCGGCTCGCATATTTCGTAGGCGTTTTCGATTAGTTAAGTGATTCGGGCAATTTAGTTGGATTCGGTCGGAGAGTCTCGGGAAAGATGTAGAGTCCGACAGAGATGCTTCTTCAAAAGTAAGAGGGAATCAGGAAATGAGGTGTTTCGCGGATTTTCGTAGGCATCTTCGATTAGTTATGGGATTTGGGCAATTTAGTTGGATTCGGTGGAAGAGTCTCGGGAAAGATGTAGAGTAGGACAGAGATGATACTTAAAAAGTGAGAGGGCATCAGGAAAGGGGCGTTTCGTGTATATTCGTGGGAGTCTCCGATTAGTAAAGGGATCCGGGTAATTTAGTTGGATTCGGTCTAAGAGTCCCGGGAAAGGTGTAGAGTCCGACAGAGATGCTACTTGAAAAGTGAGAGGGTCTTCAGAAATGAGGGGTGTCGTGTATTTTCGTAGGTGTTTCCGATTAGTTAAGGGATTTGGCCAACTTATTTGGATTCGGTCGAAGAGTCTCGGGAAAGATGTAGAGTCCGACAGAGATGCTACTTGAAGAGTGAGAGGGCATCAGGAAAGAGACGTCTCGCGTATTTTCGTAGGCATTTTCGATTAGTTAAGGGATTCGGGCAATTTATTTGGATTCGGTCGAAGGGTCTCGGGAAAGATGTAGAGTCCGACAGAGATGCTACTTGAAGAGTGAGAGGGTTATCAGAAAAGAGGCGTCTCGTGTGTTTTCGTAGGAGTCTCCGATTAGTTAAGGGATCCGGGTAATTTAGTTGGATTCAGTGGAAGAGCCTCGTGAAAGATGTAGAGTCCGACGGAGATGCTACTTGAAAAGTGAGAGGGTCATCGGAAATGAGGTGTCTCGCGTATTTTCGTAGGCGTCTTCGATTAGTTATGGGATTTGGGCAATTTAGTTGGATTCGGTGGAAGAGTCTCGGGAAGATGTAGAGTAGGATAGAGATGACACTTAAAAAGTGAGAGGGCATCAGGAAAGGGGCGTTTCGAGTATTTTCGTGGGAGTCTCCGATTAGTAAAGGGATCCGGGTAATTTAGTTGGATTCGGTCTAAGAGTCCCGGGAAAGGTGTAGAGTCAGACAGGGATGCTATTTGAAAAGTGAGAGGGTCATCCGGAAATGAGGCGTTTCGCGTATTTTCGTAGGCATCTTCGATTAGTTAAGGGATTCGGGTAATTTAGTTGGATTCGGTGGAAGAGTCTCGGGAAAGATGTAGAGTATGATAGAGATGTCACTTCAAGGGTGGGAAGGTAATGAGAAATGAGGCATTTCGCGTATTTTCGTATAAGTTTTCGATTAGTTAAGGGATTAGGGTAATTTAGTTGAATTCGGTGGAAGAGTCTGGGGAAAGATGTAGAGGTCAACAGAGATGCTACTTGAATAGTGGGAAGGTCATTAGGCAAGAGGCGTTTCGCGTATTTTCGTATTAGTCTTCCATTAGTGAAGGGATTCGGGTAATTTGGTTGGATTCGGTGGAAGTCTCGGGAAAGATGTAGGGCCCGACAGAGATGTTACTTGAAAAGTGAGATCATCGGAAATGAGGCGTTTTGCGTATTTTCGTAGTCATCTTCGATTAGTTAAGGGATTCGGGTAATTTAGTTGGATTCGATGGAAGATAGAGTTGTTACTTGAAAAGTGGTAAGGTAATGAGAAATGAGGCATTTCGCGTATTTTCGTATTAGTCTTCGATTAGTTAAGGGTAATTTATTTGAATTCGGTGGAAGAGTCTAGGGAAAGATGTAGAGTTCAGCAGAGATGCTACTTGAACAATGGGAAGGTCATCAGGAAAGAGGCGTGTCGTGTATTTTCGTATTAGTCTTCGATTAGTTAAGAGATTCGGGTAATTTAGCTGGATTCGGTGGAAGAGTCTCGGGAAGGGAAAGACGTAGAGTCTGACAGAAATGCTACCTGAAAAGTGGGAAGGTAATTAGAAATGAGGCGTTTCGCGTATTTTCGTATTAGTCTTCGATTAGTTAAGACATTCGGGTAATTTAGTTGGATTCGGCGGAAGTCTCGGGAAAGATCTAGAGCCCGACAGAGATGCTACCTGAAAAGTGAGATCATCAGAAATGAGGCGTTTTGCGTATTTTTGTAGGCGTTTTCGATTAGTTAAGTGATTTGGATAAATTAGTTGGATCCGGTCTAAGAGTCTCGGGAAAGAAGTAGAGGTCTATAGAGAAGCCGCTTGAAAAGTGATAAGGTAATGAGAAATGAGGCGTTTCGCATACTTAAAAAGTGAGAGGGCATCAGGAAAGAGACGTCTCGCGTATTTTCGTAGGCATTTTCGATTAGTTATGGGATTCGGGAAATTTAGTTGGATTCGGTCGAAGAGTCTCGGGGAAGATCTAGAGTCCGTCAGAGATGCTACTTGAAAAGTGAGAGGGTATCAGGAAAGCGGCGTTTCGTTTATTTTCGTAGGAGTCTCAGATTAGTTAAGGGATCCGTGTAATTTAGTTGGATTCGGTCTAAGAGTCTCGGGAATGCTGCAGAGTCCGACAGAGATGCTACTTGAAGAGTGAGAGGGTTATCAGAAAAGAGGCGGCTCGCATATTTCGTAGGCGTTTTCGATTAGTTAAGTGATTCGGGCAATTTAGTTGGATTCGGTCGGAGAGTCTCGGGAAAGATGTAGAGTCCGACAGAGATGCTTCTTAAAAAGTAAGAGGGAATCAGGAAATGAGGCGTTTCGCGTATTTTCGTAGGCATCCTCGATTAGTTATGGGATTTGGGCAATTTAGTTGGATTCGGTGGAAGAGTCTCGGGAAAGATGTATAGTCCGACAGAGATGTTACCTAAAAAGTGAGAGGGCATCAGGAAAGAGGCGTCTCGTGTATTTTCGTAGGAGTCTTCGATTAGTTAAGGAATTCGGGCAATTTAGTTGGATTCGGCCGAAGAGTCTAGGAAAAGATGTAGAGTCCGACGGAGATGCTACTTGAAAAGAGAGAGGGTCATCGGAAATGAGGTGTCTCGCGTATTTTCGTAGGCGTCTTCGATTAGTTAATGGATCCGGATAATTTAGTTGGATTTAGTCTAAGAGTCTCGGGAAAGCTGCAGAGTCCGACAGAGATGCTACTTGAAAAGTGAGAGGGTCTTCAGAAATGAGGGGTGTCGCGTATTTTCGTAGGTGTTTCCGATTAGTTAAGGGATTCGGGCAATTTATTTGGATTCGGTCGAAGGGTCTCGGGAAAGATGTAGAGTCCGACAGAGATGCTACTTGAAGAGTGAGAGGGTTATCAGAAAAGAGGCGTCTCGTGTGTTTTCGTAGGAGTCTCCGATTAGTTAGGGGATCCGGGTAATTTAGTTGGATTCAGTGGAAGAGCCTCGTGAAAGATGTAGAGTCCGACGGAGATGCTACTTGAAAAGTGAGAGGGTCATCGGAAATGAGGTGTCTCGCGTATTTTCGTAGGCGTCTTCGATTAGTTAAGGGATCCGGATAATTTAGTTGGATTGAGTCTAAGAGTCTCGGGAAAGCTGTAGAGTCCGACAGAGATGCTACTTGAAAAGTGAGAGGGTCTTCAGAAATGAGGGGTGTCGCGTATTTTCGTAGGTGTTTCCGATTAGTTAAGGGATTCAGGCAATTTATTTGGATTCGGTCGAAGAGTCCCGGGAAATATGTAGAGTCCGATAGAGGTGCGACTTAAAAAGTGAGAGGGCATCAGGAAAGAGACGTCTCGCGTATTTTCGTAGGCGTTTTCGATTAGTTAAGTGATTCGGGCAATTTAGTTGGATTCGGTCGGAGAGTCTCGGGAAAGATGTAGAGTCCGATAGAGGTGCTACTTAAAAAGTGAGAGTGCATCAGGAAAGAGACGTCTCGCGTATTTTAGTAGGCATCTTCGATTAGTTATGGGATTCGGACAATTTAGTTGGATTCGGTGGAAGAATCTCGGGAAGATGTAGAGTCCGACAGAGATGCTACTTAAAAAGTGAGAGGGCATCAGGAAAGAGGCGTTTCGTTTATTTTCGTAGGAGTCTCCGATTAGTTAAGGGATCCGTGTAATTTAGTTGGATTCGGTTTAAGAGTCTCGGGGAAGCTGCAGAGTCCGACAGAGATGCTACTTGAAAAGTGAGACGGTCTTCAGAAATGAGGTGTGTCGCGTATTTTCGTAGGCGTATTTGATTAGTTAAGGGATTCGGGCAATTTAGTTGGATTCGGTCGAAGAGTTTCGGGAAAGATGTAGAGTCCGACGGAGATGCTTCTTAAAAAGTAAGAGGGAATCAGGAAATGGGGCGTTTCGCGGATTTTCGTAGGCATCTTCGATTAGTTATGGGATTTGGGCAATTTAGTTGGATTCGGTGGAAGAGTCTCGGGAAGATGTAGAGTAGGACAGAGATGACACTTAAAAAGTGAGAGGGCATCAGGAAAGGGGCGTTTCGAGTATTTTCGTGGGCGTCTCCGATTAGTAAAGGGATCCGGGTAATCTAGTTGGATTCGGTCTAAGAGTCCCGGGAAAGGTGTAGAGTCAGACAGGGATGCTATTTGAAAAGTGAGAGGGTCATCCGGAAATGAGGCGTTTCGCGTATTTTCGTAGGCATCTTCGATTAGTTAAGGGATTCGGGTAATTTAGTTGGATTCGGTGGAAGAGTCTCGGGAAAGATGTAGAGTATGATAGAGATGTCACTTCAAGAGTGGGAAGGTAATGAGAAATGAGGCATTTCGCGTATTTTCGTATAAGTTTTCGATTAGTTAAGGGATTAGGGTAATTTAGTTGAATTCGGTGGAAGAGTCTGGGGAAAGATGTAGAGGTCAACAGAGATGCTACTTGAATAGTGGGAAGGTCATCAGGCAAGAGGCGTTTCGCGTATTTTCGTATTAGTCTTCCATTAGTGAAGGGATTCGGGTAATTTGGTTGGATTCGGTGGAAGTCTCGGGAAAGATGTAGGGCCCGACAGAGATGTTACTTGAAAAGTGAGATCATCGGAAATGAGGCGTTTTGCGTATTTTCGTAGTCATCTTCGATTAGATAAGGGATTCGGGTAATTTAGTTGGATTCGATGGAAGATAGAGTTGTTACTTGAAAAGTGGTAAGGTAATGAGAAATGAGGCATTTCGCGTATTTTCGTATTAGTCTTCGATTAGTTAAGGGTAATTTATTTGAATTCGGTGGAAGAGTCTAGGGAAAGATGTAGAGTTCAGCAGAGATGCTACTTGAACAATGGGAAGGTCATCAGGAAAGAGGCGTGTCGTGTATTTTCGTATTAGTCTTCGATTAGTTAAGAGATTCGGGTAATTTAGCTGGATTCGGTGGAAGAGTCTCGGGAAGGGAAAGACGTAGAGTCTGACAGAAATGCTACCTGAAAAGTGGGAAGGTAATTAGAAATGAGGCGTTTCGCGTATTTTCGTATTAGTCTTCGATTAGTTAAGACATTCGGGTAATTTAGTTGGATTCGACGGAAGTCTCGGGAAAAATCTAGAGCCCGACAGAGATGCTACCTGAAAAGTGAGATCATCAGAAATGAGGCGTTTTGCGTATTTTTGTAGGCGTTTTCGATTAGTTAAGTGATTTGGATAAATTAGTTGGATCCGGTCTAAGAGTCTCGGGAAAGAAGTAGAGGTCTATAGAGAAGCCGCTTGAAAAGTGATAAGGTAATGAGAAATGAGGCGCTTCGCATATTTTCGTAGGCATATTCGATTAGTTAAGGGATTAGGGTAATTTAGTGGGATTCGGTCGAAGAATCTCGGGAAGATGTAGAGTCCGACAGAGATGCTACTTGAAAAGTGGGAAGATCATCAAGAAAGAGGCGTTTCGTGTATTCCCGTAGGCGTCTTCGATTAGTTAAGTGATTTGTGTAAATTAGTTGGATCCGGTCTAAGAGTCTCGGGAAAGAGGAGGAGTTCAACAGAGATGCTATTTGAAAAGTGGGAAGGGCATCGGGAAAGAGGCGTTTTTCGTATTTTTGAAGGCGTCTTCGAGTAGTTTAGTGATTCGGATAAATTAGTTGGATTCAGTCTAAGAGTCTCGGGAAAGAAGTAGAGTCTTACAGAGATGCTACTTGAAAAGTGGGAAGGGCATTAGGAAAGAGGCGTTTCGCGTATTTTCGTAGGAGTCATCGATTAGTTAAGGGATGCGGGTAATTTAGTTGGATTCGGTGGAAGTGTTTCGGGAAAGATGTAGGGTCCAACAGAGATGCCACTTGAAAAGTGAATAAGGTCATGAAAAAAGAGACGTTTCGTGTATGTTCGTAGGCATCTTGGATTAGTTAAGGGATTCGGGTAATTTAGTTGGATTCGGTAGAAGAGTCTCGGGAAACATGTAGAGTCCGACAGAGATGCTACCTAAAAAGTGAAAGGATCATCGGAAATGAGGCGTTTCGCGTATTTTCGTAGGCATCTTCGATTAGTTATGGGATTCGGGCAATTTAGTTGGGTTCGGTGGAAGAGTCTCGGGAAAGATGTAGAGTATGATAGAGATGTTACTTCAAAAATGGGAAGGTATTCGTATTAGTCTTCGATTGGTTAAGGGATTAGGGTAATTTAGTTGAATTCGGTGGAAGAGTCTGGGGAAAGATGTAGAGTTCAACAGAGATGCTACTTGAATAGTGGGAAGGTCATCAGGAAAGATGCGTTTCGTGTATTTTCGTATTAGTCTTCGATTAGTTAAGACATTCGGGTAATTTAGTTGGATTCGGTGGAAGTCTCGGGAAAGATGTAGAGCCCGACAGAGATGCTACCTGAATAGTGAGATTATCAGAAATGAGGCGTTTTATGTATTTTTGTAGGTGTTTTCGATTAGTTAAGTCATTTGAGTAAATTAGTTGGATTCGGTCTAATTTTCTCGGGAAAGAAGTAGGGTTCTATAGAGAAGCCACTTGATAAGGTAATGAGAAATAAGGCGTTTCGCGTATTTTCGTAGGCATATTCGATTAGTTAAGGGATTCGGGCAATTTAGTTGGATTCGGTGGAAGAATCTTGGGAAAGATGTAGAGTCCGACAGAGATGCTACTTGAAAAGTGGGAAGATCATCAAGAAAGAGGCGTTTCGTGTATTTTCGTAGGCGTCTTCGATTAGTTAAGTGATTTGGGTAAATTAGTTGGATCCGGTCTAAGAGTCTCGGGAAAGGTGTGAGTTCAACAGAGATGCTACTTGAAAAGTGGGAATGGCATCGGGAAAGAGGCGTTTCGCGTATTTTCGTAGGAGTCATCGATTAGTTAAGGGATTCGGGTAATTTAGTTGGATTCGGTGGAGGAGTTTCGCGAAAGATGTAGGGTCCAACATAGATGCCACTTGAAAAGTGATAAGGTCATGAAAAAAGAGACGTTTCGTGTATTTTCACTGGCGTGTCTGTTAAGTTAAGCGATGATTCGGGTTATTTAGTTGGATCCAGTTTAAAGATTTCGGGAAACATGCGTACAGTCCGACAGAATTGTTACATGAAAGGAAATAAGGTTCAGGGAAAAGGGGTATCTCGTATTTTCATTGCCTTCGCCGTTTCGTTAAACAATTCGTGTTATTTAGTTGTATCCGGTTTAAAGTTGTTTTTATCTTTTGCAGATGCCGCATTTTGCTTTTGTATTATACCAACAAACATTGCGCCTGTTTCATAGTAAAAGTGCAGCATGTACCTGTTTTCTTTTCTTGTATTTTTGTTTGCATTAGATTTTTGTTAAAAATATTCTTGTGATTTCATTATTATTAACCAAAAGCATTTTGTGTAAACCCAAATGGTTAATTTCCAATACGTATCATAAGCATCAAATACTATAAAGTGAATCGCTGTTTTCTCAATACTCAATACTACTAATTAGATGCACCACTCATGCTTATGAGGGCAGAATACAAAAAATGTATGCGACGCTCGGCATGGGTATTTAATAAGGGTGTCCACATGTTTGGTGACGTCACCGACGAATTTTCGGCGTGTCTTGGTAATTTAAAATATTCACCGCTTGGACGCCGGTGGAGATTAAGGAACGAAATTTTCAGGGACCCAAGAGGTAGGATGGATCTAGCTTTCCCGAAAGTCCGGTCGAAGAAATCCTCCGGTTAAAGAAGTTAGAGCCTGGGGAAAAGTAGCGTTTTTCTGCAAAATCGACCTTTTTTAAATATTCGTATCTCGGGTAATATCTCAGATGGACGAAAAAGAAAAAAAAGAGTTGTTCATTTGTCCTTCTTCTTGGCCGTCGTGCATGTCGCGATCCTCCATATCCAAAGGGAAAGGCTGTGACGCGTTTCTAATGGGTAGGTGTCGGAAGAATCGTCGAAATCTGACAAAATCGCCGCTTTTCAAAAAATCATAACTTTCTTGGGAGGCAAAATCGAGAAAAACGATTTTCGACAGCGATTTTCTAAATTTCATCTAGTTTTCAAAAAAAAATAAGCCGCCGGTCCGTCTCAAAGGAGTCGCGAGTTAATAAGCTCGGAAGGGGGACATGTTTTGAAAATTCGAAAAAATTGCGGAAACACGAACACTTCAAACGTTATTTCCATACGAAAGATCGCCGCCGGACCGCCGTTCTTGCGCGAAAACCGAGTTAGAGGATGCAACTTAAAACTACATCGCGAATCGCGCGGCCCCCCGCCGGTTTTAGACTCAGTAGGAGCGAACGAAAAAGCGCTATTTTGACGTCTATCGTTCAGAAAACTTCGGCCATTTTTTTTCAAATTTCTCGCGTGTCGTATCTCTTTCTAATTTCTCAAATTTTACAAACCTCTTCGACACGGTGTTATCGAAACGTTAATAACTTTTAAAATACTTCGCGGATCGCCACGAAAGTCCGCGATTCGATGGTCCCGACACGAAAACGTCCATCAAGGACGGCGCTGCGCGGCCAAACGCGTTAAAAAAAAGCCTTTAGCGCCGCAAAATATGTGAAAAATCGGCGATAAATTAGAGTGAGGAAGGGCTGTCAGATTTTAATATATATGGATGGATGGATGGATTTATTTCTAATAGCAAAGATAAAATAAGGATTTTATACTATATGTTTAGCACGTATTTCATAATATCACATAATTGTGTCGAAACATTACCACATAATGCGATATTTTGCTCTATATGTTTTATATACATTACACTCTTTTCGAACGTTGAATAAACTTCTGATATTAAATTTTCTGTAAACGGCTTCACGATAAAGTATTTATTATTGTCCTACAAGAACAAATGATTTTTTTTTTTTGCTTAAATTATTAATTAAAGAAAATGAATCTCTTATTAGCTATCCGATGCATACGTTTTTTACTTTAAAAATTCAGAGCCTAATCCTAATATTGAATTATTACAAATTTCTGTAAATATATTAATATCTCAACATGTATTTGAGTGTTTTAGAATATACTACATAATTGTTTTTAAAATTACAGATTTCTATAATAAAGTCGTTATAATAAAAAGCATCTATTGTTAGACAGTATATTAAACTGATGTACTTACTCTATGTGTAATATCCTTTTTTTTTTTTTTTCACTTTAACACAACACAAACACACACACACACACATCGTTAATACTACATAAGTTTGAATTTTCGTTATATGATTAAAATAATTATTTCAGGAAAACATTTTTTATAAAGCACTTTCCGTTGTTATTCGATGTCAACATATTGCTGTTCTGTTGTATACTAAATTCATATATACCCCGCAACGGCTGCAACGATTATTAGGCGTTGTTTATATAAAATCTGCATATACGGACGAGCAGACCTGGGCTACGGTTTAAATAAACACATTCTGTAAGGCGGGACGATATATTCATCTGCTTATACAGCTATGTAAAAACCTATGTGAAGCCATAAGATTTTCAAACTAGAGTTGAAATCTGTTCAAGAGATAGTATTATACGGAACCTACTTGTCTACACGGTTGATTGAATAATTATAAATAAAAAACCAGGTGCTCTATATTTTAGACGATTAAGTTTCATCTGAATTAATATTTGATTTTCGACAACACTACGTATATCCTTAGGTGACCAGAATTTCGCTCATACATTAGGCATCACTAGTTACGTTACATAAATTTGCGCTGATTCGCGATTTTTTCTAAAAGCCGTTTTGCCTCTGTAAGTTTTCGCTACAAAGATATTTAGCCTTTAGGATCTGAACCCTATTGATTTAAAAATAAAAAAAATACTTATTACAAGCAATGGTGATTATTTTTGAAAGGGAGTGGGGGTAATTTTTTAGTTAAAGGGACTGGGTAATTTCTTTCTAAAAATAGTAGGGGTAATTTTGATATACCTATTCTCTTATTGCTTGTTCGCTCAGTCATTTTTTTTTGTACAAGTTGAAGATGCACTCGCGGTTGGTAAGATTTATTTGCTTCACTATTTTTCTGTCTATACTTTTTAAATTCAGACGTACTTAGAACGTATTATTGTAGACATTTTTCTGTAACGCTAATTACTCTAGGGATAATTCTTTATTGAACACAAATTTTTTTATAAATATAGGTACCATATGATGCTAATCTTTAGTAAGAATTTAGACATTTCGTCCATATGCATCAAACCAAACACCATATTCTACTCTAATGTCGAAAATTAGTATTCTAGACGCCAAGATGAATCATACCCTACCCTACCCATCAGGTATTTAAGTTGTTATGACGTATTTCAAGTTGGAAGAACATATCCATATACTTTAAATTCAAATACCGCTTAACCGGCGTTTATTATAGGCCTTTAGGTATATAAATGGAAATATGTATTTTTCAGAAATCAAAAGTATTACGAGTATAATGAATTTTTAAATAAGTTAATAACTGCCGGTACCTTTGATATGAGTTTGTTCGGAATTGATTGCCCAAATGATGGTGTTTTTACACAAATTAAATAGTTAATAATGAAATTAACCCGCTGTGAAGATTCACCGGACGCTGTATGAGTATTTTGAAAATAATGTACTTATTTTGTTGTTTTATTAGCAGCAATCCGCCTATGTTTGTAATAACCATATCCCCCGCTTGCTCGACGTTTATGATAAAAAATTCAATTACTTAAACTTTGTATAACGAATGTGCGACTTTATCATTTCCGTTAATCAATGCATGATATTTTTACCTCAAGTTATATTGCGTCACCAATTAATGGTTTTCCATTGTAAAATACTATCTCAAATGCAAATGACGTCACAACACCATTTTTGGATAATGGGCTACCGTTAGTTAATACATTTAATTAAAGTATAAATGTCTTACTAGTTGAAATAGCTCAAAGACTGGTTTCAGGTTCAAATCACCGTTGTATTGCCGTTATTTAGCGTATGAAATTCAAACCAGAAGGGCTGTCACCCCCAGCTTTCAAACTTTATCTCTTGAGCTGACGTCACACATTTCTTTACCAGAAGGCCATAAACACCAAATTCTAATACCAAAAAATTAGTCGAGCCGATTCGCTTGATGCCATACGTATTTCGGCAGTTGTTATGACTTGTTTCTAGTTGAGGAACATATGCTTTAAATTTAAATATCAAACGCCAAAGCCCATTTTTTCACACTCGGAATTAAAATTGGTAATCTAGACGACAATACGATTATTTTGATACCATACATCAGGTATTTCAGAAGACCGGAAGTTGTTATGCCGCGTTTCTAGTTAAGGAACATATCTATATACTTTAAATTCAAATATCAACGCTAAACACCTAATTCTACTCTAATGTTGAAAATTAGTATTCTAGACGCCAAGACGATTCATTTGATACCATACATCAGATATTTCGGAAGACCGGAAGTGGAGGCCGGAAGTTGTTATTTTATGACGTATTTCGAGTTGAGGAACATATCTATATACTTTAAATTCAAATATCAAACGCCAAACACCTAATTCCACTCTAATGTCGAAAATTTAGTTAAATTAGTATTCTAGACGTCGAGACGATTAATTTGATACCCCACATCATGTATTTCAGAAGACCGGAAGTAGAGACCGGAAGTTGTTATTTTATGACGTATTTCGAGTTGAGGAACATATCTATATACTTTGAATTCAAATATCAAACGCTAAACACCTAATTCCACTCTAATGTTGAAAATTTTGTTATATTAGTATTCTAGACATCGAGACGATTCCTTTGACCCCCCACATCAGGCATTTCAGGAGACCGGAAGTAGAGACCGGGAGTTGTTGTTTTATGACGTATTTCTAGTTAAGGAACATATCTATATACTTTAAATTCAATTATCAAACGCCAAACACCTAATTCTACTCTAATGTTGAAAATTAGTATTCTATACGCTGAGACGATTCATTTGATACCATACATCAGGTATTTCAGAAGACCGGAAGTTGTTTTTTTTTTCTCATACCTGCTACATGTTTTTTCTCTTCGTGCCGCCATGTTTTTTTCTCATCACGCCGCCATGTTTTTATTCTCATCACGCCGCCATGTTTTTTTTCTCTTCGTGCCGCCATGTTTTTTTCCATATCTACTACGCAGCCGTGTTCTTTCCCCATACCTACTGACCACCAATACCATTTTTTGCACATGACAGGTTCCTTGAGCGTAGAACATGCGGTTTAGTCTTCCAGCTAAGAGAGGGCGCCAGTATATTAATAAATAAAATGCAAAGTTTTTTCTCATACCTATTGCGTATGTTTTTTCTTTTCAGTGACCGCCGCCCATGTTTTTACCAATGCCGAAATTAGCCGTTCTATAATGATTTATTCACCAATATAAAGATACAGGTTATGTACATATATACACAATTACGCATCTTGTTTCCAAGTTACTCTGTAGCTAAACATGTAAGATGTTTGCCTACCAATCCATAGGTCGACGGTTCGAATCTCCCAGCACTCAACAACTTTTTTCAATACAAATATTTAAAATATGGGGCCCGAGGGTCCTCGAAATGGGGCCTCGAAATGGGGCCTCGAAAAAGGGGCCTCGAACAAGGGCTTAAAATTTTTGAATTTCCCGCTCTCTAATGGTTGTGAATTTCCCGCTCTCTGATTGGCTGATGGTGAAAAGGGGGAGGGGCTAAAAGTGGAAGTGGAGGGGGTGGGCTGAGGTGACGGAATACCTACTAGAATATTTTCATTTATAGAGAAATATTAATTTTTGACTTTTTTTATTAAATTTTTTTACCAATTTTACGTTTGTTTCCTTCACTTTCTGCTTGTTTATCTGTGAGTATATTATGCAAAATGAAAAAGTACATAATCACTGTGTAAGTGCGCATTTTCGAATAGTTTAAAATTTTATATATATTGTATGAAACACACTTTGTATCTAAAGAAGATCGGAATCGATAGCATCTAAATCTTCTGCGTCGTTTAGATCCTCGATAATTTTATCCATGTATGAATTTAGACATCGCACTCCCTGACAATTTCCGTAAGTTTGTGAGCATCTTCAACCTGCTTTTCTGTTGCGGTTCCAGGAGATAGCTGCAATATTGATTCTGCTGTTAGCACAAAAATGTTGTCACAGTTTGTAAGGAGCCGTTAATTTTCTTCTATCCCCACTGTTTTGGATTTTTTCTTTGCCAAGCCATTTCTGAATTTTGTAGAATACTCGTAATGAATATTAAGCGACTGCCTCTGAAGTTGGTGGTAATAATTCCAACTTTGATTTTTGTTTGTGCAGAGATTTTTTGAATTGATTAAATCTGTATGAGTTGAGTGAGACATTTGTGATATTCCTTGCACCGTATACAAGTAGGAAAAGAGTTTCACCAGCCTATTTTACTTGTGAGGGGGTTGAATTCTTGCCATTGAAAGTTCTTACTACATTAACTAACTGCATTTCTTTCTGAAGAAGTTTGATGACTTTTAATTTTTCTTCCTGAAATATTCTAGACGTGGTATCATAACCACTGAAGGCATGAGTCAGTAAAATTGTATTTTTCTACTACCGTCTATATAAATGAACTTTGTAACCCCAGCAACACGCCTGATAACGAAAGTAAACATTCGAGTTACCCGGTTGCTAAGGCGTTGCTATCTACAAAAGTAAAACTTATGCGGCCAGGACAGAAAAGTAGAAAAACAAATTTTAAACGAAATTAATTCGTTATATTTGAACAAATTAATACAACTAAACAATTTTGTATTAATAAAGAAAGGTCTTTCTAGGAAGTACAACATTTTTGTCGGCACGTAGTACCTACCTACTCCATTTTAAAAACGCTTCATAAGTTTGCATATACCTTGCTTTGGATTTCTTGGGGTAAAACAATGCACAAGCAATATTCCCATTTATATCGTCACAAAACTTATGTATTTGTTTATTTTAGTTTGAAACCACCAGAAATTAAAATGTGTAATATTTCGTTGCCATGGAAACAATTTTCACAGGCAGCCTCCTAAACTATAAAATTTATTAAAAACGTCAATTAATTTCATGAAAAAATTAGTAGTAAATCCCATAATTTTTTTCGGTATAGTAGAAAAAATATAATACATTTCACGATGCGAAAACCCTTTTAAGTATTCGGTGTTTTTTGAAAGGTCTCGGCTTCGCCTCGACCATTCAAAAATCACCTCACACCTTAAAGTAACCTTTCGCATCTAGTAATGTAAATAACTATTTTTATACGTTTTTGTCATTTTTGGATTTCTGACGAACAAAGAATTTTTCATATAATTTTTCCTGTTCCTGGCCTTATGAAAAGTATATCTTTTTCTTCTGGAGTTAAAGCGATTAATAGAACAAGGAGATTAACGTCCTCATCAACTAAGTACAAATTTCAATTGCTATTTTAACAATAGGTGAATCCACATCATCTACAGCTTGTTTTACAAACAATCCTTTGTTTTAAAGAATTTTTGGCAACATTGAAATTAATCGGATTTCGTTTATATCATTATACAAAAACTTTTCTTGAGGGAGGGCTACGATTACTGAATTTTGCTTAAATTTGGTTTTCACGTAGTTAACATACGTCGTACAAATGTGGATGCAATAAAAATCCATCTTCAAATTACATAAATAATAAGTATAGAGTTACAAAGATTTCGCAATTTTCTTGCTTATCTGATTAATTTCGGTACATTTTGCCTGTACTGTAACCGTGTGACATATCATTGAATCAGGCATTGAGAG
Source organism: Rhagium mordax (assembly GCA_963680705.1). NCBI lineage: Eukaryota > Metazoa > Arthropoda > Insecta > Coleoptera > Cerambycidae > Rhagium > Rhagium mordax. The sequence goes on from OY796665.1 coordinate 22,683,058, forward strand.
AGGAGTTGAACATATATTTAATTTTCCTTCAAATCACCGCTATCTTCGTAAATTGCGAAAAACGACAAAATTTTAAGTTACATATGGTTTTCGGCTATACATATTTCGACGAGACAAAAGGAAATAAGCTGTTCGACGTGCTTCTCCATGTTAAGTTGTCTTGGAAATTGTTGGGCGTGACTTTTCTAACGCAGCGATAAATTCCCTTGTAATAATTTTTTGTTTACTTTTGCTTAATCTACCTCATGTTAATAGTAATGGCACTCAAACCTCTAACACACCGTAATACGTACAAATTAGGTATCGGCAACCTGCCAGAGCAACCCCGATCCTAAATCCACCCCTATGATTTGTCAAATTGCAAGTCATTGACAAAATTGAAAAATTGCAAAAACACGGAAACTTCAAATACTATTTCCAAACGAATTTCTGAGAGACTGCTTTGGTAAGAAATCCAAGGTAGAGGGTCGAACTTAGAACTACATCGTGAATTGCACGGTGACGCTCTGATTTTAGGCTCAATAGGAGTGAACGAAAAAGTGTAATTTTGACGTTTATCGTTCTGAAACCACTGAAATCTCACGCGTTACGTCATTCTGCCATGAAACTGATTTTTGACCCCCTACTAGAAAACTAAAAACATTTGTTTAATTCCTGCTCTTGAAACATGCAGTTTCTTACTTGGATACAATACTCGATACAATTAAATGTCAAAGTGAAGGAAAGGCACTATCGAGAAACAGAATTGTTTTGGGGTCCTGAAGTCGTCCCGAGTCCGAAACTGTACTCGGTTCCGTCCCTAGGACCGATATTAAGAAATCATTAAATTTCGCTGGATCGACTATAAGGTGTAATCTATCGGACGCACTATGGATTTTTTGGCGAATTTTGCGAAAACGAAAATTTTAAACCTAATTTCCAAACGAAAACAGGCCGCCGGGTCGCCGTTCTGGCGATAAATCCAAGCTCGAAAGTCCAACTTGAAAGTACATCGTGAATTGTGCGGTCCAGCTGCGATTTTGAGGTCATCCCAACTAAAAAGTGACATTTGTGACGTTAACGAAAAATTTTAAAGTTTTGGCAAGACCTGCACGCGCATGAAATCGGCCTTTTTAATTTCGCAAAATTTACAAAACTCTTCGACATGGGATATTGAAACGCTAATAACTTTTTAAATATTCAAAGAATCGCAACGAGATATAGCCGTTGGGATTTTCTCGACAAGAAGACGCCTATAAAAAAATAATAACATAACTGCCGGTACCACGTGATTTAGACAACCAATCAAAAATTGGTCACTCTGTTGTCGCCACTGTTTCTATAAGTCATGCTTCATAATATGCAACATGAAACTGATTTTCATCCCCCTATACGAAAACAAAAACATTTCCAATGTTAAAATGAAAATATTAGCAGGTACAATGAAAAAGAGAGACTAAAAATAGAAACCCTATTCACTTCTTTTAATACAGCATAACATGCAATAAACTAGGGTATTATATAAATTATCTTGAAGTAAGAAACTAACGAATACTTTCAAAATTATTATACACACATTAGCTCACAGATATTTTATAAAGACATTTATTTAATAATATTGTATACCATTTAATTACATTTCTTAACTTCGCTAAAGGGTCCCAGTTCTTAAATCATACATCAACAGAATTTCATTAGTTTGTTTGAGAAATATCTAATATTAGAGTATCAAGACGTAGTTTAAAAATAACTCATTAAATACAGTAAGGACGGAAACATAAAACTACCCTTACAATCACAATACTTTACAAAAATATCATTATCTAAAGAAACACTGCGAATTGTTACGCCAAATAAAAAAAAAGTGCTTTGCCTAGAGTTCATATTTATGTGCATATGAAACGCTGTCAGTCACAGTAACTGCAGTTGCATACAAACCACCCACACCACTATGTAAATGCTAGCACACTTGCCTTCTTTCGATCCGTGTCAACTTTACATTTCCTATTCCCTTTTTTCCTCATTCACACTGAGAGAAGCACCATAAGTAAGAGGTAGTTCTTAGCTGTCTGAGGGAAGTTAAAGAAAATTAGCGTAAGTTTGCGTGTGCTTATTGTCAGACTTTGTCGTGGCGTGAATTTTTATTTTATTTTATTTACATGAAGGAGATTATAATCATTGTTTATAAATTAATGATATAAAAGATATTTAATATGTCTATTTAAAAAAGCTTTTTTGTATTATGAATTGTTGAAACCGCCAGTTTATTTTATAAAGAGCTAGTTGATAATAATATTTTGATATTTAAGTCACAACCTGACCGAATTACTGGACTTTACAATAATATTGACTTTGCTTTATCATTAATAATTTCTTGGTATACCCCGTATATGCGATATGCGCATAGGTCAAGTTATAAATATAGCAGAAATGTTATTTATTATTGTTCATCTTGGCTTTTCATTAGTCGATAACTTTAGTTACATTAATAATGTAAACATGAAAATTCTTATTAATCTAAGTTTTGTTTTATTTTTTATAATAATTCTACTACATGACCACTCAAATGCAAATGCCCAAAATATAAATGTGACGGACGGTATTAGAAAAAATGTTAAACCTTGTGCAAATGGCAGAATGCGGATACGGGGAAGGTGCTTGCCTGTATTCAAATAAAGGTAAGATATACTACTCGGTTATTATTAAGAATATCAGTATTATGTGTCCAAGAATATCAGTATTATGTGTCCTGGCACTCTAGTTATTAAGGATAGATCAGGGAGATATAGTGAGATTAGGTAGGTATCCTAACCGATAATTCAAAAACTATAACCTAAGATGATCGACGATAATAATGACTGTTAGGTTAGGTAAAGTTAGGTTAGGATAGATTATGGAGCAGAGAAACATCCCATTATTCACCATAGTGGAATTGAAGATGACGGCAAACAGACAGAAAACAAAAAAGGCCCCAAGGTCCCTATCACATTCCTCCCGAGATCGTAAAAGCCATAGTGAAGGAACTCCCCCAACAGTGTCTAAAGCTCATGAATGGGCTGTTGAGCCTGGAAAAGGAAAGGAAAGAGGGCGAGTCCGAAACTAAATACAGACCAGTAAGTCTTCTAAACGCTATAATAAAACTTCTGGTGCTCCTATTGAATGCCAGACTGAAGGAGGAGGTGGCAAGGAGTGGAGATCTGGCCGAATCGCAGTTTGTCTTTCGCAAGACGGTCCACCATATAAAGAGATCCAACTAGTGGCAGAAATGGATGCTTCAGACTCCTGGAAGAGGAAACGGTTATGCGTGTTGGTCACTAAGGATGTAAAAATGCCCTCAATGCTACTCCATGAAGAGGCGTGGTTACTGGTTAGGGGAAGAGAAATAGCGATATATGTTGAGAGGGTAATCTTTAGCTACTTTAGTAACAGACAAGTGTGGATTGGAAACTTGAAGAAGATAGCCATGACATAAGGAGTGCCAAAAAAATCTGCGATAGGGTACCGTATCTAACATGATTAGTTTTTAGAATTACTGGCATACAAGTGGTGCAATGTCAAACGAGCGTAGCGATATAAATTATTATACTGTATATAAGAAAGAATTTAAAGAACTTTTAATAATGATATAAGCAGTTAGGCTTCTTATAGTAACAAAATTAATAATATTATTGAAATATGTCAAAAAATTCAGTTAAACAACCAACAAAAATTGAAAAAAATTGCAACCCTAATAATTGACATAATTATACCAAAATTGAGCAACAGAACATGCCTTCATACACCACTAAATGCATCATCGTACGCCTAGTGAGGAGATTTTGCAAATCAAATCGCACAAGAAAAAAATTTTGTGGCGTACCTTTTACGGGTAAATTTCATCTAGTAGAAAGACCGCTAATTTGAAGAATCTTTATTGAACTCTATCAATTCCTGTTATGTATGTTGTATATATGTAATTGAAACATACTCAAGCCTTGGTCTTACAAATGTGGCGCGCATAATAGACGCAAAGTTGAATAATTTTATATGCACCAGCCTAACAAATATCAATGTGGTGTGAAAAATTAATTCGCTTGAGAATCAGGAACAGTTGGAGTCAACGACAGTATTCGTAATAAGTCAATCAGCCGATATCACAACCTCTGAACCAGCATTCGGCCGTTGACTATCTGAGTAGGCCCGTGCAACTAATATAGATTATACAGGGTGTTCCAAAATTATGCGGCCAAACTCTTAGAGCGTGTAGAGGGGCTCTAAACAAAACGAAAATTATCTATAAACATTTGGTCAATACTGCATATTAAAGTAGCTATAACCTTCCAAAGACGAAGAGAAGCAATTTTTTTATGCACTAACCGAGGCTGTAACTCAGAATACAAAAAAGGTAGGCACATAAAAATTTAGACGCTACTTTTTATTTAGATGCTTAACCGTGTCCAACATTCATTTTTGAAAGAACTGCTCAGGGGCGGCGCGTTTGGGGCCTAGGTTAGGTATAATAATAAATATTTTTGAATATGTTGGCGTTATTAAAAGTTTAACTTTAAAATTTGATTTTTCAATCATTATTACGCCAAATGATAAAAATTTTATTGATTGAAACCTACTATAATTATTATTATAATATTATTCTAATACACTACTGACGTACAATCAAAATTTATTAGTGGATTTTCTCGAAAACGGCGCATCCTATCAAAATGTGAAACCATTTTTCTGTAATAATGATTGAAAAACAAATTTTAAAGTAAAACTTTTAATAACGCGAACGGATTCAAAAATATTTATTAATATACCTAACCTATGCCCCAAGTGCGCCGCCCCTGAGCAGATTTTTCAAAAATGAATTTAGGATATGGTCGAGAACCTAAATAAAAGGTAACGTCCAAATTTTGATGTACCTACCTTTTTCGGATACTGAAGTATAGCATAAAAAAACTGATTCTCTTCATCTTTGGAAGGTCATAACTCGTTTAATATGCAGTATTGACCAAATATGTATAGAATATTTTCGTTTTGTTTTGAGCCCCTCTACATGCTGTAAGAGTTTGGCCGCATAATTTTGGAACACCCTGTATAGATGATATAAATGTACGGAATCGTCGACAACGGATGTCTCCTCGTATACAGGTTTCGCAACTCTTCTGATTATATGTTAGATTAAAACTTATATACCATCAAGACACAACGCACGGATACAATAATTAATTGTAATATTTCTTCCTGCCCCTACAGGACTTAATCAATCTCTCTGTGAAGCACTCGAAGGGTCTTCCGGCACACAATGTGAGAGTCGTAATCTAAGCGACCAACACAGGTACTTTGATCCTTCCACTCGGTATTATTCTGAAAAGAAAGCGGTTAAAATAATGAGACAAATAATATTCTTATAGGACATTTATTATTCCACTGGTTAATGACAGAGATAGTCTTCACAAAGCAAGATTAATCGCAGTAGTCACGATACCCCCACAAAGGGTCAGCGACCGCAACAAGTGCAGCCCAAAGAGTAGTGATCGAATTAATGAAAGATAATTTAGTTATAACAGGGCAAAAAGGGATTTTAAGGATTTAATTGGGGAATGAATGTTTAGGTAAAAACCTTCACTGAAAAATTTTGAGTGTTGCTCCGAAATAACATGCACGAATACAACGTCCGTAAAGTCTTTCTGAAAGATTTTCTATCGAATGATTCTTCACGAGGCGGTCATATGGTAATAATATTAAAATGACATGGTACCCTTTCAGGACGCCCACCAGTCAGATTTTATCCGCCTATTTGCGTTTTCACTTCAGTTCCTAAAATTTAAAATGACTCTCCAAGACACGATCTCGATAGAGACGATGATTCGGGGTAAGGCGAGGCCAGCTCAACCTCCCCATGAAGCTTTGGTCACGGACTGACGAGGAATTCCTGAGCGCGAGGGTAGAGTGAACCTATTCTTCCGCAGACCAACGCAACCACGAAGGTGGATCAGTCTATGTGAGACGTGATCAAGAGACAGTTGATCTACGGTAGATTCACTCTCTCGCCTATATGGAGTCTTCGCTCGTGATCTGTTAGACCTGCTTATGATAATAATAATTAGAACAATTATTACAATTATTATAATAAAAAAAACGCAGTCCGTCCATTGAGGATCCGGTATTGGCTGAGGATAGTCGCTATCCTTGGTCATCTCTACATGCTGCATCGTGCCTGGATGTGTTTCTTCCATGCCCTTCTGGCATAAAAGTAAGCTGGAAAGTACTACTTTCCGGCCGGTTTAAAAAAATTTCGTTATAATTGTCATTATAATGTCGTTATGCATAAAATAATTCATCATACGAGTCAAGTTGCCATTTAACCTAGGACATTTTCATTATATTGATAACCTCGTACTTGGTGTGATAAAATTCAATAATGATGATATCCCAATGAAATTCAGTACTTATAGTGCTGCCCAAACCAAACATGAAGCTTCTTGTGATCTTGACATTTTTCCTTCTCTGTTTTATAACCATATGTGACAGCTTTAATGACCGGAAGAAAACACTAAGTCAACCACACGTATACCCAGAAGCGGTTGTAATAATTAAACACAATTGTCCTAAGGGGACAATTTTCCTGCATAATCGATGTACCTCAGTGTACTTATAAGGTAATTATAGACAATATATAAAAACATTGAATAATACTTCGTTTTGCTTCAGTTTAGACGTTTTGAGATATTTTAGCAAATTAATTGGTCTAGGTCACCAATAAAACCATTTAGAAATCGTCTAGAGATTTTTAGTGTTAGGGGAGCATCAAAAACGAGATATTTCTATTACGAGTACCTGCGGTAACGCTGTACACTCTCGAATAACGAGAGCTCCCGGATTGATCTCAACAACTCGAAAACACGTTTATGAATACAGGTTGTCCACTTTTTTAATGGGATTCTATGGGTAACTCCTTAATCATAAGAGATAGAAGGTCGGTTAAATTAGAGAAAAGTTGCACATTTTAAAGCTTGGTAAGGTGTCTTTTACAAACTTTAAAAATATTCAATAGTTTCAGAGATATCCTGAAAATAGTGCAAATCGCCATTTTTAATTATTGTCAATAACACGCAAAGGATAAATTTAGAAAAAATTTATTTAAATGAAAGTTAAATGATGTTCAGTTGCCTATTTAAAATTATTAAATTTGTATTTTTTCCTCTCAACTGTAATTAAGCGCCGCAACGCCCAATCTTTGTTTTTCTTTTATAAACTATTCTGCATTTATTTTATTATTGAATAATGTAACCAAGGCAAATTTTAAACAAGATAATTTGACAGTTCTACTAGCGATGACACTTCTAGAACAGTTCATTGTTTCTCATGGCCTACTTGTCTTTGCTAGTGTAAACCCATCTATAAAAATATATGGTTAGACTTTGTAACAAGATGGTGCCAAACCAATTTCCTTAAATAAAAAGTCAGGCGTCCATAAGAAAAACAAAAGTTGAGCGTCGCGGCGCCTACAGTTGAAATGATAAAAATCAACAAATTGGAGAATTTCAAATAGGCAACTGAACACAGTCCAACTTTCATCTAAAAAATTTTTTTCTAAGCCTTATCATTTACGTGTTATTGGCAATAATTAAAAATGGTGATTTGCACCATTTTCAGGATATGTATGAAACTATTGAACAATTTTCAAATCTGAAAAAGGCACCTTAACAAGCTTAAAAATGCAAACCTTTTCTCTAATTTAACCGACCTTCTATCTCTTACGGTTTAGAAGTTACCCATACAATCCGATTGAAAAAGTGGACACCCTGTATATGTATAATATCATAATTAGAGAAAGTTATGCATTTTAAGGCTAACGGTATATGACCGTTTTCAGATTTGAAAAATTTTTAAAACAAGAGAGGGGAAATCATCAACTTTTTAGTTTTGCAAATAAGTCGTATATTACGGAATTTAGAAAATAAACATGATTTCTTTTTGAAATTCTGAAACTTATAATTTCTCTCATTTACGTATTGTGCCTTTGTTTTTTATGGAATTTTTGGAAAGAAATTGGCAGCGACTTACTTCTTCTTATTTAGCTCACTTTGCCGTACTTTTATTGGGTAAGGATGCCAGTCCCATTTTTCTGAATAATGTAAAACAATTTGAATACTGGAGTAGTCGATCAACAATGAACTATTTCAAACACAAGAAATGAATAAAGACGTTTTGTTGTAAAATTTTAACATTTTTGCGTCCCGACGGTGGTATATTTATTATTCTCTCACAGAAACTGTTAAACCGGGTTCAAAGTTACTTTAAAATAATAAAAGTGACTATAAATATTTTTTGAACTATTATTATTGATAATTTCTCAGAAATAAGTGCACAAAAAGATACAACATATTCCTGACGTCAAAATAAATTGATTAAACCAAACGTACCTCTGTACCAAAATGCTGTATATCTTTTTTTTATTTATTTTTTTTCGCTGTGGAAATTTCCATTCGGCCAGGAAACAATTTATATCTTATTGTGCTAAATTATGAACATAGTCTAGAGTCTTGTCACTATTAATGTAACAAGTTGTAACATTATTGTAAAAATTTTGTTTCAGGTATAATAATAATAAAAATTTATTTATTTCCTTAAAGACGTTAATTAAAAACATATTGGGATAATGTCAATATATACATATAGTTTGTTACATAGTTAAAAACATACAATATAAATATTGTTTAAATGTTATTTGTGGCATTTCATAAATTATTTCATTCCTTTTCTTTGTTTGGGATTTATTACCATTTTTTGGATAGGAATCTCAAGGAATGTGGTAATAAATCCCAAAAAAAGAAAAGGAAAGATGCAATATAAAATAAATAAAATCTGCACACTTAGTTAAGTGACAGTAAAAGAAACATATTATTATAATAAATAATTTAATACATGAAAAAGAACCATATTATGCAAGAAAACAACATAAACATGAAGGTAAGTAGTTACCTAGAGATAAAGACCGTTATTCTACAAATGCAAAATATTCGTGCAAGGTGTAAAAACAATTATGAACTAGGAATTTTTTCTATTTGAGCTTTAAATTGTACGAAGCTTCCAATTAGTAAAAATCTATTTGGTAAATGATTATAGATTCTAATAGAGCAGTAATGAGTGGGTCCCTTGTATACCTGATTTAATCTGTAAGGCGGAATATAAATGTTGTCCGCTTAGCGAGTTGCATACTTATCGATCTCTTTGCACTTTTTAAATTCATTTTGATTTTTTCTGACGTAACATAGACACTGATAAATATTTTTTTTCTTCAACTTTATTAGTGACCTTCTATATATTTATTTATTCTTTCTTTGATGGTTGGGAGAGGTCATGGATCAAATAATAAAACTGCTTTTTTAAATCAGTCGACGTTTCACTTAATTTATTAGCATATTCAGGACTCTAAAATAAAATTTATACAAAAAATGATTGGACAAACATGTTGTGTAAAAACAAATAAATACATAATACATTTTAAAATTGACGTTAAAAAAAATTAAGGTATTTATAATATTAAAAATTTTGAGAAATTGTACTCATTTTATAGATACTAAACTGAAAATATTTTGGAAAGTAAAAATAGAATATGAGAATACTATTTTAAAATAAAGATGTATATGAAAAAAAAATGTTTTTTTTTTTGACTTACGGTTAAATGCAGTCTTTATATTAATAAAAATTTCTAAAAACAAATTCAGTAACAAGCAAGGTAAACTTATCGTATACAACATTTCAATTTGAACTAATACACAGGAATGACAGTGGGTATTTACTATCTATCATTTTTATTTACCTATTTCATTCCTTTCTTATATTATTTTTTAGTAATTGTTTTTTATTTTTTAAGTAGGTATATTAAAAACAAAACATTGCATTATTTTTGCATAAAATTTATTATGTTATAATATGCCGAATTTAGATTTTCAATATCTGTGCGTTTGTTAACTGAATTATTCATTTTGATAGCTACCATCTCATCAAAAATTCTTTTTTTATAATTATTTTACTGTCCAATGATTTTCACGTTGTCAAAATTCAAATTATGTCCTTGTTTTGTGTGACTAACTAAAGCTGTCTCATTTGACGAATTCTTTCGTAAATTCTTTTGAGTTACATCATTTTTATGTTCAAATGTAATATTATTCAACATGCAACATAAATAAATAAAGTTAAAATTAAAATATTCACAAAAACATGCATTTAATAAAATAAAAATAAATTCTACATGCAAAACAAGCTTTCAATAAAATAAAATACAACTACAAAGAAATAAAATCCATTCTAAAATACATAAAAATAGCAAATAAAAACTAAAACAGAACTAAAAGATATTCAGATTCAAAATAACATGCAATCGTAGAAAGTAGAAGGTTTTATTTGTAATAAAAAGGTACACCACAAATGAAAAATGCTTACAAATTATCACTCAAATTGCAAATATCACTACTGGCACAAAGTTGATAAAACCCAGACAAAGGAGACACAGGATATCCAGAAAGAATTCTTGTAAAGTCAGCTAACGTAGAATCTTCTCCGAAGGTGAACGGTGACCACCTAAAAATTCAAATAAATTACATCACATACAAAACTAAGGTTAAAAGGTTAATAATTGTTAATAAATAAGAAAGGAAAATGTTAATGATTACAGAAAAAGGTCAAAATAGTGAGAAATCATAAAGAAACAGATAAGAGATGTCACTAGGTAGATAGAAAAATTGAAGAAAGTCAGTTATTTATATAATTTAAGGAAATTTTGTTATAGATTAAGTTAGATTAAGGCATAACGATAAAACATAGTGAATGTGAACGTTTAAAACACAGTGCAACGCGAGTGAAAGAAAATGTGCAAGAGTGACTACGCAGCAACGGAAAGTCGAAAAATATGTCAACGGAATAAAAGCAAATGCAAGTTAATGGAACCAGAATGAATTTAAATACAAGAAACCAGCTCCAAACAGCCAGCAAATAAGCAGTACTATGAGAATATTAAGAAAATACTTACTGAAATTCATATCAAATGTCACAGCATGCCATGACATAGGAATGTTCTGGAATATTTTCCACCAGGCAACCAAAGAAATAAATGAAAGTTGTTGACTCCAGCATTAGAAAGCAACCGCACGTTAAAACGTCAGTCCTAAAATAAATTTGAAAATATTTAAAAATAAATATAAATTTCGTGCATGAACACTACAGATAAACAAGTAAGTCAGTATTATAGATTTTAACTATAAAATTCACGTACCTGTGGGCTGCAAATACATCCAAAGTAAGGATAAAAGTCCAGCAGTTTCTGGCACCATTTGCAAGCAAATTTAAAGTCACAGCAACCTACGGTGGGAGCAGAAATTTGTAACTTCACAAAATTTGCAGAACAAGCGTCCATTATTTCAATTTGACAGAAGAGTAAACAATTCGTGGCAAAACCACTAACTAAATCAGTGATCGTTAAAATTCAAACAAACTTTATTAATTTAATTAGAACTCACGCGAATTTGAACAAATTAGATTTAAGATATTTGTAAAAGTTAATAACAATTTGTCATTACTAGTTTAAGTTATCGCAGGTAGTTAAGAAACCCTTGTTATTTATCAAATAAATCGAACTGAAAGTCTATAAGCAGAGCGACATCTTTTATTCAAAAGCAGTATTAAGATTTATTACAGTAAACTAACTTCACAGCATAATATTGAGCAAGGTCAAGTAGAACCAAAGATCTCACAAACAGTAGATTGACAATAAGATACAAATTTTTCAATATTAAATTTTATTAAATCATTACAATTCAAAAACAAAAAAGTAATTCAAAGTAAGTATCCCAAGTCTCGAACGAATCCAAGCCCTGAAATAAAATAGACAAGGAGTAAAAAGGCTCCAAATAAGCATTTTTCAATTGTAAAGTACAGAGTGTTATTTATTTATAAAGCAGATGTTGTAAAAAGCAGGTAAGAATTAACAAAATATCTCAAATGTGTATGAATGCAAACTAAAAGCATAATTTATATGATAAATCAATAAAGCATTCCAAAACGTAAATAAAAAAATTTAAAATAAAGTATCATTACATTATTTGGCGCACAACGTGGTGCACATTACATTATTTGGCGCACAACGTGGTGCACATTACATTTATACAACACGAAAACTTTCAAATCAAATATATCATTACATTATTCGGCGCCCAACGTGGTGCACATTACATTATTCGGCGCCCAACGTGGTGCACATTACATTATTTGGCGCCCAACGTGGGGCACATTACATTAATATATTCTTTTTTTTTTAATATCTTTTAGTTTGATCTATATACCTTATCACAATCATTGCATGGAATACTGTAAATTATATTTGACATAGGTTCAATTGGAGTGTTAGATTTAATTTTTGTGAAAAACCTATTTCTGATAAATATACAGACAGTAAATAGTTAGTATTTTGTGTTCAATGATATGTGGTCGACAAGAGGACCTGTATGGTAGCTTCAGCATGGTGCACAAAATTCTCTTTTGCAATATAAATTTTGGGGATTCCTGAACAATTCCCCCAACATAGGAGACCATACATCAATATCGAATTTATTGAGGCGTAGTAAAACGCTTCCTCTTAATTGCAACATCGCATAATTTTTGGCGGCTAAATTACCCTAGTAATATGCTAATATGACTTTCCCACGAGAGCTGACAATTCCTAAAAATTTAATTTCATTGCTTTGATTGCATTTTTTTGATTGCATGCAGGGCTATTGATGATTTGTAAAATTTTTAAAAAGTGTACTGACTTAAGAAAATCCAAATTATTTTAATGATATTTAAAATTTATCGATCAATTTTCGTCCTGAATTAAAAAATATAAATATAAAAAATTTAGTATTGTTTTTTGGGCTGTAGGTCCTATTTGAAGAAAACACTTATTTTCAAATTGCCGACGTTTCAGTTATGTATTTAACCATCCTCAGGGCTTTACAATTAGATATAACATGGTAGTGTATAATATAACAACTACCTAACAAAATCTTATATTTGTTAAATAATAAAAAGAAGAAAATAAGAGTAAACATTATAAAAATATATACATACGTATTATAAAACTGTACGAAACACTGTTTTAATGCATCTCAAATTTTGTTATTAAAATTAGTCAATGTAAAATAATTAACATTAAATTATCAATAATTCATAATTTAAGAGAAAAAAAATATCACTATGTATGAGTAAAATTTAAAATAAAACTGAATTAGAAAATAAAATAATATTATAATATCTGTACTTGCATCCAATTTTGGTTTTCCGCGTTTTTACTAGTATGATAGATTCCAGGATTTTTCAATAAATATTTATATGATTTTTTATTTAAGATTAGCTGCACCTGTATATCCATGTATACGGGAGGGAGACGGGGGGATCCCAGGATGACCACTTTCTGCATTTGACCAGCAACCAACCATTTGCAGATTTTTGGCAGGCGAGCATAATCTTCAATGCGGCAATGCAGCAGCGTGGGCTTCATATCTCCGAGTACACTGATTATGAGGACGACTATCTTGACAGAGTAGCCTGGGTATAGCACTTGGAGCTCGTAACGGAGACATCTGTATTTGGTCCGTTTCTCCCAAGGCTGGTAAACTCTAAAGGTTACCCAATCTGAATCTGACCTATCTCAATATATCATACGTCACTAAGCGACCGTCGGTATATCCATCTCTGTTCTACAACAGCAGAGCAGTGTTTAGTCTCAGCAGGTGCTGAGTACTCGATGACATACATCACCATGGTCTGATAGACGAGGAGGACTATGTTAGGCTTATTGGCTCGAATTAGCCTGCCGGTCGGTAACGAGTAGTTTTAATAAATTCGGCATTTCTAGTTCTCGACAACGGACTCGATATCTCCGGGAATGTAAGGCAGCACTGGTGTTTGGTCTATCTCGTACGAGTTCCGTAGATGGTAGTACAGCACTCGTAAAGCCGCGTTATGTCGGTGGATGTAAGCATATATCGGACATGCAGATAATAAATACATGAACAACTGGCGTCAGGTTCTGTAGTTGATATCACCCATCACGCGACTCCGATTTACTAAGGTGTTAATAACTCCATGTGACAAGCCCAGGGCAGCGAGCGGAGGACTGACTTCACTCACTTCATAGCGATATGAAAAGTAAAGCAACATTACCGCGGTTAGTACTTTGGATGGGTGACTATCCACTGAAAGACGCGGTCTCGCTTCCCCACTTCTAGCGGCTTGTATATCAGCTATATCGCAGAAGCAATACAACTGTAGACGAGAGGTGTATTGAGGATATACCATCCTTCGGAGAGGATGTAAAGCAGTCGGTCCCTTGTCTATTAAATGTTAGGCAAGTTAAAAATCTCCACTCTTAGTAAGATAAGAGATTCGGCAAAATTTCCAGGTTGGGGGTTGCTCGTCTCCTGGCGTCGGTGGTAGGCCCTGGTAGCGGAAATAGACCGATAAGTGTATAAAAAAAATGTGACAGGCCACAATGAAACCCTGGTCTCTGACTTCAGCCCTGCCTCAGCTTTAATGGTGGCTGTCAGACGATTCGCCTGTTAATGAACACGAAACCTTGTTCATTTGCGGCCCTATGTGCTGCCTTTAACAATAACGCGTCTACTCTTATGGTTTCATGATCTCTCACTAACAGCAGGAGTAAATCCAAGCTCCTGAGGATATTATATGCCATACTCAGTGCTACTCTGCTATGCATACACTCCAGATTCAAAGAGTCTCATGATCTCATCAATTTCCTAAAAAATAGCAAGTCTTATCAGAAATCCAAAATGGCTTCCGAAAAAAAATCCAAAATGTCTATCAAGCTTTAAGTAAAATTCTTGATTCTATGAGTAATAAATCACATGTTAAATGAAACATTTAACCTAGAACTTTAGTTTTATTTGATAACCTTTTACTTGCTATGATAAAATTTAATAATAATATTATATCCAAATATAATGAATGTTCAGTACTTATAGCTTATACCTATATTAAACATGAAGCTTCTCATGATCTTGAAATTTTTCCTACTCTTTGTGATAACCATGTGTGATTGTTTTGTTGCCCGGAATGTAACACCAGAACCAGCACGAGGGGCGGCTTTAATAGTGAAACACAATTGTCCTAGAGGGAAAATTTTCCTACACGGACAATGTACTTCAGTATACATTTCAGGTAATTGTAGACTATATTATATAAAAACATTAAATAATAGTTTATTTTCCTTCAGCTCAAATAAATTTTAGCAAATTAGTTAAGACTAATAAAACTATTCGGAAATCGTCCTGACATTATTAGTGTACGCGAAACACTAAAATTAATCCAAGATTAAACAAGGGAACGGTATCTATTTTATTTATCCAATCATTTTATACCGAGTGCAGCATTAAGTATCCTGATATTTGTTTGTAATAGCCGTGTTCTAAATTGATTTATTATATTTTATAATATCATTCTTCGCATGCTTCTATTAGAAATGTTCCGGTAACTGAACCTAGCCCCTAACTTACATCAAATCTCGAGTTACTTATGAAAGGAAAGAATAAAGTAAAACAAATATTTAATTTAAATAATTTTAATTAAAACAATGTTTGAATTTCTTCGCCTAATGTGAAGGCGGTCCTACGATTTTATGTTATTAATTAATTGTTGATTTGAACGAATTAAATCACTGGTTGTGGATATTATTTTGAAATATAGTTTTTAGAGATTAACATCATATGAGTTTAGTTGTCATTTAACCTAGGACATTTGCATTAATTTGATAACCTCTTACTTGGTGTGATAAAATTCAATAATGATGATATCCCAATGAAATAATGTTCAGTACTTATAGAGCTGCCCAAACCAAACATGAGGCTTCTTGTGATCTTGACATTTTTCCTTCTCTCTTTTATAACCATGTGTAATAGTTTTATAGCCCGTAATGAAACACTAGAGCAAGCACGCGGGGCGGCCGCGGCTGTTGTAATAGTGAAACACAATTGTCCTAAGGGACAAATTTTCCTGCATAATCAATGTACTTCAGTATACCTTTCAGGTAATTATAGACAATATATTCCTATGATGTTCACAACAATAAATTAAATAAAATTAAGTAAAAGAGGTCAACAGAATATTATTTGAAATATGAAAAATGGACTGATGCATGTTAAAACGGTTACAAATAAAACTTAAAACTAAGGCAATTTTCATAAATGAGTCACAGTTAATACAGGGATAAACAATGAATTACATTAAAATTGAAAGATTTAACATAAATAAGGTAGGTAATAGAAAAAAAGGGGTTGTCAATAAGTCTAAGAATTGCGGACATCTAGTAAGGAATATGTCCTAATAGTGTTCAATCCAAAGTGAATTATAAAATAAACAATATTTAATAAAACAAAAATAATAAACATAAAGAATGTAACCCCAGACTGAATAAATCTAATTTGCCTTATGGGCTTCTGGGTTTCAAAGTTTATTTTACCTGTCGGCTGCTCAGATTTTTCCGGTGGGTCGTGAGTCAGAATATGGTGTTTAATTAACAAACTTATTATTAAATTTGGTTAAAACCCTGATTTGTTAACAAAAGAACTTGAAGAGTGTACTTTAAGTTTCTAGCTTAGTAAGATTTAAAACTGCAAGTTATAAGAGATTAAAAGTTAAGGAATTATTTATCAAGTAAAATTAAGATAAATTAAGATAATTTTTGGGCGCCAGCTACTAAAAAAATTAGTAACAATTTGTATATCAGATTTTCACAACAAGAGAAATAAAACGATTCAGCTCAAATAAATAGTATATTAACAAATAGAATAAACATTAATATTAACAAATTACTCTTGACAATGATAAAAAAATATATATTTACCTGAAGGGCAAAACAATGGAAATAAATGCCTGAAGGGCTATCACAATAAAAAATGAATGAAAGAAAATATTTTATCAACTGCAAGGCTTACATTTACAAGAACAATTACTGGCAATTATTTGTTACGCTGGAACCGAAGACCTGATGATGGAAATATGTTCTACCACAGACTTACAGACCTTAATTTCCAAGGATTTCCACGATGATCTATTCCCTTGCCAAGATGGCCTATGCTGGTGTATACTGATCTTCTGGGTCTAGCTAGACTTCACATGCACCTGGGAAAGATGTAACCAATCCTGGATAAGATAATAGGATAATCTGGATTTCAGTCTGATGTGGTCTGGTAAAGTTGAATCTGTCGAATCCTCTTCTTGGTCTCGTTCAATAAAACATAAATATACCAGTGTCAAAAATGTACAAAGTAAAGTTGGAAATATGCAAGTTAGCTTACGGCTGATAAAATTAGAAAAAAACTTACTGAAGGCAAGTTTCTTCTAGAAAAGTTGACTAAACAATTTAGCAAAGATATGAATTATAATAAATCAATTATTATAATTACAAAGATATGAATTTATTATTTTATTTTAAAAATAACTTAAGATATAAATTATAATAAACTAATTATTATAATTTCGAAACTATGAAATTTTAGAAATTACTCTAGATATAACTAGACAAGATTAAAGCAATAAAAATAATTCCTCTGAATAAGAAATTATGTTATATTATTTGAATTTAATAACAGTAATTAAATAGACAAATCACAATAAGACACTCAGAAAATTAAGTTTTAATATTGCTAAAACGCAATCTTTTCACAAATAGAAAATGTGTGAATCCCAAAATAATACAATAAGTAAGAAAGTAAAAAGTTAGGTATTCTGATTTTTATAACTAATTTAATTAGATTACTAATTAAAGTCAATTTCTACTATTTAATGTAGAACGATAAGAAACAATAAGTTTATTTAATTCTCCCAATTGGAGTAAGAAATGGTAAGGAATGCTTTAATTATTCAATTAAATTACGATAATTAGATAATAACTATGAATTTTAATTAATTCAAATCGTATTAAGATATAGCAGGGAATAATTTAAATATTAAATTAAATTACGAAAAATTACAATAATCAAATTGTGAGATAAGATAAAAACCAATATTTTCCGTTAAGCGAAAACTATTAATTTCGAAGAGTTTTTTACCACCTTCCGCAAACGAAAGAGATCTGTGTAAGTGCATATATTTTATGAATAACTCGATAAAGATAATAACGATAATTGCAAATTTTAATTGCAAAAGATAATAAGGAACGGTAATAACATAAGTTAACTTGCAAGACGACACCACGTGTAGATATTTGCATGAAATCAATCACGCGTGGAGAGCACTAAATTTGGCTAAAATGCCGGCGTCAAACACACCCAATTGATAAATTCGATTTAAATCGATATTTACCACATTTGACTGTAATAAATAACCAACATGCTAAATATTTACTAGGCTACGTATTGCAAATAATACTTTATAACGATAAGATACAGAAATATTCTACATCCGAGAAAAATAATTAGATATTCATAAAATTACGACTTACCAGTACGGAAGATAGGAAAAAGCTGGTGGAGGAGGAATGCTGTAGGATCGAGAACGTTTCAGTGCCGTCGACGCGCGCATAACATAGCTACATTTAATTGTCTCCGGTAGAAACCAGTTGTAACCGTAATTTACCAAATTATCGTTACACACCCCATTCGCTTCGGGTAGAAAATTTGTTAACTCTAGGAGTTACAAATTTTCGTTATCGTAATTACCCCAAATAAAGGATTAAAAAATAAAAAAATAAGACATAAGACAAGATAGACAGGAAGGAAAGATACTGGGTTCTATTGGAGAAGTGATTAATCCCCTCGAACACATCCAAGTCGATCGACATGTGGCATGATCACAGATGAAATGGGATCAAACCAAAGGACATTATGCGCAGTTCTAGATGCAAGAAAAGCCTCGTTAATGTACCCTTACTCGGAAGTCCATGAAGAAAAACAAGGAAGATGCAAGAAGCAAATAACACTCGCCCAAAAGAATCACGAAAAGAAGAGAGAGAGATAGAGAAAAAACCAGAAAGAAGTTAAGGAGAGGACACTAAGTCAGTCTCCAGAGACGTGGTTTGCCGCCTCAGTACTGTATAGTAGTTACCATTACTGAAATTGGACGCGTAGCTCCAAGAAAAGAAAAGGCGACGAGGTTGCTCCTGATTATAACACAGTGGCTAATTTCCCTGTCCGGCAATGAAACAGACTTGTATAAACAGCAGATCATTGAGAATCATTATGCTAGCAAGGCTCACCAGACTAGATGTCAGAAACTCTTGAAAAGCAGACACATCCTGTCCATTTACTATTAAAAGTAGCCAAACAGTGACGAAACCACTCCCATCACAATCAAGCCTCTCTGCACGATAAGTGGCCGTTTAGAGGGCTTTTACCTCACGCAGGTTAATCCACGGTGGTAGTATTCGTTACCCCTTACCACAGGGCACTAAAATGAAATACTATCAAGTAGTATTCATAAGGAAAGGTATAAGATAAGATAGTGAGTGAGATTTTAATCGACTTGATCGGTTTCGGTGTCTGGATCGGAATCATCATCTGAGTCCAACTCGACATAATTTTCCTTAAGATCTTTAACATGCCACTTACCAAGATTATTTCCTTCAAGATCCGAAAGTTCATACACTAATTTAGAGATAACTCTTTTTACTTTACACTGTATATATTTCGGCGCTAACTTGGCGGAATAATCATTGGCAGCATTAGACAAGGTATAATTTCTTTTCCAGACTCGGTCACCGGGATAAAATCTCAAAGGTCGCTTACGTAAATTATAGTGCTTGACATTACGTTCATATGCATGACGCAGCCTTTTACGTATGTCCACATATAATTTAGGTAACTCTTGTATGTCATCAATCAATTGGTTTTTCTCTCCAATAGAAGGTATATTATCCGCGTTTTCAATAATTTTCCCATAATAATCCCCTGTTAAAGGAATATTCCTTGCAAAATTTAGAAAAGCAGGTGGATAACCCGTAATGTCGTGTTTCGCTAACCTAATGGCTTGTGCCACTTGATAAATTGACATGTCCCAAGTTTTATGATTTTCATTTACATAGGAACGAATCGCGGTTACAATAACTCTATTAACCCGTTCTGTATGGTTTATTTGGGGATGGTATTTTGCATTATACCACACCTTTTGAACTTTATACTTATCGATAAATTGTTTAAACTCGCGACTAGTGAATTGTGTGCCATTATCGCAAGCGAAAATTTGTGGTACACCATAAATAAGGAAAACGTCATTTTCAAGAAATTTAATAATTGCTGTTGAGGTAGCCTTAAATAAAGGACGGACTAAGACAAACTTAGTAAACCAATCGACTACTACGAGAACATACTGATTACCGTTTTTTGATCTAGGGTAAGGTCCAAGTAAATCCGTTGAAATTAACTGAAATGGGAAGTTAATATTCCGATAAGCACCCATTAAACCGGCACGTGGTAAATTTGAACTTTTGTTTGCTGCACAAATAGGACATTTACGCACATATTTATACACTTCTTTACGGATATTTGGCCAGTAATAAAGTTCCATAATTCTAAAGAGAGTTTTAGAAACACCAAAGTGTCCAGCAGTAGCATCGTCATGAAACATATAAAAAATTTCCGAACGGTTTTTCGTAGGTACGACAATCTTCCAATCAGTTACGTTACTGACCAAACTATGATTATTAAAAATATGCTTATACAAAATATTATTTTCTACTCGATATGAAGGATATTTCTCCGGATTTTCTTGTATTTTAGTTAACATGGTATTGTACCATTTATCGGGAATTAATTTATTCAAATCTAAGACAGCTGTTTCGGTAATAGAACGAGAAAGTGCATCCGCTACAATATTATGTTTACCTTTACGGTGAATAATATTAAAGTTAAATTGAGATAATCTAATCGCCCAACGAGCTAAGCGACCCGTCGGATTAGAAATATTAGTTAACCATAACAACGACGCGTGATCCGTTTCAACCGTAAATCTAGAGCCTTGTACGTAACTACGAAATTTTTCTATACTATATATTACGGCAAGTAATTCCTTTTCCGTTACTGAATATTTACGTTCACATTTGTTTAAAGTCCTGCTTGCATAAGCAATAGGATGATCAATTCCGTCACTCTCCTGATAGAGCACAGAACCAACGCCTGTATTTGACGCGTCACATTGAATAAAAAAAGGTTTAGTAAAGTCAGGACTAGCTATAACAGGGGCAGAGGTTAAACGACGTTTTATTTCCTCAAAAGCTTGATTAGCTTCCGGTGTCCATGTTATAGGCTGACCCTTTTTACGTCCGTGTAAAAGGTCTGAGATAGGTGAACAAATAGTGGAGAAATCTTTAATGAACCGGCGGTACCAACTAACAAGACCGATAAGACGTTTTATTTCGGTGGTATTTTTCGGAACGGAGTAATTTAAAATGGCGGTAACCTTTTCTGGGTCCGTTCTTAAACCTTGCTGATCGACAACAAAACCTAAGAAGGATAAAGAGGGACGACAGAATTGACATTTTTTTAGATTTACGGTAAGATTAGCCTCTTTTAATTTTGCGAAAACTTGCTTCAAGATATCTAAGTGAGTCGAAAAGTCGGGGGTAGCTATAATAATATCATCCAAATAACAAAAGCAAAAAGGTTCAAGTGAAGGTCCAATGACTTGGTCCATTAACCTAGCCATAGTTTTTGGTGCATTACTTAGACCAAAAGGCATAGTGCGAAATTCAAACAATCCTTTGCCGTAAACAGCAAAGGCAGTCTTTGGTCGTGACGCGGGATCTAGAGGAATTTGGAAAAACGCATTTTTCAAATCAATGGAAGTAAGGAACTTTGCATCACGAAGTTTATTTAAAATACTATCAATTAACGGCATAGGATATGAGTCATCTACAGTTACTGAATTGACTTTTCTCCCGTCGAAACATATGCGATATTCTCCCGAACGTTTTTCTACTAACCACAAAGGACTAGACCACGGAGATCGAGAAGGTTGAATTACACCCATTTCAAGCATTTTGTCGAGTTCGGTATTTAAGTGCTGTTGCATAACCGGCGATAAAGGATATTGTCTCTGTCTGATAGGCTTGGCATCCCCAGTATCAATCGTGTGAGATATCAAGTGGGTAAGTCCCAGACGATCAGAAGGAGCAATTTCGGAAAACATATTAACAACCTTATCTAAGGACTTTTTATTATCTGAAGATAAATCATGTACCGTTTGAATTGTATTAACCGTACAAAGAGAAATAGGTAAATTATAGGTAAGATCCTTGAAATCTACATTTATCTGAAATTCTTTTAGAAAATCTACTCCTAAAATTAAAGTGTGAGTCATTGACGGAATGACTAAAATTTTCATTACTTTCGAAACATCATTTAAACATACCGGAACCGAAATATAGCCTAACACATTTTGTGACGTACCATCAGCAGTGGTTACATTAAAATAATTTTCATACTGTATAGGTATCTTTAATTTCTGTAGCAAATAATATCCCGAAGAACCCAATACAGAAGCAGAGCTACCGCTGTCTACTAACGCTAAAATGTTAACACCGGAAATTTGAACATTAAAATAGGGACGATTATCATTAGGTTTCTTTACACAAATAGGATTCATAGTAGGAAGGGATTGATAAAAGTGTTTCACCGTCGAAAGCCACTTTTGCCAATCAGACACTGATTGTTTTATTTCTTTCCTTTTTTTGATATTTTGAGTTTTTGGTTTGTAACTGGACGATTTTCGGAAGTGGAGGCTGAGGCAACGACATCCAGTGACACGTCCCCGCTCAATTCGTTTTTTGGACTGCATTTTGTACACCGAAACTTTGTAGTATTTTTCGACCCGCACCCAAAACAAAATAGTTTTCGTGGGTTCCGACACGTATTGTAGGAATGCCCTACTTTATCACAATTCCAGCATTTAAGATGCGATACTGCAGAAAAATTTACTTGATTACTAGAATTACTTCTTGAATTTTTATCACTAGGAAATGAATTTTTATTGAAAAATGAATGGTTATTTTTGAATTGAGTATTTGAACTCGAAGCTATACAACTTAAGTCAGGTTCTAATAACCCTCCTTTAGGCTGTGGTGGTGTTCTATAACGGTTTGACCAAGTACGAGATTCCTCTAATTTTTTACATAAATCCGACAATTCAGATACAGTGGTGGGTTGTGCTAATGCTAACCTCGAAATATAATAAGGTAATAAATTCCGTCTGATTTTATTCACGATAACAGCTTCGCTTGGTTTAATCGGTAGACGATTGAATAACCCTTCCATTGACGCAATGAAAATAGCAACA
The DNA here is from genome assembly GCA_963680705.1 of Rhagium mordax. NCBI lineage: Eukaryota > Metazoa > Arthropoda > Insecta > Coleoptera > Cerambycidae > Rhagium > Rhagium mordax. The sequence goes on from OY796665.1 coordinate 22,706,344, forward strand.
CGTTCATTAGGACCCTGCGTCCTATTATTAATTTCTTGTAATAACTCGTCCTCATAACAATAAGGTAAAAAATCCTGCTTTAATTTTGCTACTAACTCATCCCAATTACTAACTTTCTTATGATTATTTGTAAACCAAATCCAAGCAGATCCAGTAAACAAATCACATGCTGACAAAAATAACTCGGTTTTAGAGATTTTTCGCGCTTGACGTAAAAGTTCGATTTTTTCTAGAAAAGCCGTAAGAGATTCGTTTTCGGTTGATCCGCTAAAAGTGACATTCCATTTATATGGAGGTATAGATTGCACATTAAACGTATGCGAAACAGGTGGAGTCGGTTCAATAGGAGTGGAAGTAGTCGGCAAGTCTTTAAAAGCAAAATCACCCTCCAATTCTAAAATTAGAATTTGCAATTCGCCCTTTTTGACTTCTTCTTCCTCATTATTCGCGATCAAGCGTTGCATTCTACCCGATAAATGAGTTAAACGTGACGAAATTCGTTTCTTAAGTAAAGAATCCCCGCTAGTTTGATAACTATCAATTACATTCGTTAAATCGGTAATCGTCGCGTGTATTTCTTTACAATCATCTAGGAATTTATACGGATGTACTGTTGACCCTTGTACAAAACTTCTATTCGCGCTTTCTTGACTTAATAATCCCCGTAAAATTTTCCGTTTTTTATCCGTATCCCCAACCGGATCGACATTACGTACTTTTAATTCATAAGTAAGTTCGGCAACCTTTAAGTGATTTGGTTCCATAATGTTATAGTTTCTTAATAAGATGAATACGAGAATGAAAGATAAGTTACGTTAACAAGTTACAAAACTCAAGATCAAGATTACAATAAATCGTAATCGGTATATCACGTATAGAGAAAAGTTAAAATAGAAATGCGAAAATAATCCAATAAATTTCAATAACTCATAGGTAACGCTAACAAATAACCACCCAGTATATTACGAATAATTTTCAATCACTTGTAATTCAAATAAATTAATCAGATAATAAGAAATTCAGATAAAAATCCACACGTTAAATTATAAATAGATAAGAACTCGTATTTATTCTCGCGACAAAAAAATTAAATCAAAAAGTTCCAATAATGTAAAGTTAAATTCGGTAGGTAAATAAATCTCTAATTCCAACACTATTAAGTTTTCATAAATACTTTAAACCTTACTTGTAAAAAATAGGGAAATAAAGAAATCGGTAAACAAGTTTTTATGTTTACAACGGCCGCAAATATCTTCACAATTTTAATTCAAAATACTTGCAAAAATAAGATAATAACGAATAAAATAAGATATACCACTTTAATAATGTCAATATCAAATAGTTGTAAAAATCAGTTTTAGTAATATGTACTTATGTTTAAAGTACGAAACATATACTTTCTTAGTTAGAATATTTTATACTTAGAAAATTTAGGTAATGGTTCCAGGTCTTATTGTTTGTTTGACTTTGGCTTATTTCTCCCTGAGAAAATCTGATTTCAATATAACTATAGTGCAGTTTAAATTCATAAAATATCAGGCCTCACACGTTGGACGACAATTTTTGTAACCCCAGACTGAATAAATTTAATTTGCCTTATGGGCTTCTGGGTTTCAAAGTTTATTTTACCTGTCGGCTGCTCAGATTTTTCCGGTGGGTCGTGAGTCAGAATATGGTGTTTAATAAATTAACAAACTTATTATTAAATTTGGTTAAAACCCTGATTTGTTAACAAAAGAACTTGAAGAGTGTACTTTAAGTTTCTAGCTTAGTAAGATTTAAAACTGCAAGTTATAAGAGATTAAAAGTTAAGGAATTATTTATCAAGTAAAATTAAGATAAATTAAGATAATTTTTGGGCGCCAGCTACTAAAAAAATTAGTAACAATTTGTATATCAGATTTTCACAACAAGAGAAATAAAACGATTCAGCTCAAATAAATAGTATATTAACAAATAGAATAAACATTAATATTAACAAATTATTCTTGACAATGATAAAAAAATATATATTTACCTGAAGGGCAAAACAATGGAAATAAATGCCTGAAGGGCTATCACAATAAAAAATGAATGAAAGAAAATATTTTATCAACTGCAAGGCTTACATTTACAAGAACAATTACTGGCAATTATTTGTTACGCTGGAACCGAAGACCTGATGATGGAAATATGTTCTACCACAGACTTACAGACCTTAATTTCCAAGGATTTCCACGATGATCTATTCCCTTGCCAAGATGGCCTATGCTGGTGTATACTGATCTTCTGGGTCTAGCTAGACTTCACCTGCACCTGGGAAAGATGTAACCAATCCTGGATAAGATAATAGGATAATCTGGATTTCAGTCTGATGTGGTCTGGTAAAGTTGAATCTGTCGAATCCTCTTCTTGGTCTCGTTCAATAAATCATAAATATACCAGTGTCAAAAATGTACAAAGTAAAGTTGGAAATATGCAAGTTAGCTTACGGCTGATAAAATTAGAAAAAAACTTACTGAAGGCAAGTTTCTTCTAGAAAAGTTGACTAAACAATTTAGCAAAGATATGAATTATAATAAATCAATTATTATAATTACAAAGATATGAATTTATTATTTTATTTTAAAAATAACTTAAGATATAAATTATAATAAACTAATTATTATAATTTCGAAACTATGAAATTTTAGAAATTACTCTAGATATAACTAGACAAGATTAAAGCAATAAAAATAATTCCTCTGAATAAGAAATTATGTTATATTATTTGAATTTAATAACAGTAATTAAATAGACAAATCACAATAAGACACTCAGAAAATTAAGTTTTAATATTGCTAAAACGCAATCTTTTCACAAATAGAAAATGTGTGAATCCCAAAATAATACAATAAGTAAGAAAGTAAAAAGTTAGGTATTCTGATTTTTATAACTAATTTAATTAGATTACTAATTAAAGTCAATTTCTACTATTTAATGTAGAACGATAAGAAACAATAAGTTTATTTAATTCTCCCAATTGGAGTAAGAAATGGTAAGGAATGCTTTAATTATTCAATTAAATTACGATAATTAGATAATAACTATGAATTTTAATTAATTCAAATCGTATTAAGATATAGCAGGGAATAATTTAAATATTAAATTAAATTACGAAAAATTACAATAATCAAATTGTGAGATAAGATAAAAACCAATATTTTCCGTTAAGCGAAAACTATTAATTTCGAAGAGTTTTTTACCACCTTCCGCAAACGAAAGAGATCTGTGTAAGTGCATATATTTTATGAATAACTCGATAAAGATAATAACGATAATTGCAAATTTTAATTGCAAAAGATAATAAGGAACGGTAATAACATAAGTTAACTTGCAAGACGACACCACGTGTAGATATTTGCATGAAATCAATCACGCGTGGAGAGCACTAAATTTGGCTAAAATGCCGGCGTCAAACACACCCAATTGATAAATTCGATTTAAATCGATATTTACCACATTTGACTGTAATAAATAACCAACATGCTAAATATTTACTAGGCTACGTATTGCAAATAATACTTTATAACGATAAGATACAGAAATATTCTACATCCGAGAAAAATAATTAGATATTCATAAAATTACGACTTACCAGTACGGAAGATAGGAAAAAGCTGGTGGAGGAGGAATGCTGTAGGATCGAGAACGTTTCAGTGCCGTCGACGCGCGCATAACATAGCTACATTTAATTGTCTCCGGTAGAAACCAGTTGTAACCGTAATTTACCAAATTATCGTTACAAGAATACAAACCTAAGTGAAAAGACACTTACCTAGAGACAAATCAAAACTGGTTATATACAATATTTAAACATTCACAAGGCGTCGATACTAAAATAAATAAAAAAATAAATAAAATATAGAATTTATAAATAAAATGTATTAAAACCAGGCAAAGGGTGTTAAAAAAGTTGTAATAGTCTAGGTGGGATTTTGTAGAGTGAGAGAGAAATATACGTATTTATTTTGGTTTATTATGATTAATGAAAAAATTTAGGTTTTTAGTATTGTCCTAAACCAAGTTGTAATGCAATATTGTTCTATAATTTGCCTATTCTCGGGCGCTATTTCAGCAATGCAAATGACTATTTGACCTAAAAATGTGAAAATTCTCCTTTGAGGGTCAATTTCACGAAAGATACGTTAATTTGAGCGACAATATTTGGTGAGCTTTTAAGTAACACTTTGTACTCGGCCGTAAGCTAATTTCTTTTTACAAAAAAAATACAAAATTGTAAATACAAGCGATTGAATGAGTTGCCTACGTATTGCCAATATGTACAGTCTTATTTTTTCCTTCTCAATTATAGATAAGAATGGTAATTTCAATACCTCACGGCCATTTACACTTTTTTCTGCAAAATTAGATACATTAATTTTCAAAATCCGTGTATTAGTTTCTGCAAAATTTACTCCTAAAGAAATCACGGTTAATATCAGAGGAGTAAATCGCAACCTTAAGCGAGTTTATATAAAAACATTTATGATAAAAGTAGATTTAAGTTTGATTTTGGAAATATAATCAAAATTTATAACCAACAAAATAATCATAACAAAACATGACAAATCGTTGTATAAGTATTAGAAGAAACACAAAAGTGTATTAATATAAAAATCAAATTAATTGTATTAATATAAAAATCAAAATTAAATAACCAATTTGCAAATTAAAATTTTATTAAATAAAAATCATATCAAGAAAAAAAGAAAAATTGTCAATTTTGAAAAATTATTTTTGAGTTGCCTCTGAAGTCGGACGTAATTTTGAAAGGGAAGAGATAACTGAAAAGAATTAAGAAGAAAGAAAATATAAAATTGAAAACGTCAAACATTGATGATAGATGGAATAATGAAGCAAATGAACAAAGAACAAGTTAATTAATGAGCAGTGATAATTATTAAGGTTATAAAATTTGAACGTTTATGGTGTAAAATATAACAAAACAAACTGTACTTACCTAAATAAGTAAACTTAAAATAAGAGTGCTCCAACCACAAGCTAAGATTAAGTTAAGTGTATTACCAGCAAAAAGGAAGATCACTTTATAGGAAAGCGCGGAATAATCGGTGGTGTCCACGGAACAATTGGGGTTGCTGTAAAATTAAAGTCATCTAAATAGTAGTGCAGAAGCAGTAAAAAAATACGAACATTCAAAGAGCAGAAAGGTATGCATACGACTTAACTAAAACTCGAGTATAAATTTAATAAAACAGTAAATTCTAAAGAAAAAAGGTCAATGAAACTCAATTTCAGTAAAAAGAAACATATAAGTAAATAGATAATTAAATTTAAATAAAGAATTAGTTTCATCAATTTCTAACAATACTAAATTGTCATTTCATTATAGTTAAGTATAATTTTAGGCGAAATTCTGGATATTTATTATTAAATACTAATTAAACTTGTTAATTTATGATTAAATCTTTTATTTATTTGCAATTTATAAATGAAACAAATATTAACTGAACTAAAGTGAAAAATTACCTTTGAACCGGCTCCTGAGATAAGACCAAATTTAACGTTGTAATAACAAATAGTACGTAAAAAATTTCATATTATTTAATATTCTTTTGTGATTCTTAAGAGGATCTGGCGCCCCACTACATTTTTCAGTAATACCCATATATTATATATGATTATATAAAGTAACATAACAATATATTAACATTTATAACAACCATATTATTATGTAATGTTAGACCTAGGTAACAATTTTAATATTTCCATGAAATATTTTATTTCTGTTATGATAACTAACATTGATATATCTGAGAAATATTAAAATGAAAAATATTTAATAAATGTTTATACAATATTAACTAGATGTTACTAGAAAATATTTCTATAATATCATACGATAAACCTTGTAAATGTATTGTAATACATTCTCTTAAATGTATCTTTAATATTTTTCCTCAAATGTTTACAAAATGTTATACAAATGTAATTTGTAATATTAAACTGAAATATTTCATATATGTAGGTAACACTAAGTATGTTATAAATATCATCATCTTTATACATTATAGATCATATCCATTTGATTGTAGATTAACACAAAGCATTTTGGGTGGTGAAATTCGAGATTTTTTTATCTATATTTTTATTGCTAATCGACGTTTGAGGAGAAGTAAATGTCGTGACTCATCTGTAATTGCCGAACTCACTTCGATCGTGCGCAAACCTATAGACTCGTCACAGAAGTATCACTTTTACTCCTAATAGAACAATATACTATTTCTATTATTTTATTAAATAATGATTAAAGATATACTTGCATATTCCAAAAATTTACATCAAGAGGATTTTACTTCATGAAAAAATTACTGTGCTTCTATACATATACTTGTTTGCCACAAACGTTACAAGAAACTGATTCAAGTGAATCGTATACGCAAATTTTGGATTCTGGCATGTGCAACCCACTTTGTGAAATAGAAGAAGATATTTATGATTCTATTGTATGATGCAAGTGAAAATAGTGATTTAAATGACTACTCAAATTATGGTAAAAAAACTACCAAAGCTTATATACCTACACTTTGTATTTTATATGTACGGGGTGGGGTGTTGAACGTAACTTGCTACCCCCATAATTTCCTTATTTATAAGGTAATAAAAAAATAAAAAATTTCATGTTATTGCATTTTTCACATACTTTTTAAATATGTTATCAGATCATATCTCGTCTTTTTCAAATAATAATTGTTGGAAAGATAAAATAACTGTTATTTCAAACGGTTTTTTATTAATAACTTCCTTAATATTACTCGAAATATGCAAGTATTACATATTTTTTAAATCATAAAAAATAGGCAAATCCAAATATGTAAAAATATATAGGGTGTTCCATTAAAGAAAAACACGTTTTTTCGCACCCACTGTATATTTTCTGACATGGATATGATTTGATAACATATTTAAAAAGTACGTGAAAATTGCAATAAGATGAAATTTTCAATTTTTTTATTACCTTGTAAAATAAGAAAATTATGGGGGGTAGCAAGTTACGTTGAACACCCTGTACGTATAGTAAAAAAAAGTAGGTAAATATAATAATACACCTTACGAAAGCTCTTTTAATGAATTGAATTTCGTTTTATACAAAACTTATATGAAAATGTGGCATAAAAGATATGAAAAAATGTCAAAAAAGTGAAATTAATTTTTTATTTTAATTAAAAAACGACATTTTAACTTGATAAACAGATTCTGGTATATGTCCACAAAAAAGTACATAAAAAGACCTACTCTTTAAAAAAGAAGTTTACCCTATGACCATTTTGCATTAAATGGCAAGCGTTTTAATTATTTTCGAAAATGTTCAATTGTGACCGTAAAAATAACTTTTTTTAAATTTAATGATGTATTTATAGCAGGAAAATAAATATTTTCTCCAATTTTCGTAAATTAGAAGATTTTTACCCCACTTATCGCATTATTATAAAAAGAAATATATCTTAGCAACTTGGATTATTTGAGGTTAGGATGTACTTTTAATGTAACTATTCCCCAACAGTTTGATAGATTATTCCTTTACGAGTATTTTGTTTTTTTTTTTAATTTTACTAGGACCAATATTATAGTGCAAAAATGCACTTTTATGCGCTTTTCTAGCGAAGCCCCAGTTTTCGACTCATTTGCATGTATAAAAAGAAAACAAAGAAAAAAATTCAACTTCCCGATTACATCACTTTTTATCATTTATTTTGACTAATTTCCCTCCACTATTTATAAAATTTCGACAAAGTTAAAAATTACAATTCCTTATTACAAATTATTCTTTTTTAATTAGTGTTTTTTTGTTTCAGATGATGACGACGATTACAGATAATAACCGTACATGGATAGTTTGGACACCTACGTCACACACAACAAAATTACTAACATAAACTACTAGAGATATTCATTCATAATTATGAATATTGGAATTAATTCATCTAGTGAAAATTCCTCCAATGATATTTATAGTCTTTAAGATTTATTCTAAAATCAATAAAATTAGTTAGGTATATTTATCAAAAAAATAAATAAATTTGTAGTATACCGTGTTTCCTTCTCCGAGGACTTATTTCTACCTTATTAAGGTTCCCTATATACAAATATACCTACAAATTAAATTGAAATAGAGGTTAATATTATGTACAGGATCTCCCTAAACTACGTTTGGAAAATTCGGAAGGTGCACGAAAATATGAAGAAAAGTTCCTATGGACATGGGCCCCCTAAGGGGACTACGTTCCCCTGAAGTACCTACGTAGCATTAGGCAGAAGTTATGTAACTGTATGCGAGAGTTAGATAGTTGATATAGCTATCTTCGGAAGGGTTGAAAATAGTCCGTCTTTTGTCTGAATTATTAGGCAAGTAAAAAATCCCAACTCTTCAACGGAGAGATGAGGTTCTGTGAAATTTCTAGAATTACTATAGTTCCTTTCCTGGTGTGCAATAGGCCAGAGTAAGTGTAAATATACCGACGTTAAATAAATAGAGAAAGGGAAAAGGGGAGATTAACAAATTAATATGTTAAAAGTACTACGCTTTGATATGATATTAAATAAATTCGAATTTTCATGGAATTAACCTTTTCATAAAATTTTTCTTGAAAAATGTTTTAATTAAAAAAATATATATAAATCATACTGCGTGCTTATTTACGTATATATTGGATAACTTGAGAAACTTTTAAGATATTGGAGTTGTAAGATTCATGATTTTAAGTTCCTAGTGGGGAGGTAGTAATATTTGTGTAACATATGCTAAATATTTAACAAAATATTGTTAAAATATTATTGAATGGTATAAAGTATTTTTTTTTTTTTTTTATCACTTATTTAACGTCGGCCTATTTCCGCTACCCGGGCCAATCACCGACGCCAGGAGACGAGCTACCCCCAACCTGGAAATTTTGCCGAACCTCTTATCTTTCTAAGAGTAGGGATTTTTTACTTGCCTAACATTTAATAGACAAGGGACCGACTGCTTTACATCCTCTCCGAAGGATGGTATATCCTCAATACACCTCTCGCCTACAGTTGTATTGCTTCTGCGATATAGCTGATATACAAGCCGCTAGAAGTAGGAAAACGAGACCGCGTCTTTCCCTGGAGCCCATCCAAGTACTAAACGCGGTAGCTGTTGCTTAACTTCATATCGCTATGAAGTGAGTAAAGTCAGTCCTCCGCTCGCTGCCCTAAAGTATTTTATAAATATGAAAATTAATATTTCCAATTCAAATTCTATTGGATGTGATTTGGGGTCCCCCTGAAGAGCCATATAGGCGAAAGAACATGTTCATCTTCTTGGGGACATCGTTTTTTGGTTGGTGACCATAATGAATGAATTTGTGGTAAGTTAAAAACAATTTTTTGCCGTAATTTAATTTTAGACGTTTTGAATTTTGTAATTTTTAATTCAATTTTTATCATGCATTAGAGAAGATTCAATAAACTTAATAATTGTATGTTTAGAGATAAAACATCAATGTGAGTATATCAAATTGGATAGGTTTTTGTTATTATGCTTGAATAAAGCCTAAATAAAGTCATTTATATATTATAATATCTATGGCATTTTGTATCGTCGCGTGATATGATAATTAATTATATTAGTTTAGATCTCATTTTACCTACAATATTTCTATTAATTTGATGACCTCTTGCTTGGTGTGATTCAATGATAATGATTTCCTAATGCAGCAATATTCAGTAATTATAGCGCTCCCAAACCAAACATGAAGATTCTTATAATCTTGACAGTTTTCCTCCTTTCGTTTATAGCTATGTGTGATTATTTTATAGCCCGGAATAAGACATTAACCAGTGCGATTGTAATAGTGAAACACAATTGTCCTAAGGGGCAAATTTTCCTGCATAATCAATGTATTTCAGTATACATGTATTTCAGTATATACATATATATATTGACATGTATTTACTGTAACTCATAAAGGATTAAGACTATAAGCACAAAAGAATCAAACATATAAAGAAGGAATATTAACATAAGTAAAATTTGGTAAATGTCATAAAAAAAATTAATTGTTCACTATAGAAAACAATTAAAACACAACACAACCATAAGTTACCTCAAATTTATATTAAACGATTACCTATAATAGTTTGAAATGCAATAACAGCTAGCTACGACAGCTCAGAAAACAAACTGTTAAAATTTTATAATTTTAATTATTAGCAATTATTACAATTTTAATCTAAAATCATAAACTTGGTTCAGGTCACAAATTTGATCATGACTGTTGCAAAACAATCCACGTCCAAGGGACAAACACTCTAAAAAAAGATAAAATAACATTAAAATTTAATTACATAGATTAATTTAGTATAAAAATTTGTAAATTTAGATTTAAGTTAGATAAGAAATGTGAACAAGGATTTTAAAAAGAAGTTATAAATTAAATGTGAAATAATACTCTCGGTGATACTTAAAATAAATAAAGTGCAATGAAGAAATCCAGTTATTTAATAATGAAAATTGAAAATGGGCTGCTGTAGCAGAAATAATATCCAGTTTGTTTTGAAAAATCAGCAAAAATAAATAAATCTCCGGGGAGACGATTTGAAAGGAAAAAAAATATTTTGAGAGATTTGATAATTTTCATTAAAAGAAGACAAAATAATAAGAATATAAGAAAAATAGTATTAATAAGCAGATTAATGATGAATGCAGCAGGAAACTATACTTATCTGTAAGAAAAGCTTGGATGAAACAACCAGAACTTCTGCAGCTCCTGTTATTCATACCGCGTACAAGTTTGAGTAAGAAAAAAACATTAAGTAGATCTTTTTTCAATAAAAGTGCGAATTGAAAATTCTGAACTGGAATAGTTCATTGCTATTATTTGACAATTATTAGTATTAGGAAGTTTTGAATGTCAGAGGTTTAATATCAAATTATTACTGTATCTTGGTAAATTAAGGCATTGGCTGAGCATAGGGCTATAGGAGATTTAATATAATTAAATGTAATTTTATTCAAAACTTTAAATTTGAATTATTGAAACGATAATAAAAGTTCATTTTCTGAAAACACAAAAATTTTATTAGAGTATGCAACCAACATTACAAGATTGTTTTGCAGGCAATCATTCTAAATTTAATAAAATATAATAAAGATCATAGAGTAATTTAATAATAATAATTTAAAAACCTTTCAAAATCTAAATCAGCAACCCACAATTAACCCATGAGAAAGAGTGTCGATTGAGCTAGTCAAGTAAGAGGCAAGTAAGTAAAAAATAAATAAAATATTACATTGCGTCTCAAAGTAATAAGAAAATGAGGTGTATTGTAGTAATATATATAAAACATTAAATAATTAATAGTTCATTTTCCTTTAATTCAGAGAGATTTTAGCAAATTAGTTAGGTCTAGTAAGAGGAGCACCAAAAACGAGATTAAATGATGTAACCCTCCCGCACAAGGCTCTTCTGGGATAAAGGGGGTCGTAATTACATGTGGTGTATAACTGTGTCGTTACAGATTCAACTATTTCTGTTCTGAAATTTGATAAACTGTCAAGCCAATATCAGCTTTGTATTTTAGATTTATCTCTGCGGTAATTTATATCGAGTTATGTTGTGTTGATAGTTTTTAAATTCAACTGTGGTGCAAATACCATGTACAATATAAACTGGTGCACAATTGAAGTGGATATTTAATAAATATGGGTAATATTTGAACCTCAATATTTTTGAAAGTAGAATTGATTGTTGATAGATTGTTAACAAAATTCATTGATCTTCATCCACTATAAATACAGGGCGATTATTCAGACCCTTAAATTTAAGTATATTAAAATCCATCGTTCTCCCATAACCCTAAAAAAATTTGGGATTATGGACATCGTTTTTTAATTGGTGACCGTAATGAATGAATTTTGTGGTGAGGTAAAAAAAATTTTTTTCAATGATTTATTTTTAGACGTTTTGAATTTTGTAATTTTTTATCCAATTTGTATCATATATTAAAAAAAGTCCAATAAATTTAATATTATTGTATGTTTAGGTATGAAACATCAATATAAGTACATAAAATTTGGATATGTTATTATTATGCTTGTATAAAGCCTAAATAAAGTTATTTATAAACAATGCATATCAAGCAAAGAAAGAGAATTGTAAAAGAATACTTTATAATATTTAGACAAAGTTAAAAATTGAAAGTCGTCTCATTTAAAATTATTTTTTTAATTATTGTTTTTTGTTTCAGATGACAGCGAATACAGATAATAACCGTAAATGTATAGTTTGGACACCTACGTCACATAAATATAATACTATTAATAATATAAGGTAGATACTAGATATTCATTCATAATTATTATGAATAGGTATTGGAATTAATTAATGTAGTGACAACTCCTCCAATGATACTTGTAGTATTTAAATTTCCATTGAAACTCAATAAAATTAGTTTAAAATATATTTATCAAAAAAATTTAAAAAAAACTGTAGCATAACGTATTTCTTTCTTTGGGGACTTCCTACCTTGTTAAAGCTCCATTTATCCATTTAAGGAAAATACAAAATGTACAAACTGAGTTAAAATGGAGGTTAATATTATATATTATATTTTAAATTTGGGGAATTTAAACGCAATAAAAGATTCCTAGGGGAGCTACCACCTTAAAAATTTATCGCATTAAAACTATAATATGGTTGTCACTTGGTTTTCATCATCAACAGATTAAGCTTACAAATTAAAATAGTAAAATTACTATTTATGGCAAATGAGAGTTCTTTCCTCTATCTTAAACTGTCTTAAACAAATTTATGAATATAAAGCTCTGTTCAGAGCTATTTTAGGTTGGATCTCATATGTTAGCCATAATTGATGATTTTAAACTAAAACGCCACAATGGGACCCAATACACAAAAGGAGCTTATCCACGATCACTATATTAGGAAGGTTTAATACGTCTGTTTTCCATGGATTAAAGGCCCTTTAATACACTAGCGTATTAGAAATCATAATACCACGCTTCTATCTTTTGCTCAAAATCAAAAGGTTCTTAATCAAAATAAACTTCAAAGATTAGACGTTTTTCAAAATCAGAATTTTTCACCTGCTCCCATATGGCTTTCACGCTCTTAATTTGGCCGTGGTCGTGGATAAAACGTTGAATTATATTCAATGTGACTTTCGGCTGCGCCTCGAGTGCATATTTTTTCTCATAGATTAAAGGCTTGTTAATCCCCTTATAATAATTATTAACCATAATAAGGACGAAAAACTATTAAACACAAAATGTAATATAAATTAAATATTTTTGAATACGAAAATATTTTGGAAAAATCCTAGAACAGGTAGATTTTTATTTTGAATTGCGCATTTCTTGCTTTAATTTTCTTAGCTATGGCGTTATAACTGCTTCGGTTTTAACGCCGTCTACTGTTTTTTAATGGGACACCCTGTATATTTTTTGTATTTAGAATCTCTGTAGAAAGCTGCTTTCAAAGACCTTACTTTGAGTCTAAAGTTATGAAGTATGGAAGTTTGGAGCTACAGACATTTGAAAATATTATTTTTTGAAGTTAAATAATTCTTGATTTATAGTCATATTTTACAATAAAATAGGGAACGTCACATTTGATTTGATTCAGAGATTTTTGACCCTACAGCGATGTAGCTTGGACAACGACCACGTGAGTGAGCACCTAGTTAATAAGATAAGCCAAATTGTTTAGTCTCCAAACTATGGAAAATCTCTGTTGAGATTTATTTAAATTTACCCAAGGCGAGTGATTTTTATTCTTGGTTTTGCTGCTCATTCTTCAGTTCGTTCTATTGCACCCAATTTTAATTATCGACAGACGATACTGATAGAAGATTTGAATTTTGTTCGATTATGATGTATTTATTTCAAAGCGTCCACCCTTTCTTTTCAGACGAAGCTATATTTCGCCTTAATGAAACAACCAATGAACAAAATTCACCATTCTGGAACCCCGAAAATCTACACTGGATACAAGAAGGTCATACACAACGACCACAGAGAGTAAACATTTGAGTTGGCATGATTGTAAATAGAATAGTGTGCCATTATTTGTTGATGACCGCTATTTACTTAGATTTTTTAGGTGCAGAAGTTGTTTTATCCCTAGCTAATTATTTTTCTATTTTATAATGATCCAACTACGTCTGCTAATAATATTTGGTTTCAACAAGATGCCGTAAGAAATTATCTCAGTGAAATATTTCCAGAGAGATGGATTGGCAAATGATGGCCTATTGAGTGGCCGCCACGTTCGCCCGATATTGACCCCACGGGATTTTTGAAAATGAAGTTTCTCCTGATATGTTTACGAAGAAAACGAAAAATTATATCATTGATTTTCTTTGTAAAAGTCCTGTCAATTTTTAGATTAAAATATAGGTTGTGCCATTTAAAAAATCTTCGATGACGTCATAGATGTGTGAAAAGGCAAACAATTTTTTTCCTTACGTAGAAATAGAGCAAATCTGATATTACTAATTGACAATTGTTTTTTCATTTTTGCGAACGCAAAACAAAAGAAAAGTTATGTATGCGTTTTTCGAAATTGATGCACCGACAGAAATGCTGATTGTTTCCGAAAGGTCGTAATGTCGCATCTACTGTTGTCTGACAATTTGAAATTGTAATAAAGATAAAACCGAGCATAAAAAATCTCCCGATTTATTTTTTATATCTATACAATTTTTTTAAATCCTTATCAAATAGTCTCGTGAGGAAATAAAAATGTTTTTATATTAAATTTAGTAATACAGTTCATTACCGATACTTAAAATGCATTCTCCTAACTCGTGTAGCCTAATATTTACATTTACTAAATAATATAATGATTACTGACTATACGTTAATATATTTCTGTTCATTTGATAACCTATTGCTAATAAAATTCAATAACACTGATATCCAAAGGCAAATACTGTTCAGTACTTATAGTGTTCTCCAAAACTAAATATGAAGTTTATTGCGATCTTGTGGTTTTTCCTTCTATTATTTATAATTATGTATAATTGTGCTACTGCTTTTAATGGTACACAAGGAGGAGCGACTATAGTCGCTAGATACAATTGTCCTAAAGGACAAACTTTCGTGCATGACCGATGTACTGTAGTATATGTTTCAGGTAATATTGGATAATATATAAAAGTATCAATAATAATAATATATTTGTTTGGTATTAATACAGTCACTTGTAGTGAGGGATCCAAAGCTCTCAAAAACGGAATGACCCATTCCAACAAGGTAAATAATTTTTGGCAACAAATTTGGAAAGAGGGTCCCTAGGGGCATCAGAAATTGCTTGTTGGACTTTTGTTGGCTCTTGCACAACTTCTCAAAAAGAAAAAAAAGATGGCGTAATGGTATTTCATGAATACGTGTTTTTAAACGTTCACCTTCCGCTAAAAAAATAACTATTAGCGATATTGATCTGATTTTTTTTATTTATATAGTAGAATCATGAGCGCCTCTATCTATAGCAATGAAATTTAAAAATCACTTGCAGTTTTTTTTTTAATAAGTCCTAAAGTTACAGCAACGAAATTTGTGTATTGAAAATTTCGACATATGGGAAACTATATTAAATGTTAAAAATTTGCACACACTATATGTGGACAAAATATGGTCCTAAGATTGAAAAAGTTTTTAAAAAAAAAATCAGGTCGGTATCTTACACTGTTTGAGAGTTATAGATTTTTTAAAGAGGCAGTTACTCCTAGTAGTAAATTAAAGCTGATTTCTGGCGTGCGCGTTGCCATCCAGCTTATTGTAATGCATAAACAATTTGCAGATAGTAGGACAAAACAGCTTTTGGAATTGCGTGATTGTTATTGAAATTTTTACAAATTATGTAAAATAAAAGTCACATTTGACAGATTATGAGGATGTTGTTGATAGATAAATAAATTATTAGATTATTTACTATCCCATTATTTAGGTATATTATGTACAAATGGTAAGACATTTTACAAAAAATGTAAAAAAATATATAAAACACCTATACATAAGACATTCAATTACAAGCAAGCACTTACGTATTCCTAGTCAGAATCACTGTCTGATAAGAGCTGCTCCGTATTATTTTTGCCTTTAAAACAATTGTAGGGAAAGGCTGCACATGTACAGTTATTAGGGCATTCTATGATTTTTTTTTTCAACCATATATAATAGTATACAGGGTGCCTCATAAAATCGGCACAAAGTAATCTTATGTTTTTTTAACGGAACACCCTGTGTAATTTTGATTGAGATCAATATTTCAGTTTTGCAATAAACAAAAACAGTACGAAATTTTTATTAATAACAAGATTCTATACATACCAAAGATTAAAAAGTTATTGTAACAATTTTTCAATATGTCCCCATTTTTCATCAATACATTTTCTACAACCTTTTGTTTTTGAAAATCAGGGCATACTGTTTTTCATTCTATTTTTATGTACATAGAAGGCGTTGTATACCGAAAATGGCTACAGTAAATGTCAACAGCGAGGACTTTCATAATATTCAAAAATATACATAATATTCAAAAATATACAGGACTTTCATAATATTCAAAAATATACAGGGTGTTTCATTAAAAAAACGTAAGTAAATGTGGTTTGTCCGGTTTTTATGAGGCACCCTGTATACTATTGAATATGGTAGCAAGAAAATTCATAGAATGCCCTAAAACTTTTGTTTACATTTTTTTCTTGTCTCAAAAAATAACGAAGTTAAGAGGGGGTTCCATTTATAACCAATATTCAGATTTACGATTTTTTACGTGAATATTCCATAATTTTAATATTTTCTAAACGCTCTATAAGATTAAATCAATATTGATATATAGGTATAGTTACCAATACCTATACATAAGAAAGTGACGAATAAAAATATCCCATTAAACCCTTGAGTGGAAAGTTACAAGTCAGTAATGAGAAAAATATGATTTTTTCAAAAAAAATCTCTATATTTTTTTAAATATTGCAGATTTTGAAAAAGTGACTAAATTGTGTTTTGTAAATAGTTAGTAGATTGCCCCTATAGGTATAACAAAATCAAATTTAAAACCGCTATTGTAAATTCTCGGTGTCAATGACATTTTCCATTTTTGGACGGGTCTTGCATTAGGCACTGTATACGATATTTATTGCAAATGCTCATTCCAACAGACAAAACCGCTTATTGTCAATAAAATTTGCAACAAAATGCTGAAAACCGCAACTCCATAATTGTCTTCCCTGTAGAGATGTCTTATTCCAACATTTGAAGAAATAATCCGAATATTGTCCAGAAATTTATTTTTTTCTTCATATTTTTCATCTAACCTTTTATTGATTTCGTGAATTGCTATATAACCTTTTCTACCATACTCGTATACCCATAATTCTTTTAAATTTTCTATTTTGCACAAATTAAACACACTTAAAAAATTTATATCCGTATCCGTAGCTTCTATTAACGCTCGTTCAATACGCAATAGACCGATCCTGGTGAGATGCGGTAAATACGTCACACAGTATGGTGCGTGCGCAACAGAAGGGCAATAGCGTCGACGAGAGAATAAATTGATTTTTTCTGAAATCGCTCAGGAATGTCTACTTTCTCGGCGCAATTTCAGACCCCAAAATAGCGTATTCTAGTATTTAGCCCATTGCTAAGCAACCATCAAAAAACGAGTCCAGGAAAGTAAGTTTCCCGAACTCGTTTTTATCTACATTTTAGACAGTAAATAAATATACGCAGACAAATTTAATTTATTGACACAGTTCATCACGGCGACATGCACCGGCCACACCAAATATTAAGGCAACCTAAAAAGTAAAAACTACATAAATATCTAGATAATTTTAAAATTCTCACATTTTAAACGTATACCTTATTCATTATGCACATATGATCTGGTGCTTGAGTAATAAATATTTCAAGTTGTTCATTTGACAAAACATTCGGCTTCTTTGGTTTATAGCTGTCACCTTGACGTTTCAGGAAAATGCATAATTTCGAATATTATGATATATCAATGATTTACTTTGCACTAAGTGTTGATCTCAGCATGTGAGTAATTTGACTATAACGTATTGATGCCTTCAACTGAAGATAAATTAGAAATCATGACATTTTCAGATCGGGAGGTCATGTCTTTTTCGTGACAATTCCATGATAATTTAAAGTCACATTATTTGCAGCTGTTACTCTCGGTGGTGTCCCAGACACCTGTATGTCATCATGAAACTCATCATTGTCCATTTTAATTTGTAGCACGTATTGAAACGAAATAAGCCTAGCACTCACATCAATAAATAAACAGTGATTGCAAAGGAAATGATTTCATAAGCAATTAGATTGCAATAAAAAAATGTTATGTATTAATAAAAATTTCTTAATTATAATAATAGTAATTGCGATTTCAGAAAAAATAGTATGTGTATCTCGTAGGAAAAGCACATTCCCGGACTCCGTGTTGCTTGCGCAGAACGAACTACGCACGGCTCTACTGCTTTACTATAGTACCCTGTATTTACCTTTCTCGCTTGCACTACCTGGATAGGTCTATTCCTAAACATCAAATTTTAAATGTGTAAATATTCTTGTGTCCGCTTCTTCATGATTGCACTTTAGTTTTATTCCGGTAGAGCACTCATTTTTAGATATTTTAACACATTTATATAAGTCATCAAATGTGCGTCCTAAATATAAGGCTACATTGATATGCAACATACTTATTCCTTGTTTACACCACAATTTGGAAATGTATTTTAAAAGGTTTGCTTTATTTTTATTATACGGCGATGCAATTTTTTTTTTTATACTGCGATGCAATTGATGATTGTGTAATTGTAGATGCTCTTAAGTTCTTTGTAAATCTATAGTGCCGTAGTGACTTTAAATCCTTGGATTTGCTAAGGCAGCATTTCTTTTCTATTAGCAAGGGTGACTTACGTTCGCTACCTCCTATTGAAAACGCTTTCTTCTGCATTTAAAACGCGCGTTATATCAAATTTTAGTCTTCAAGCGGTCCACCAATCCCCTTCCAAATTTACCTTCTCCCATAAATTTTGGATATGTGATGGAGAATAATGAAATAAAACCGCAAATGATGACAAAAAACCACTACCGATTCTAAAAAAAATTAAAAAGTGCAATTGTAAAGTAAAGTGCGACAAAAAATGTGCGTGCACTTGGTGTTCTGTTGCGTACATGTGCAGCCTTTCCCTACAATAAAATTGTTTTAAAGGCAAAAATAATACGGAGCAGCTCTTGTCAGACAGTGATTCTGACTAGGAATACGTAAGTGCTTGCTTGTAATTGAATGACTTGTGTATAGGTGTTTATATATATTTTTTACATTTTTTGTAAAATGTCTTACCATTTGTACATAATATACCTAAATAATGGGATAGTAAATAATCTAATCATTTATTTATCTATCAACAACACCCTCTTAATATGTCAAATGTGACTTTTATTTTACATAATTTGTAAAAATTTCAATAACAATCACGCAATTTCAAAAGCTGTTTTGTCCTACTATCTGCAAATTGTTTATGCATTACAATAAGCTGGATGGCAACGCGCACGCCAGAAATCAGCTTTAATACTACTAGGAGTTCCGCAAACATAAATAACTGCCTCTTTAAAAAATCTATAACTCTCAAACAGTGTAAGATACCGACCTGATTTTTTTTTTAAAAACTTTTTCAATCTTAGGACCATATTTTGTCCACATATAGTGTGTACAAATTTTTAACATTTAATATAGTTTCCCATATGTCGAAATTTTCAATACACAAATTTCGTTGCTGTAACTTTAGGACTTATTAAAAAAAAAACTGCAAGTGATTTTTAAATTTCATTGCTACAGATAGAAGCGCTCATGATTCTACTTATATAAATAAAGAAAATCAGATCAATATCGCTGATAGTTATTTTTTTAGCGGAAGGTGAACGTTTAAAAACACGTATTCATGAAATACCATTACGCCATCTTTTTTTTCTTTTTGAGAAGTTGTGCAAGAGCCAACAAAAGTCCAACAAGCAATTTCTGATGCCCCTAGGGACCCTCTTTCCAAATTTGTTGCCAAAAATTATTTACCTTGCTGGAATGGGTTACTTGACGATTTTGATGTGTTTTGAAGGCTTGGATCCCTTACTATTGGTGACAATAAGTACCCTAACTTCGAACTAATTCCATAGCTGCTTGTAATTGAGGGTATCAACATCAAATATTAAAAAGGAATAGATTTGCTTTTACCCCTAAGGGCCGGTTTTTCAATGTTGAGTTAACTCTAACTAAAGGATAATATCCAAGGAGACCATTGTTACAATAATTGTTTCCTTCGATATTATCCTCTAGTTAGAGTTAACTGAACATTGAAAAACTGGGCCTCAGAGGGTGAAAACCAACCCTGAAGTTCAATATTTAATACTGACTCAAGTATTAAGAGTTAGTTATTAAAAAAATTCATTTATATGTGTTTGAGGGCGTTGATTACGAATCTCAAGTCAGAATTTTAGAATTCGCGATTGTAACCCTAACATGGCCGATATAATAGGGGTATATAAAATAAAAAATTCAATAAATAGCGAAATACTGAGAATGAATTATTGAAACTTATATTATTTACGTTTTTGAGGTGAACAAATTTTCAGGTAGGTCAAAACAGTAGAAAGGTTGTTAGTTTTTCTATATTCATCTTAAATGAGTCAATTAAAAGAAACAGTTAAGAGTTAACTTCAAACACTTCTATCTCCTAACCTATTATCTTTATCAAAAAAATAATAATAATAAAAAGTTGCACTTTCCTTAGTTTATTACCATCATTTTTTGTCTGTAGTAACATTCAGTTAAGATTTTTCCCTGCTAAGTTATTTAACCTAAAAGACAAAAAAATCCATTCCTTCAAAAAT
Organism: Rhagium mordax; assembly: GCA_963680705.1. Classification (NCBI taxonomy): domain Eukaryota; kingdom Metazoa; phylum Arthropoda; class Insecta; order Coleoptera; family Cerambycidae; genus Rhagium; species Rhagium mordax. Next base: position 22,727,270 of record OY796665.1, read on the forward strand.
TTTCAAAATACCTACATTAAGTGTAACATCTTTTAGATTTTCCCAATTTGGAATTTACTGAACCAGAAAAGGGGCACTTTTTTGCAAAAAAATTAAAATGTTGCCTTTAATTCCTTGTATCATTTTTGATTTGGCAGTTATCAAAATTTGCCAAAAGGCAATTTTAAGCTACTGTAATAAGTTTATAAATGACTTTATTTAGGCTTTACACAAGCATAATAACAAAAACCTATCCAATTTAATATACTCACATTGATGTTTCACATCTAAACATACAATTATTAAGTTTATTGAATCTTCTTTAATGCATGATAAAAATTGGATTAAAAATAATTACAAAATTCAAAACTTCTAAAAATAAATTATTGAAAAAAAATATATTTTTTTTTTAACTCGCCACAAAATTCATTCATTATGGTCACCAACCAAAAACGATGTCCCCAAGAAGATGTACATGTTCTTTCGCCATTATCTGGCTCTTCAGGGAGACCCAAATCCCGTCAAATTCAAATTCTACCTTTATCTTGAAAACTTATATTCAAAATTGTATTCATTGACATTAATAAAACATTTTGTAACCATAACACACAAATTTTTCATTTCTATAGGTAACTGTAATAAGCTTCAATTTGTTTCAAGGTTCATGTCAAAAGCTTTTTTTAAACCCGAGTTATGCGCGTGACATTTTTAGGACTACGTTCAAATGCGCCTAACATGAACTGTATCTCCGCAATGATGAGCCTAAACAAAATTTTTATTTCATGGATTATTTTTGTTATTTCATTAGCTAACCTTTTCGTTATGACAAACCTTTTCGAAAATGTGACCTTTGAGTAATTTGTTTAAAACCTTGTTATAGAGGGTTTTTTTATAATATCGTAAATTTATGACTTAATTTTGATAAAAATTCATTTCAGTAACATTTGCACCAAGATCTTCATTTAGTTTAGTTAACTTGTTTATACATATTTATTTATTAATTTTACTCTTGGGTTTTTTTAGTATTCAGGTTGGTGTTTATTAATTTTGACCAAATAACTTTTGATTTGATTCCTTCAGGATATATTGTATCATAGGTATTTATGGCAACTATCGCTTATCTACTGCATTTTATATCGACCATAAGATAAATAAATCTTAAGCATACAAGTTTAGTTCAAATTTAACCTAGAACATTCGGGTTAACTCGATAACCTTTTACTTGGTGTGATTACATTCAGTAATAATAATTATTCAAAGGCAAACATGTTTAGTACTTATAGCGCTGCCCAAACTAAACATGAAGCTTTACGTGATCTTGAAATTTTTCCTCCTCTTTGTTATAACCATGTGTGATTGTTTTATTGCCCGGAATGAAACGTTAGAACAAGCAAGAGGGGCGACTCTAATAGTGAAACACAATTGTCCTAAGGGGCAAATTTTCCTGCATAATCAATGTACTTCAGTATACTTTTCAGGTAATTATAAACAATTGAAAAATTTATTGAACCGACAGGAAAATATCGTAACGTACTTCAGAATTATTTATCAGGTCATTTTATACCGAGTAATGTTGTGTGGATATTTTCCGATTTTTAAATGTAGTGCAAACACCGTGTATATTAATTTTATATTGTTTGTAGTTTATTTGTGGCGGATAGTTAATATTCATTAAACTTAATTTTGGGAACCACGTCAAATTCTAAAAAATAAATAGAAATAAGAAAATTGCCAAAATATGTCAAGATAAAAGTGTAGTATCAAAGGCAAACCTCAACAGTTTGCCCCAGAAAACCACTGTATATAGTTCTAAATGATATTGATATTGATATTGTTATCTAAAATTCGTATTAGTGGTTTTCTAGTATTTTACACTAGAAAATATAACAAAATGTACCTATATTATATAATATATAGATATATATATTTATATGATATGTAAAAAACAATTATAAAACAATAACTTATCTTAACAGAACGTTTCGAACCAAAGTCTAGGTCCTTTTTCAACTGTGATTACAAAAAATGATTTGTCAAAAAAGATCACTTTGACACTTGACACTGATTAGTAATTAATGCATAGATCACTAGATAAAGAATTCTAATTTATTTTGATATTTCCGTCACGTACTCCTTTTTGGAGAATCGGTAGCCAGACTTCGTCTAGTAACAATGAACTAGTAGAGATGCAGTCGGTACTGTTTAGTTGAATACAGGCACTCTCTTTAAGTTTTCGTTTACTACAATGTGTCTCCGTTTGAATTATTTTTGCCTGTGTCCAACTAAATCTGTGGCCATTACTCCAAGCACTACTTCTTTAAAACTTGCAATACCATCAAATCATTCTTAACAAAAACCAAACCTTTTAACAGTGTTCAAAAATCTAAAAATTGTTGTTATAGCATTCCATGCGAGTGTGGAAAGCTATATATAGGTGAGACGTCTAGACCATTAGAAGTTAGAATATCTGAACACAAAAATAACGTTAAAAATTACCAAGTTGCTAAATCTACACTGGCACAATATGCTTGGAGTAATGGCCACAGATTTAGTTGGACACAGGCAAAAATAATTCAAACGGAGACACATTGTAATAAACGAAATCTTAAAGAGAGTGCCTGTATTCAACTAAACAGTACCGACTGCGTCTCTACTAGTTCAGTGTTACTAGACGAAGTCTGGCTACCGATTCTCCAAAAAGAAGTAAGTGACGGAAATATCATAATAAATTAGAATTCTTTATCTAGTGATCTATGCATTAATTACTAATCAGTGTCAAGTGTCAAAGTGATCTTTTTTGACAAATCATTTTTTGTAATCACAGTTGAAAAAGGACCTAGACTTTGGTTCGAAACGTTCTGTGATAAGTTATTGTTTTATAATTGTTTTTTACATATCATATAAATATATATATCTATATATTATATAATATACATTTTGTTATATTTTCTAGTGTAAAATACTAGAAAACCACTAATACGAATTTTAGATAACAATATCAATATCAATATCATTTAGAACTATATACAGTGGTTTTCTGGGGCAAACTGTTGAGGTTTGCCTTTGATACTACACCTTTATCTTGACATATTTTGGTAATTTTCTTATTTCTATTTATTTTTTAGAATTTGGCGTGATTCCCAGAATTAGGTTCAATGAATATTAATTTTATGTATATATCTATGTAACACACCGTGTTTTAAATTTAATAAGGTTTATTCGTTAAGAATATGATAAACTGGAATTTTTTCTAACAACGATTTGCATTACGATACAAACAACTTGGTATAAAATTAAATGGAATTAGTATATTTAGTACCACATCCCCTTGCCAGTACAGGAGCACCGACTTGCCATCCTCATATTAGGTGCATTTTTGTTTTGAAGCGGTTATCCTAAATTTTAAACATAAAGTACCAATAATTTTTCGTTTCAATTCGTTAGAAAACTATGTTCTAAATTGTTTCTAACACTGAAGTGGCTACGTTAGATTCTTAATACATATTTTTTTATCGCATTTAAGCCTATACATTTATCATTCCCGTTCTTATAAAGAAATCACTGAAATCATTTACTTAAAATAATAAAAGTACTAGCTGGCTGTGAATGTTTTTTGGACTATTATTAAGTGTCACTTCCATATTGTTTCAGATAATCGATAATTTGTAAAATTTTAAAAGGGTGTTGTAGTAATCTAATAAAAACATCCAAATGTATTTAAAATATGTGAATTTTACTTTATTAAATAGAGAACTTGAGAAAGTTGCCTTTCCTTGATTATGTCTCTGTTTTTTGGAAATTGCAATTGTAATATTTTCAACAGAATTTCTTCATTTACTTTTTAGTAGGTAACATTATAATATGGTTTGTGTCACATGTAACAGGAGGAAGAGTATAAAATTGTATAAAAAGATCAAGTATCAAGAAATTCAATACTACAATTCGCTTTATTTAAAATTAGTTTTTCATTTGTTTCAGGAGATGACGACGAATAGCAAATAATAACCGTACATGGATTGTTTGGACACATAAATACAATAAAATTAATAATATAAGCTACTAGATATTCATAATAACTATGAATATTGAAATGAATTCATGTAGTAAGAGTTCATCCATTGATTTTCTTTGTAGTCTTTAGAGTTCCATCGAAAATCAATAAAATTAGTTTAAGATATATTTATGAAGAAAATAAATAAAATTTTAGTATGACGTGTTCCTTTCTTTGGAGGCTTTCTACCTTGTTAAGGCACCTTTTAGCCATATAAGCAAAATGGATATTTTTAGAGTAAAACGTGTACCAAATAAAATATTCCTAGGGGAGCTACCATTTTCAAAGTTTATTGGACAAAAACAATAATATGTTGTAAGGACACTCACTTGGTTGTTAATATCAACCAATTAAGCTTAGTTACCAATGGTTCCGGTTAGTTCTAAGGTTGAACCATGAGTAGTTTATATTGAATTTTATATTTTTCGATAGGTGAGAACCATTTTCGAAATATTAGCATACAGGATGGCCCACCTATACTCGCTCGAACTATAGTTATTAATATGAAGAAAAAAATTTAAATTATGAGTTATTGGACCGTAAATGTGCTGCCTTTTAAAATTATTTTTGAGTATATGTATCATAAATCCGGGTCAACGAATTAGGAATTTTTTTTAAGGAACACTCTGTATATTTTTTTTTACTTAAAATCTGTCTTAATATGGACTTTACACATATATTTTATTTTTGGGTATCAGATGAAACGTTGCCAAGTTAGTCATATTCAATTTTGCTCAGTCATATTTTACAAAGAAGCATCCCACATAACCTCAAGATTCTGTACGTAGAGTCCCAGAACGATATCAATAGAAATAATTTTTATGCTTGATCTCCGGTAAAGTTTATTGCGTACGTGATGACAATATTCCACATCGCCTGTGGCAGTTTTATATTTACACCCTTTTAACGGTGACTTTTCATGTGGAATTGTCCCGGGATCGAGCCAATGTCTACGCCCTCACACCGCCACCGCAAACATTGTTCTCACCTAAGGGCTACTGGAGAAAAAATAAAAGGGTAAAATACATTTAGGATTATTTAAAAAAGCGAAGGCTAATCTTTATTTTACATTTGAAATAATACTATTTAGGGAACAAACCGGTGGTTTGTAACTTTGTGAGAGACAGGTTTTACTGTCGAGTAAGAAAAACATCAAAATTGAAGGCACAACTAACGCTTTCGTGTGGATGTAATAAAAAATTGGCCTTATAACGTAGTCAAAATAAGAATAAACTATCAAACAAGTTAGAAGAGTGCGTAAATGAACTTCTTTAAATGAATAGTGCCTAGTAAATAGTGCATCAAAAAGATATCTTATGTAGGTATTTAACTCATTTAGTTTACGATTTGATATTTTACTTAATCTAAAAGGGGACACATGTAGGTACAAGGAATACAAAAATAATACAAATAGCTAAAACTGTTTGACGACTTAAAAAAATAAAAGATTACCTGAAGGAGTTATTTAAATACACAATAAAAAAAATTTGGGATACAATAAATGATTTGAGCAATCTTAAAAATTAACAAGAACAATTACACAAATACTTACAGAATTAAATAAAATCAGTGAAAACGAAAAAAAAATTTGCACACACATTTTGTCGAATTTGTTCACTGAATTGGGATTCAACCTTGCCAATAATATTAATGAACTTTTTACATTATCGCCCTATTATAGAATTTCAGTTCCACATTCTATCTTTTTCTAACCCACGGATTCAAATTAAATTCTTAAAGCAAAAAATTCATTTAAAATAAAGAACTACAGGACTGGCATAGACACAATAGAATCTGAATCTTTAACAGAAATCGCCCTTGAAATTTATTCTTCTTATATCAATAAATATGGTACCTTCCCTGATGATTTTAAAACAGCAATCATAAAACTACGACATAATGAAGATAAATTAATCCCACCAACCATCAGACAATATCACTAATAATAAATTCAGTCAAAAAATTATTAGGCCTTATTCAAAATTACCCAACAAAATATGAACTCATTTCGGAAAAACAGTTTGGTGTTCAGTGTGGTAAATCAAATTTTTCGCAATTTCTAGTCTAGCTTATAAAACGCATACAGTTTTAGACGAAGGCACTGCGGCAGTATCTGGTCTTTGATCTTGCACGAGCTTTCACTGTGGATTATCCACAGTTGATGGAAGCTTTGCATGCTACAAGCTTTAGGCTGGATGAGGGCTGGGATTTTTGTAGTCTACTACTTCATTCTTACTTAGTTAAGGAAGGTGTATAGTTTCCCTTCATTTTAATTTTGGATGGGCATAAAACTCATACGACGAGGTGAATCTTCTATGCAGAGAGTTATCAATTATTCCACTAAAGAATTCTTAGCGAAAATCTGTGTTAGAGTGGAGGCGAAGAAATCTTTTATAAATTAGGGAAGAATATTTTGCTCCAATTCAATACCTTGAAACCCGAAACAAGGAATTCAGAGCATGATACCTATGATAGGGGTATGGAGAAATAGAAATTAGCTATAAAATCAAGATATCAAATGACATAATTGAAGAAACCTGCATTAGAGAAATCATTTTAGACAAATATAAATCAAACGTAGATACATTTTACCAACCAGCGGTAGAATACGACATAAATGCGGAAACAACAGAAAATACAAATTACATCAGAAACGATTTTTTAAGAAAAAAAAAGTGAAAACTTAAAATAAAAGATAAAAGCTAAAAGACCAGAAGGGAAATATAAAATCTGAAGAAGCTTCCTATGTGATAACTTCAACAGCATACAAAGAGTTAGTTGAAGAAAGAAAAATAGAAGCAGATAAATAAAGAAGAAAACTAACGCATAAGACTATTAAAAGGACTACTGGAAAAAGATAACGACCAATGAGACATTCTAGAGCATACCATTGTTTGAAAGTTCAAACCAAATATCAACAATCTCCTGTGCGTGATTGAAATTTTACTAAAAAATAACATGGCTCTTTTGTATGTGTTAAAAATATTTATTTAACAAATATAGGTGTTAAATGACAAAACTGGACGAACCCACCTTAGTGCTTGAAAAGGACAAGTCAAGAGTGTATCAGTGTATAAAACTTTGATAAGGAAACTTAGTCGGTGTATCGGATAGAAAATAAAATACGGTTATCTTCATTGGTCTAAGTTTTGTTTAAATTTTTAGTCTTCGTAGGGACTACAATAATAGAGAATAAAAACTTACAACGTTATAAATTTAGTAAGTTAGATTAATAAAAAGAAATAAAGATTAATAGAAAACCAATTATAATATATCAATAATAGTTATTTATGTATCAAGGCATTAAAGTTAATCTTTTTATCATGAATGTAAAGTTTAGTTGCCGAGGCCCGTAGGGCCGAGGCAAATAAACCACATGAGTGATAAAAAGGAACTTTAATGCCGAGGTGCATATTACATTTTTTTTTAAATTCAAAAACTATGAAATTAAGATTAATTAACTCTATTTTTTAAATAATTTTCAGTGACATTAAGAAATGTCGTAATTATTTAAAATTTTAAGTGACGTACGGAAATGTCATAATTATTGTTTTTAAATGTCAAGTCTGATTATATAAGAAAACCATTATTTTTAGCAATTATAATAGTGATAAGACAATTCTGAATTTAGAAAACTGTATTTATTTACCTTTTGTTACTACACATATTATTATCACAAGCAATAAAAATTTAATGTTTACGTTTATCTGTCACCTCGGCTAACTACAAAAATCATCATCATCATCAATTTTGAGGTACTTTAATGCTGATTTAAAAAAAAAAATATTAGTACAGTAACTTGGTGATCTCACTTCGAACTAATTATAGCTGTTTTAAATTTAATTATTATTATTTGTTTAATTCAAAGTGGGTCAAATATCAAATATTAAAAAGGAATAAGGGCGCTTTTCCGTTGGGGATGAGTTTCACCCCAACTCAGGGGTAAAAAAAAGTGGCTATTGGAACGTGTAGATCGTCGAATCGTCAAAAACCCCCTATATAGTTATTTTTGCTTTAGTACCATCCTGCCGAGTTACAGGCGTTGAAAACGTTGATTTTTAAGCAAAAGACACTGTATTTTCAAACGTTTTAAGCAAATTACTCATATCACATTTTTCAAAAAGTTAGTCATAACAAAAGAGTTAGCTAATAAAATAACAAAAATAATCCATGAAATAAAAATTTGTTACGGCCAATATCGTTGCCGAGATACACTTCATGACATTTGAACGTAACCCTGAAAAGGTCACATTTCAAACAGTCACAACTCTGGTTTAAAAAAAAGTTTTGATATTTACCTTAAATCAAATTAAAGCTTATTACAGTAGCTTAAAATTGTCTTTAGGCAAATTTTGATATCTACTAAATCAAAAATGATACAAGGAAAATAAAGGAAAATTTTTTATTTTTTACAAAAAAGTGCCCGTTTTTTTGTTTCAGTAAAATCCAAATTGTGTTTTTTGTTAGTCATTAATATTATATATACGCTCAAATTTTTTTGATCGTGATGGATGCATTATCTAAAAGATTTTGCACTTAATGTATTTTGTAAATTTTTGAGAGCATGAATTTTTAGAGCTTTGAGGTTAAATAACTTAGCAGGGAAGAATCTTAGGTTAATGTTACCAGCGACAAAAAATGATGGTAATAAACTAAGGAAAATGCTAGATAAAGATAATAGGAGGAGTTGTTTGAAGTTAACTCTTAACGTTCTCTCCGTTCTCTCTCTCTAAAATTGACGCATTTAAGCTGAATATAGGAAAACTGACAACGTTTGTACTGTTTTGACATAGCTGACCTTAAAGAGGGTTAAAAGACCGTCAAAATGCGTTTTTATGATTTTTAGCGTTAATTGCAAAGGAGATATGACCTAAATAAGAAGGGCGCCTCGTTTTAGCAAATTACGATATTGCTCTTTTGGCGGTAATTTAGTCCTAGAACTTCGTTAATTATTGATTTTTTTAACTTTAAGGGTGGTTTTCATTCTCTTAGGGGTAAGGGCAATTATTTTTATTATTAGGGGATGAGTTTTATGTCACAAAATGTAACAATCTACTAAGAAAGTCCTAATTTCGCAATATAACCAAAAAACAATTAATTAATCCATTTCACTCCTTTTATATCGACCATATTGAGGGTGCAACATAAAATTTGTAATTTCTGGCATCACATTCGTGATCAGCGACTCCAAAAACATAAAATATAAGTTTCAATAATTTATTCTCAGTACTTTGTTAATAATTATTGATTTTTTGATCATTTTTCTATTGAGATAAAAGTTTTATGACATAAAATAAAAAAAAAATTCTACTTGCTCAAAACAAAGAAAATATATTTTGCCATTGTACCCCTATTATATCGGCCATATCAGGGGTGTTATCACGAATTCTGTAATTCTGACTTAACATTCGTAATCAGCAACATCAAACATGTGTTTGCGAAAGTTCCCATCTTGACATAGCCAACCTCAAAATATATACGACGTGAAGTGCCGCTGCCTAGAAACAAGTGCTTTACTGCTCGTACATGTCCGTCCTTGGTCGCCGTATGCTAGCGTCTCGAACTGTTTACACATTAGAGCTGCGATACTAAACAAACCTAAGCGGCAAATTTAGGTCCTATGTCAAGATGAGGACTTTCGCAATCTGTATATGAATTGTCTTAATGACTAACTCTTATTACTTGCGTCAGTATTAAATTTTGAACTTCAAGGGTGGTCTTTACCCTCTTAGAGGTAAAAGCACATCTATTCCTTTCTAATTTTTGAAGTTGATGCCCTAAAGTTTAAGAACCGTAAAAAAATTACAAGCAGCTATAGAATTAGCTCGAGGTTTGGATACTTTTTGCACCAAGTGACTGTATTATACAGGGTGAACCCAAACTTATTTATTTAATTTTAAGGGACGGTTAATGGTAAATCCGTATAAAAAAATTGAAAGAAATACACACAGCAGTTTTCGAAAAAAAAAATAAAAATAAATTCAAATACGTCAACATTTCCAGAAGTTAGCAACTGACCTGTCTCAATCGAAAATAAAATAAGATAGGTCGGGTCACCTTGTTTTTTACATTGGTTCACTAGCTTTTACTGCACCACTATCAATGGCATTGAATCATATTCACTTACACAAAATTTAATGTTATCAAACTGGATCAAACAAAATACTAAAATTAGAGAGGCTGTCTGTCAATGACTGGAATGTTTAGTACCGACGATGGGATTCAAGGTGCCAAAAACTAGTAGGTACAATGACAAAATATTAGTTTCTTCATTTCTCTAATTAGATTAATTATTAAGATATTTTAAATATCTTTTAAGGAACCTAATCGTACAATTGTGCAACAGCAAAAAATATATCTGTTATGTCTGTAGTAATTACTAATATATATTTTATTAGTTTACATAATATTTATAAGTTTGCCATGACAGTGCCCAACTAGCACAATTAGTTGCTGGAACGTAGCGGCGACTATTGTAGGAACTTTAAAGTATTTTGCCACTAGCTACGGGCACGTAATAGGAACGCTCCCATTACGTGAAGGCGACCAAAATGGGGAACAATTTTTCGGTGACCGCAACGTTCCGGCGACGTTCCTGTAACTTGCCCGGCTACGTTCCAATGACGTGGTGGTTACGTAGCGGCGACGTATTGGCGTGGAAGCCGCGACTTTTATGGAACTTTACAGTTCTCCACTCTTTGAAATTAGTGTTGCCAGCTCTGTCTGGCAACTGATTTTATTATACTTTATCTCATTCCTTCATGATGCTCGTCCAGTTCCCTAACTCAGACACTTAGACACTTAAAAGAATGGTATAAGAGTAATATTAGAAAGCAAAACGTGTACTGTTTCTTGATCGGTCTTAGCGACAGGATTAAAACTAATGCAAGTTTACTGTTAAACATAATGATGACACCTCCAAATCCAACCACGCGCCTTTAAAATTTACATTTTTTAATTAAAATATTGTCTTTACGTGGCATCTACTGTAGATTTGTCAAATTAAGTTATTTATACATTAAAGTCGAAAATTTAGTAGCAGTTGCGTAATTGTTACTTTTTCGAGGTTCCCGTCTCAGTCACAATTACTTTGGTGCTAGTTGGGATGGTAGTTAAGAAAATAATTATTTTTAATTTTATGTATTGTCATTCTCTTAAATAAAAATTATATTTACAAATATAACAAATTGGCGACGAGGATAATTTCAGAATGAATAATTCTGGAAAACCAAATGTGCCTGGTATGATAAATACTACTACAGTCCCTGCAACTATGTCTACATCAGTACATGCCGTTTTTCATATCGAGTCTTTCGATGAATCGAAAACCAATTTTACAAGATGGATAAGAAGACTTGAAAGTGCATTCAGTGTTTTTGGAGTTCAACAGGATTTTAAGAAAGCATACCTATTACATTACATTGGTGCTGAAGCTTTTGATATCCTATGTGATAAAATATCACCTACAGAACCTGAAACAAAAACCTATGAGGAACTTGTGGAATTGATGAAACAACATTACAGTCCAGAGCCGTTAGAAATTGCAGAAATTTTTAGATTTACACAACGAAAGCAAGAAGAATCTGAGCCTGTTAAAGACTACATTGCAGCTTTACGAAAATTAGCTATCAATTGCCAGTTTGGTAATTATTTAAATAATGCTTTACGAAATCAATTTGTCTTTGGTTTACGATCTATAAATGCTCAAAGTCGTTTATTGGAATGCAAGAATTTGACACTTGAGAAAGCTTTTGAAATTGCGATGTCAATGGAAACTTCATCCAGAGATGCAGTTCAATTAAATAAAAATGTAACTAATTCCAAATTAGTTAACATCATAAATCAAAAACCTTTCAAGAAAAATTCTTATGGTAATAAAGTTAAACATTCTCCTAAACCTAAATCTACCCAAAAAGAATAATAATAATAATAATAATAATAATATGTTTATTTACAAAATTTGAAAATACATTTAATCTTTACAATATAATCATACGAATATAAGTGAATAAACATGAAAAATCCGCAAAAGTAAAACTTGTATGCGGTTACCATATTCATTAACCGACATATCATAAATATATCTAAAATTAAAACATTAATAACAAAATTTACATTAGTTATGTATCTCTCAATTAATTTTAATGAATAGTTAAAGACTATTGTGCCCTAAAATAATTATAAAAATAACAATATTAATGTTGAAAATTCCTTAACTGAATTTAGTATAAATAAAAAAATAAAACAAAATAATATTCTATTTATATACCATAAATTCCTTTTTAATAATTTATAATGGTAATATTAAGATAAATAAATAATTATTCAAGCATTTTAGCTTTTAGTTATACACTTAATCTAGGTGTTTTTTAGATCAATGAATCCATCTATTTTTTCGCGGCCACTGCTGTGAATAAATCTTTTTACTTTATTTTTAAAAACTTTTAGCGATTTTATGGCCTTTATTTCAAGAGGTAGCAGATTATATAGTCTAGGTGCTAGAAAAACATAACCTCTCTGACCAATTGTTTTACCGCAAACTGGAATTTTTGCTAGTTTATTTGATTTATTCCTAGTATTATATTGATGCTCTATATATTCCATAGTATTTATATTTTTATGTTGATACAATATTACTTTAAGAAAATAAATTTGCCTTATGTCTAATACTTTAAGTTGCTCAAAAATAGCTTCTGTTGAATATGTTTTAGTTTTATTCATTATAATTTTCATAAAAAATTTTTGAATTATTTCCAGTCTTTTTTGTTGAGTTTTATTTAGTCCTCCCCAACCCAATATTCCGTAAGATATGCGAGACTCAATCAAAGCAAAATATATTATTTTTAGTTGTGGTAATTCCAAAACTTGACTTATGAATTTAAATTTATAAATTAGTGTTCTCAGTATTTTTATTATCTTATTTACATGAAAATCTAAATACAAATGTTTTCGATGTGGTTCTGAGTCTCATTTAGCTAACAAGTGCTTCAAGAGAGATTCACTATTTTGTGAATTTTGTAAGAAGAAAGGACACTTAATGAAAATGTGTATCAAAATAAAAAATTCGCATGAAGCTAATTCTGTAGAGACATTAGAAGAAATACTTTACGTTGATGATGGTATTGATGAAAATTTGCGTAAAAAAATTAAACTAACTTTACTTGTAAATCAGGTACCCATTATATTTGAAATGGATACTGGGGCACCGGTAAATATTATTAGTATGCCTGTTTTTCGTAATTATTTCGGTACATCATTAACACTACATAAAACTTCACTGAAATTAATGTCTTATTCCAAAAATGAGATTCCTTTGGTAGGTGTAGCACAAGTAAATGTTAAATATAATAATAATTTATTCACAAATTTAAACTTTTACGTTTCTGAAAGTAACAGTTCTACATTACTTGGCAGAGAATGGCTTCAACATTTAAAAATCATTTCTGACATTTTTGACATAACCTTTCAAACGAAAATGACGTTTTTCAAATAAATGTGAAACAAGAGTTAGAATTTTTATTTAAGAATTATGAACATATTTTTGATGATAAGGTAGGGAAAATAGAAGGAGTACAACAAGCTAAATTAAAACTAAAAGAAGGAGTTCAACCAATTTTTTGTAAGTCACGTTCAGTTCCATTTTCCTTAACAAAGAAAATAGAGGACGAATTGGATTTATTAGTAAAGGAAGGAGTTCTTAAAAAAGTCGAACAATCAGAATGGGCTACGCCAGTAGTACCTGTACCTAAACCTAATGGCAGAGTAGGTACGTCTGTGTGGTGATTTTAAAGTATCCTTAAATCCTTACACTTGGAGTAGTTTTCCACACACACCAAAACACTTTTGCACACACTCGACGCGCGTTTCGCCAACCAAGTTGGCATCATCGGGAGATGATTAAAACTCAGATTTAATCATCTCCCGATGATGCCAACTTGGTTGGCGAAACGCGCGTCGAGTGTGTGCAAAAGTGTTTTGGTGTGTGTGGAAAACTACTCCAAGTGTAAGTTCTACACCAAAGGTTCCAACCCCTCTTCAGGCTTAAATCCTTGTTTAATAGTTGATGAGCATCCTTTGCCCACAATTGACACTTTACTTTCTACATTAGCAGGAGGTAAGTTTTAATCAAAACTTGATTTCAATCAAGCTTATCTTCAGTTAGAGATATGTCCCTCAGACAGAAAATATGTAACTCTTAATACGCACAAAGGTTTGTTTGAATGTACGCGATTAATGTTCGGAATTGCAAGTGCGCCCGCAATTTTTCAAAGAGAAATTGAAAATATTTTATCTGGAATTCCCGTAGTTTCTGTTTTTCTAGATGACATAAAAGTCGCTACAAGTGATGAGAAAACTCATTTAGAACGTTTAAAAATAATTTTTGAAAAATTTGCTAAGTATAATATAAAGTTGAATTTAAAAAAATGTGAGTTTATGAAAAGTTCAATAGAGTATTGTGGTTACATTCTTAGTGAGAAAGGAATTCATAAAACTAAAAAGAAAATTGATGCTATTCAAAATGCGCCCGTTCCACAGGATAAAAAACAATTACGTTCTGTCATTGGTCTTGTAAACTATTACGGTCGGTTTATTAAGAATTTAAGCACAATTTTACATCCATTACATCAATTATTAAAAAATGATGTTGGTTTTAAATGGAATTCAGATTGCAACAAAAGTTTAATTTTTATTAAAAAAGAAATTCAATCTGAAAGAATTCTTGCTCATTTTGATCCTACAAAATGAATTATACTAGCAACAGATGCAAGTCCTTATGCAGTAGGTGCTGTGTTATCTCATTTATATGAAGATGGAACAGAAAGACCAATCCAGTTTGCATCACAAACTTTGTCATCGACGCAATGTAAATATTCACAGATTGACAAAGAAGCATACAGTATAATCTTTGGCGTTAAGAAATTTTATAATTACTTATATGGGAATAAATTTTTATTATTTACGGATCATAGACCAATAGTTCAGATATTTTCACATAATAAAAGTTTACCAATTTTATCTGCAACTAGAATGCAACATTATGCATTATTTTTACAAGGGTTCAATTACGAAATTAAATATAAACGTTCGCACGAAAATGCCAATGCAGATGCAATGTCGAGATTACCATTAAAAAATTCTGAAAATATTATTGGCGATGAAGTTGATTACTTTGAGTTAAACCAAATTCAAACTTTACCTGTTACGTTGAATCAATTAGTTTTTGAAACTCAAAATGATACATCTTTGATAAAACTTTTTGAAGGTTTACGTGATGGTAAATCAATTAATAGAAATGATAGATTTAACATTAATCAAAATGAATTTTCTTTACAAAATAACTGTATTTTCAAAGGTAAAACTGCTGTAATTCCAGTTAATTTGCGAAAAATCATTTTGGATGAATTACATGATACTCATTTTGGTATGATTAAAATGAAGAACTTAGCCAGAAGCTATTGCTGGTGGCCTGGAATTTCATTAGACATTGAAAACACTTGTAAAAACTGTGTGCAATGTAATATCAACAAAAATAATCCACCAAAAGTTTTTTTACATGCTTGGGAGGAAACAAATGAACCATTTCAAAGAGTACATGTTGATTATGCTGGACCATTTAACGGATTCTATTATTTTGTTTTAGTAGATACATATACCCGTTGGCCAGAAATTTTCTTATCAAAAGACATGACTGCTTTAACTACAATTAACTTTTGCAGAAGAATTTTTGCTACTTATGGTATACCATTAATTTTAGTGAGTGATAATGGTACCCAGTTTTCTTCTTACCAATTCGAATAATTTTTAAAAGAAAACGGTGTTAAACATAAATTTACAGCTCCATATCACCCTGCCACTAATGGTATAGCAGAACGTCAAGTTCAAAGTTTAAAAAAATCTTTAAAAGCTATGTTTCTCGCAAACAAAAATAATGATAGAGAAAAAGATTTATGTAAATTTTTATTGCAATACAGAAAGAGTTGTCATTCAACAACTAATGTCAGTCCTTCATTTCGAATGTTTAATAGAGAAATAATCTAGACTTGATTTGTTAAAACCTGAGAGTGATATTGAAACTGCCAGAAATAGTTATGGAAATGTTGAAGTTCGAAAATTTGACGTAGGGAAAAGAGTGGCTGCTAGACATTATAATAATAAAGACAAGTGGGAATTTGGTAAAAGTTTTAGGAAAGTTACCTTATTTAATTAAATTAGATAACGGGTCCATTTGTAAACGCCACATAAATCAAATAAGAGACATCGGAAATGATACACCTTCCAAAGATGAATTTCAAATAACACCCTATTTTAACAACAATGATAATTCTGATTTTATCGATAGTAGTGATGTACCGATGGTTTCGCGATCTGGTAATTCTACTAATACTGATGTTGGTGTTTCAATCTTACCTGAAATTCCTGATAATATTATGATTTCTGATACTGATAGGAATAAGAATATTGTTCGTAAATCAGGTAGAATTAGAAAAGAACCTGATAGATTTGTTCCTTGAAAATTTTAAGAATTATTTATAAGAAGGAAGACACTGTTATGTCTGTAGTAATTACTAATATATATTTTATTAAGTAGTTTACATAATATTTATAATTTTGCCATGACAGTGGTAGTTAAGAAAATAATTATTTTTAATTTTATGTATTGTCATTCTCTTAAATAAAAATTATATTTACAAATATAACAATATCTATGGAGAATTAATCTGTTAACCTTAAAATGCCAATATCTGGGGTGCTTTACCTTAAGAGTGCTCCGGAGGCATACTAATAAGGAATTACAAATCACTCTGATATTATAAATTATTTCGAAATTTGGTTTTCACTATAGTCTGTAAGCATAGATGATGATAAAAGAAAAAACACAACAAAAAGAAAACATTAAAGAAATATATATATTTCCGAGTTTTGGAAAATAATTTTCTATCATCTCGACAAAGTATTATAGAATTAAAATAAAAAAATGGTAAGTCCTCAGTTTGTAATAGTAATATCTATTTATTCATCGCATACTTTATAGCACGTAATTTTCTGTCTCATATATCCTTTCCTTTCTAAGAACATTGAAATACGGTAAGTCTACACGCACTCTTGAAAGGAAATATCAGATATAGGAGACAGTGTGTGTCGAGTCGAAACAGGTATATTAGTAGATATACTAGGTGCGTACGACGCCACATTCAAGGTCACGCATTCTCGATGGACATGGGCCATCAGGAGAGCCCTTGGTTCTTGTAGCTACACTCTGGAGGTCGTGCAGAGGTCATCCTTCGTCTTCAGATGACGTCTGCTGCTGCTGCTTTAGCGGGGGTGCTAGGTGCTAGGTGGTGGGGTTAACGCTTAAGAGCTCTTCGGAATCCAGCACCCCAGGTCTGATGCATTAGCTGGAGGATGGCGTTTCTTCAGACCTAACGCAAGAGGTGCAATGCACTAACGCATCCTGCATCCTGCACCCTGGTCCCTGGCCCTGGAACCTCTTGCGTTAGGTCTGAAGAACGCCGTCTCCAGAAGCTTTTTTTAGTTTCTAAGTTGGTACTCCTGAGCAAAGAGTATTGTATACGAAGAGAGCATAGGCGTACCAGCTTGAAAAGGGGGTATAATTATATTAATTTTGATAGAGCACGCCTATGGTAGAGAAAAAAATCAATGCCGCTATTTAGGTATCCTGAGACACACGTGTGGATTAAGTAAACAAACCCGACTTCTGGGAATGTTAATTTGAATGCGTCATTTATTATCAGCTAATATATTTAGGTTAATTAAATTAAAAAATAAATGCTTTTTTTAGTTAGAATTCGATTTGAACTTGAAATTTTAGAGCGATAATGCACACATAGTATAATAAATACATTATTGTTTAAGTTATTATTTAATGAAGTTCGAAATTAACGTTTTTAAAACCAGATGAAATCAAGACGTATTTATTACACGCATAACTAGGTCAGGTTATTGTCAATGAATCAATCATATTATAGCTTGCGGGGGCTTTTCGTTCTCGAAGTCATCGAGATTTGGTGGCATCATTACATCATCCCTATAAAATAAACATTCTACACCCGTTTAGATATGGACTTCACGACTTGTAAGACAAATTGAGTAGTTATTTTAATTATTTAATCAACCTCAATTGGTAAGACAGAGATATATAGGTATATGTTTATTCCTTTATATTTTAAACTGAATATTTGTGCGATCACGTTTGTATACGGAGGTAGCACCGTTCAATTAAATTTGAAGTACCAGACCAGCTATCTATAATGCAATATAAAATTATATTTAGTAGTTCCTTACGTCAAGTGAAGTTAATATATTCTGATGTCATAACTTAATTGAGCTATTACGAAAATTAATTAAAAAACAATTACTAAAGCATGCGCAATAGATCTTACAAATAACTTCTTAAATAATCTCTTAGGATTTTAATTGGATATCCACTAAAGACGTGTGCGAAAACCATTCAGAGCTTAGCGCGATAGAGAAAAGCATTAGGTTTTAATTTATATGTTATTAATGAATTATTATTCTATACAAAACTGCAACATTCAGAATTTAAACGCTCCAGCCGATTTGACTATGAAAAATAAAACAATCCAAATATATAGCGATAGTGAATAACTTTAAAAAATATATATATATATATATATCTCGTTAAATATTCATTGTTTTTAAAATGAAGGGGTATGCATAAAGGTATTTATACATATTTTTAATTGTCTGACATCTTCTCATAATAACAATAGTCTAAGGGTAATTAAATAATTACTTGGTTATCTTATTATTATAAAGAAACAGTACATTTTCATTTTAAATAGAACAGAGTGTTTTTTAACCACAAAATACAAATAGATAATCTAATGTTCTCATGTATGATAATGTTTTTTAAATCGATCGCAAAGCAGAGTTTACGTTAAATAAGAAAAAGTTCATTTTAGTGTCTTGAATGTATTTTAGAAAAATTAATTTTAATCGGTAAAGCTAAATTCTTAAATGCTTTATATGATTTAAATAATTATCTTGTTTATGTACTTAGAATTTTAAATGAATAAGAATCATATATATTACTTACTTACCTTAAAATATCTTATTATGTAGAAAGGTTATTATTATATATTCACTCACATATATTAAAAACACATATTGAAATAAAAACACATCAAATAAAAATAGAATTCTTTTATTTCTGGAGAAAGAATGCATAGGTGATATAATATTTCATTTCAATCAGATGATTTCGCAGCCATAAAATGGAACATGAAAAGAAACAAAAAATAATATGTAGCTACAATATACAAAACAATATGTTTACATACCATTCCACCTGACGGAGCCATATCGTGGCCCAGGGCACTAAAATATAGGGGTGGTCCTCAATCGTGATGTGGACCAGCCACCGACCACCCCCAGGTGCCACTACCAACTCTCTAAACAGGGAGGCGTCGGGCGGGGGCGTCTCAAATAGCACAACTAAATCATTCTAAAATTGTGAAATAGGAATTAGGTAATACGAAAATAAAAAGCACGTCTTCAACTTACAATTGTTTGAGGCAAATATGGCCATACTAAATCTGCCACTATCTCGGTCAGATCTGAAAAAAGTATTTTTTTATTAGTTTGAGGTATAATTTCTTTTGCATGAAATCGGAAATAATTCACTAAAATTTACTATAGTAAAAACAATTAAGCTTTATTTTATACCATAATATAAGTCTAAAAATAAAAAACAAAAAACTTACGATTCATTTCCATGTTACCAATAAAGCACTCTATAAAATTTAAAATGTAAAATGAAGACTCTCTGAACTACCTCTCTGAAATAACCCTACCTACTTTTTTAAAATTGATAGGTCATCAAAAATTTTTAACATTGGAGATAATATACATTAGGCGTTTGAGTCACATAACAAAATCAAATGTTTATTTTTATAACGCTAAAGGTTTAAGAAATTGCCCAACATTATAAACACAAAGAAATCCAAATATCAGAATGTACCGGGTGTCTCGAAGATGACATGCTGATTGAACATACTAAGTTATCTACTCAAGATGATGGAAATAGAAAACACCATAAAGCTCTCTGAAGATAGATTTAATTACCACCAAAACTTTTTATATGTCATATAAAAAAGCTTCTGTAGCATACCAGAGGATATTCCCACAAATATATTTAGTAGTTATTAGGTGATAATGGTTAACTTAATAACCATCCTCAGGTGTACGAGATTATTAATTTGATGTTTATTAAATTGATTAACCATTTGATTTTTGTATCCTTTTATTTTGAATACAAAACATTTAGCATTATTATTAATACTTAGTAGCAAATATAGATGTGTCAAAAATCATGTAGAATAGAATCCCGAAAACCAAACATATATTCAATTACCTAAATAAATGGAGTGGACCTTTTACGGGGCTTACCCTGTACCTCCATGATTCAGTACCTATATTTGTTACTGAGTGTTAATTCGTAACATGAAAAAACCGTCTTGTATTTGCTCTAGATTTATAACATGAGCTAAATAATTACCACGTAAAAATTATCTAATAAAACGGTATTAGTTTATTATAAAATATGGAATGTGCACTGTCAGTACGGCACGACATTAATGTAAAATAAAATCAAAATAAACCTCCTACTACAGTTTTAAGTTAACTGTACTGTTAGATATGCAACCAATTAGACACAATTCATGTATAAACGTATATCTAACCATACTAACAAACAGATATACCTAATACAAAATAGGTATTAAGGCGCCATCTAACGTCTAATAGTGCTAGCTTACTAGTTATTTAAAAATTATTAAAATCGATTGCATGATTAGGGTGTGTTCTGAAATTCTTTCCTGGAATTGTTCAGTCATTGAAGCAAATAATAAAAATTGTAATTATGAACTTTATTGAGTGAACAGCGATCTAAAAAATAAACTCGTTAACAATGTTTAAGAACTTCGAGGTATAATTTTCTTTAGAATACAGAGTGGTTAGTTCATTTGCTGCTTTTCAAATATAAACCGTATCCTTTCTTATATGGTTTCATGTACAGTCCACTTAAATCGTTATAACTCTGACTATATTAACAGGTAAATCAGACTCATATATGACTTGCATGCTCTTTCAGTAAATTAGTTAAATATGTTAGGATAGCTTTACGAAATGAAATTATTTTATTACAACCTTCTACAGCATCCCATACCTAATTTACGTTTAATCTTCATGGTGTTAGTGACAACCCAAGCTGCTGCTTTTTCACCTAATTTAGCGTCTTTAGATTTCGCGTTCCCAAGCTCTTTGTTCCAGTATGTAATCGGTTTTATGTCTGTCTTCCAAGTTTTACGTTTTCACTATAAGCAGTACTGATAACCAGGTAAATGTAGCTCGAAAGGTAGCTTATTGATAAGATTGTTAACTACACCTTTACCTTTACGTGCTTCCTCATCATCATTTAGATTAGAACTGATGATGTACGAGGCTGAAACGTCTATAAATAAAATGATATATACTTAGATGTAACTGCAATGGTTTAATATTAAATAAACAAGATAAAATGAAATTACATCATGCACTTAATGACCACGTGATCCCTGACTTGAGCTGGAACTTAGGTGTGATAATTATGATTTACATTATAAGTATATGATTTCAATAACACCAAGCATTATTAGATAGACCCTGAAACCATACAGACCTATTTGGTAACACCTCGTGCAGGCTGTTTTTGAAATACCCTGTATCTGCTGCATTACTTTAACAATGACGGTTGTTAATAAAAAATTTACTCTCGCGGAATATAAACCACCTAGGGAGAAGGTGTACGACTTTGCGAAAGATTTCGCTCTCAAAAGGAGGATTAAAAAAGCTTCAGATTCCATCAGAAGGAAGTACTTGGCGTTAAAATTAGGTCGAGAGCAGGAAGATAATACAATTAGACGTTTATTTAAACCGATCATTGATCCAATACGAGAACTCGGCGCGGTTAAGAATTTCCCCTGGCAGCAGACTCCAAAAGTAGAGGATACCATTAAATCTGAAATTAAAGAAAAAGAAGAAGCGGAAGAAGAAGAAGATGATGACAATGATGATGATGATGATGATGATGATGATGATGATGATGATGATGATGATGATGATGATGATGATGATGATAGTGAAATAGAAGAAGAAGAAGAAGAAGAAGAAGAAGATGATGATGAAATATTTGAAGATTCAATTAGTACAATTGACCCTGCTGAATATCTTGAAGAGTACCCTTCTTTAAGTAGACGTTATTTAACTAGACTCTATACTAAAAGTAAAGATTTAGATGAAACCTATGGTGTGAGATTTAATGGCGAAATGAATAAATTTAAAATTGGTAATATGGATCTAAGTATCGATTCTGACGCTGGTTTAAGTATTGGTGATAAAATGTTTGCTGGAAGGCAAGGTTTATATGAACTGCTATTTATGAAGAAGCCCCAAGGTTACAGCGAACAGGACTTGGCTGATTATAAGGAAATTCTAGAAACTTCTAACGTACATAAACGAAATTATGATCCTGATAGACAATTAAATGGAAATCGTTCTTTTAAATATTCTAAAGTGATAAAGCCATTATTTAGACGCAGATCTAAAATAGCTACTCAGCCTCATAGTGGAGAGGGGATGGATATGGTTTACAATGAAAAACCTATAGAATATATTCATTGGAGTGACATAAATGAATTAGTGGACAGGTTAAGACTTTTAAACGCATACAAAGCTGCAGGAAATACTGATTCACATGATAACGAAATCATAGCCATTTTAAACGAACTGAAAGAAGCCGGAATAATTTATTGAATATGTTATAGCTGTAGCCAGGTTATAACCAGATCATGATCATTCATTACCATGTTATGGACATATACAGGTAACAGCTTTTTGCATAGATCCATAGAAGCTCATGAACGGCTATGACCTGGTCATGACTAGGTCATGACCAGGTCATGACCTGGTCATGAATACCCCATGAATGACCATGAATGGCCATGGATGGTCATGAATGACCATGAAAGCATAAAAGATACTGAATGCTCTAGTGAAAGTATTAGACTATAGACCTTGGTGAAGATATCATGTCTTATCTACTAAACATTGAACCTAACTGTTATGGATTAAGGCATGCTGACTCTGATCTACTCATTGGAGAAATACCAGTGCAGATTAAAAACAATGTTCTTCATATTAAAGGATGCAAATTTACTCTAACTAATGGTTTAAGAGAATTATTAACGAAACAGAAACCAAGTGATTTTAATAATGATGAAATAATCACTTATAAACATATCCTAACATTAAGTAATGGCCATTTAAGAAAATATCGGGATGGGTTCCGAATTAACCCAAGCAGCTCTTGGAAATATCAAAACATTATATCAAAACTGTTTCCAGTTAAACGAAAAAGAACTAAAAATTCCCCAGATGAACATCTTGATGTAACTGCACATGTAGATGATAATTTAAGAAGTTCTATTACTTCGAATAAAGATCAAATAGAAGCATGTCAAAACTCGATTGCTGAACATGAAAAACAAACAGCATTCAGCTCTAATATCTATGAACGTGTAACACCCTTCGGGGTTATTTCCACCTGTAATGGAGCTCTATCGCCACCATTCGAGAATAAGCATAATATTTATAGAGGGCGCCTCCTCATACCTAGGAGCGCATCAAAGTTATCCTTTTAGCAAACTCACATCATTTGATTGATAGTTTTAAGTTTTTATAAAAATTTCTATTATAACTTTATAAATTAATAATATACCAAGTTAAGGTAACTTTATAATGTACTATTTAAATTAAGTGATATATATCCTTGTAACATTCACATACTGTATGCGTGAATGCTTAACTTATAATTTAGATAGAAAAATGTTTATATTAAAAGATTAAATAAAAAATTAATTAAACCTTTGTGTTTTATTTCTAGGTTAGGTATATGGAATAAAATTATGATGTTTTAAATAATATATATTGAAATAAAGCATATAGAGTAAATACAATAATAATAGACGGAGATTTTTTAGTTGTCAGCCATGATTAACCGCTTCCATTTCCCACTTCATATTTGTTAATATTAACTTCCAAGTTAAGAATTTCTGATAAGGCCCAACCAGATCCAGATTCCGAAAATTCAGATATAGCATTGAGAATTTCATCTTTCACATTAATTTGGAAAAAATGTAGCAAGTCTATCCCCGAGTCTACTATATGATTTTTTGTATTAAAGTATTTTCGTTCAAGGATTTCAGTATTTGCTGATTTTCTCAGAAATTCACCACAGAAACATGTATTAACTTTTAACATCTGTAGTTTCTTTAGCACATTTTGGATTCTATTTTTAAAGACATGTGCAGCATCTTCGAAAAATTCATCGATATTTGTATGAGTTAGGTTAATTATTATCCCAGTACGTACTCGACCCTGAAAAATTGAGGTTATATCCACCCATTTCACTCTAGTGCTACGATTCTCTTTTGATAATCCTCTTCCAGTATGCGTTATATTTGAAATAAGTTTTTTAAATCGTTTAAGATGCCCCACATTTGTTTGTAATTTTTTCAATGTGCCTACTGGTAAATCTGCTGCGTGAATTGCCTTATTGAACAGCCTAATATTTTTAGTTAATTGATTAAGTTGAATGTCTCGTTGTTCTGGAGTATATTCTTTTATTTTAACTTCATGGAATTTTCTTACAATTTGATCGCTGATAACTGCGATTTCTTTAGAATTCATTTTTAGCAGGTGTGTGTGTGTCTATTCACTTGAAAACCTTGAAAATTACTGTTACAAACCTCATCCATCTATTATATTTAATTGAGTATTCTTAAGCTTTTTTTTACCATAGCTAAAACAATATGAAAACTTAGTCATTTAAAAATATTAAATAAAAAATTTTTACTTACATTTTAGAGATTTTCGATAAATCTAAAATTCACTCCTGCTGAAGGGTTATCAGCTTCTTTTAAACCTTCGAATATTAAACTGTATTTGCATCCGGTAAATTGATGTAAATTATTCTTCATTAGAGGAAACATTCGTTTAGGTAAAAACAGCTTTTTCTGTTCGAGTTCCAATAGAACAGCCTTCCCAAATCTAGTTTTAACGATTTGTGCATCATGTATAGGTTGCAATTTATTGATAGACAGCTCGGACAATTTGACTAATTGTTTACGTTCCGCAAGAGCTTCCTTGTTTATCAGATCTATATTCATTCTAAAAAATTATTTAAATTTACTTTTCGAAACATATATATAGAAATATAAAATAACTTACGTTTAAATTCGTGGTAAATACACACGAGATAATAAAGTTTTAATTATCAAAGCGAAAACCGCTGATGTAGAAATATGTCTACTACGTGAGAGCTCAGCGTAAATACTAATTTATAAACAAGTGATAAGTATGCTTACTCAAAGTTATATTATATTATCTGTGACGTCATGCTAATCACGTGATACTGTTTAACCAATGAGATTTTAGAAGTACATACACATATGCACACCTGCGTTCAAGGTTAAAGCGCTACGCGTCCAATATTGCTTAGTCAGTTTTTTCCAGGAATCGTACATGCTAATTGCGTCATTCCTGCGGTACCCATTTGAATGTTTAGTCTACTTCACGTCACTTTTGTGTACATTACCTGATTTATGTAGACGGCATCGGGACCACAAAGGAAACCTGCGATTTTTTGTTTACATTATATATTCGGTTCTACAGCTGACCGTTAACATTCTTGGAATCTACGTATATCAATATAATGTTTGCCTGCTTTACGAAATGTACATGTTTAGATATTCGGTAAAATTCTTATAATTTTCTTACTATATGAGTGCTTAGTACTTAGTATCTAGTTAGATCTAACATAAGTAAGATGTCATC
This sequence comes from Rhagium mordax, assembly GCA_963680705.1. Classification (NCBI taxonomy): domain Eukaryota; kingdom Metazoa; phylum Arthropoda; class Insecta; order Coleoptera; family Cerambycidae; genus Rhagium; species Rhagium mordax. The sequence continues at coordinate 22,753,215 of OY796665.1, forward strand.
CTTTAAGGTATTGGTGCAAGAACATTTATTAAAATTAGAACAGTTAAAAGAAATGATTCAGTTTTATCAGGAGAAACAAAATGTTTTCCAAACTTGAAAGATTAATTATCTCATATGATGTTAGTAATGTGTTCAGTGATAGAAGTCGTTGTGGAAAACAGTTACATGCTACTGCAGCGCGAAGAATTAATCCAGTACAAGTGTATGCAAAAGAAGATGCAAAGTGTAAAAATTTTCTCATATAAATAATCTATGATAAACGTATGGAAGCCTCTGTACGTATAACCCATCAGTGAAGTTCATGTTATAGGAAAATGGAGTCTGTTAACAAACATGTAAGATTCGATGATAAAATTCAGGTTCAATCTACCGCCTCTAAACCAGCATATTCAAGCCCTCCACCAGTTGATGTCTTGCTTTACTACCTAGCAGTTTATTAATTTTACTGCTCAAGTGTATAATTAGAATTGTTCAGCTCAGAAAGTGTCTATTTATGCTAAATTAAAAAATACGTAAAAACAATGTGTACCCCATCACCTGCATCGCTAAAAGAAGCTGTCAATTTTATGCTTACTTCATTAAAATCTGGTCTAAGTGAAGGGTGTCATAAAGAAAAATATAGTCTAGGTATAAATTATTGTGAACTTTATATCAGTGATAATATTACGCTGAATAACTTTTGTGATTCAATGGTAAAATGTGGTCTTCATGAACAATTAGAGCAATATGTTTCAGAGTTTATGCCTAATGCGTTACTCTATAGTAAATATTTCGGTTACGATGAGGCCGCTTTAATAGATGAAATTAGAGCCGCTATTGTATTTTTACGTAGTGCATTGAGACGTAATTGGATATCTTTTGCCAATCAGCTTGATGAAGAAGAAGATTCTAGCGCTTGGAGTATAGAAAAATGTAATCATGGTATAAAATACTGTAACTATTATCTCCACGATTATATTACATTGAATAAATTTTGTACTTCAATGAACCAATTGGAGCTGCACGATCTATTAAAAGAACATCTGGCTGGACTTGTAAGTGATGAACTTCTCGATTATGAAGGAGCAGTTTAAAATATATTATATATTTAATAAAAAATGTATTTTATATGTGAATAAATATCTGTTTTTATTTTAATAAAAAACTGTACATTTTACAGCTAATATATATATTTAAATCATAAAAACATGTGATAAAGAACTTTGTTTTATAACCAAGCATCTAAAATATTTAACCTTGAAAATTAATCATATATCTATGACTAAATAACTATTCGATTTGCCTTACAAGCTGTGAAGCTCATATCTAAACGGGTGTAGAATGTTTATAATAAAATTCCAAGAAACGAGTTTGTTTACCTAATCGGCACGTATTACAATATATATTTAAATCATAAAAACATGTGAAAAAGATCTTTGTTTTATAACCAAGCATCTAAAATACTTAACCTTGAAACATATCTATCCATCTCTGTCTTACTCATTGAGATTGAATAAAAAATAATTAAATAACTGTTCAATTTGCCTTACAAGCTGTGAAGCCTACATGTGAACACGTGCAAATGTTTATAAATAAAATTCCCAGAAGTCGGGTTTGTTTACCTTATAGGCACGTAGGTATATATAAATTTTTCTACCATAGGCGTACTCTAGCAAAATTAATATAATTATACCCCCTTTTCAAGCTGGTACGCCTATGCTCTCTCTTTGTTTACATTAGCCTCAAGCTTATCGCTATGACGTCATCGTCTGCAGCGCCATCACGGTAAAATGCGGCGGTTAATTTTGGAACTAAAGCTTCTGGTCGTTGAACTACTCCTTCAGGGTTCCAGGGCCAGGGACCAGGGTGCAGGATGCAGGATGCGTTAGTGCATTGCACCTCTTGCGTTAGGTCTGAAGAAACGCCATCCTTCAGCTAATGCATCAGACCTGGGGTGCTGGATTCCGAAGAGCTCTTAAGCGCAGTATATGTGTTGACTTTTTCTGCTTCTCCGGAAAACAATATTTGGCTTTGATAACCCAAAGTTATTATAAGTAAATAAATAAAATTAGTTTTATCAATACTGAAACAAAATTGATATTACTCACAGTTATCTCTGTATATTTAAATTTAGATAGTGTTTACATTAATATGTTTTATTAGATGTTGCATTAATTTATAATAATTGGATACATTTGTTTTATCGAAGAGAAACATAAATATATAGCATGACAAAAACGGGAAGTTGTTAGCTTGTTCAGATATCGATAAAAAGCAAGAAAATAAAAATAAAATAAATTAATTTCTGAAGCCTTTAATAATAATAATAATAATATTGACTTTATTAAGAACCAGCAAAATTATTACAAGGTAGTAGAAATACAATATGTTTTGAACTGTAATGCTAGTTGCTTAAGAGGCGAATCTTTCCGTACTTACGATACTATTACCTCTGGCCTCCTAAAGTACCTTAGCGATATTTAGCTGTCACTTACTTATCGGCACAATGGTGGACAATTTTGGGAATAAATGATTTACCTTAAGTAAGATAACACATTATACCTTAGGTAAGGTAATGACTGAATGGCACTTATTTCAAGCAAGAAGACTCTAGAAGTATGTTTTTCCTTGGTCAGCAAAGTCACTTTATCTTCTACTCACTAGACACGAGATACCACACCGAATGGTTCCAAGTATTATCACCACCATTTTAAGTTCATGGAAACGTAATCGTATTTTAACCTCATACTTGTAAATGTCAATGATGATATTAAACATTATGCACAAAAATAACACCAATCGTACTTGTGTCAATTATTTTTTTCACCTAATATGCCCGACTGAAATTTTCATCGTATTTTATACGAACAAAATTTTCTCCAGTATAAAATTCAGGTTGTTAAAAAATGTTTGCCAAACGATTTTCACAATCGACTTAATTTCTATACCTAACCAAATAGAAGAGTTATAAGAAGGCCAACCAGATTTACTGGACAAACTTACTATGAGTGACGAAGCATATTTCTGTTTCAATGGATCTGTAAATAATCAGAGGAGAATATAAAAGCTACATTGTGTTTGCGCTCTCCAAAGGAGTTAGAGTTTTGAAACTATTATTACTGGTCACTTTTCACATTTGAAAATGGGAAAATCACCCAATCTTACCACAAGGGATTATAATAATAATAATTATAATAACGAATTTTAGGTTTGTAAGACTCACTTGTATTATTTTTCAGTGCAAATTGACTAACCAGCGCTGCACAGTGTCCCAAATTGCCTGTTCAATTTTCGTGCAACATCGATAGGTGAAATAGTTATTTTCCTAACAAGGGCGGAAAGTTGTACTTTTCCGCACGCGACTGCCGGTCAAGCAGTCGAGTGCGGAAAAGACAGTTTCCGCATGTGTTAGGAACAATATTTTTCCTAGGAGCGTGATGAATAAATTTTTTACTTAATTAAGAAACTAGACTCTACTTTAAAAAGATGCTACTGTTTGACTTGACGTTTGTTAATTGTTATGTGACTGAGAAATGTCAAAATGAGATAGTCATGACTATATGCTACGTGATTTTTTGATATTTAAAGTTATAAGAGCTACTTCAAAAGAGTTAGTATAAATAGAAATGATTTAATTTCATTAAATTTGTATAAAATTACCCAAAAATACAAATAAAAATATAATTACTTTTCCGCACTAGTGCAGAAAAGTTCAACTTTCGAAACTAATATGCGTGTGGAAAAGTGATACTTTCCGCACGCTCCTAGGAAAACCGTATTTCGATATTTTTGACCGTTTTCCAGATATCGACAGATTTCGAAAAAGTGTCGTAACTTTTTTATTTGTATTTTTTAATGCACTAAGAACATTTTATAAGCACCAGTGAAACAAGTCAGATATTTATAAAATAGCGTTTTTTGCTGTAGATCTATTACAAAAACAGCTTTAAAGAATTAAAAGAATTGTACCTATTTTATTTTAATGGCTTCTAAAAGCATTTAAATACCATGTAATTTTCGGGTCGAGTTTGTTGGATTTTCAGCCACGCAATTATTTGTTCCATGCTCGCTATTTATTGAAGTGGCGTTCGATATTTCTTTGGTCTGGAACTAAACGATCCTATTATTTTACATTTCTTTTTAATTGTTTTACACTCATTTAAGGCGGCTTGCGACGCGACAATCGAAATATGTATAAAGTGCAGTATTCTCTACTTCGTGACTTAATATTGATTATATGATGATTTACCAATAAAAATGCCAATTCTAATGATTTTGTGAGTGACAAAGAATAAATTGTCTTCACTGGCACCAAAACATTAAACAATTTAATCAACGAATGTCTCGCCTAACAAATTGACATCTGGGGATTTGTTGCTGGGGATCTTTTACCCATATAAAGAATCTATTATACGTGCACTGGTCGTCTCACTAGGGCATTTTGAAGTAACTAAAGGAGGAAAATTATTAAGTACAAAAATAAATAGCAAACGCTTGTTTGTTCTTTCATCTTGTTTAGGCTGAAGATAATATCGTTTTAAACAAACTAACAGATAAACAAGGTCGTATGTATCAAGTTATTTTTATATTGTGTCTTATAAAATCTCTTTATTATGTTTAAGAAAAAAAACTGTTATTTTTTTACTTAATCTTGTAACGTAAAAAAATCATATAAAATAATATGTGTCGTAACTTCAGTTTCAGTTAATTACGTGACTAGCTTAAGTTGTTCCCACGCTCATTTTCTCACTTATTTGACTTTTAATATATTGCAAACCCACATCTCTTAGCTAGAGGGTGGCTTAGTAACTATATTCATTAATGTTATATTTATGTTATTATATACTCGTGAATAATGTAAATATTTAGAACTTAAGTCATACTGAGGAATAAAAAATCCAATCTAATTATATTCTTATAATTTATTAGTTTTTTTATTAAATATTCTAAAACGTGTATCTTTGTTACAAGAAAAATGCCGGCCACACCTGTCAAGTAGACGAAACAGATTCCTTAAATTTAAATTAATAATTACTTTGAAAAAGAATTATTAAAAACGAAACAAATTGTCTGTTACCTTCCTTTGATAAGCCTAAAAGTTTTTCCTTTGAGGGGAAAAGTTGAAAACTTAAAAGTAAGATATAATGAGTAACGGTATGTATGTAAAATACCATAACAGAGTGCTCTGTATTAAAGTGGGGTGATATATTTTTATTTGTATAATATTACAGGGTTTTAGAAAAAAATCGAAATTTCATGAACGAAGAGGGATATCAAAAATTTAGGAAATTAGTTTTTTCCCTACAAACAAGAAAAAAAAATTGCCAATCCAAAAAATTAATTTTTTTTGTGTTTTAAATTAATTTTTTTTTGTGGAAACCCTGTAGGTACTGAGAAACTTTGGTTAAAAACACATACTTTTCTTTTACCCCCTGTAGATAGTAAGATGTTTGAAACCAAGAAATTCGGAATAAACAGGCTTGTTCAGAAATAAATTCTATTTTAAATTCTGCAAACTTCGCATTCATATCTTTATTCGTTCGCAAAATATTTGACCTCAAAGTTAACCTAAAAATTCGCTTGGTCCGCTTCAATTGTCCAGCAGTTTATTTTCTTCCAGTTTACTATTTTCCCCAAACAAATCTTACATTTTTGTTCGACATCAAATTATTCACTTAGGCAGTAAAATCCATATAAGAAATATTTCTTACAATGGTGGACTTTCGTGGTTGCATTATGTGTTTGAAACTTCCTGCCGACTATTTACCACTGGCACAAACATTGAATATCCTGCTTTCGCTCGACGTCTCATACAAATCTTTATGTTTATTCTAGCCTCGCAACGTTATTATGGTAGCAGTTACGAAGAAAATGCTAAACAATATCTGAAGCTGTGTATTGACACAGCAGGAGACGAACGGAATAATATATCTGTTATTTGAAATGTGGCCGTTGAATACACTCAGCAAGACGGAAATAAACAAGTGAATTTACTAATATCTGCACAAAATGTACCTATTTGCATAATATAGAGAGAACATATTAAGATAAAATATGGGTTTTGTTGCAATAGAATTTTATTTTGGACGTGAAATCTGGAACATATTCTTTAACAAAAGAAATATTAGAGTTGTTAATTTTTTAAATTTCTACCTTGCTATAAAATATCAAAAACAGTTTTTATGTGACATACTGAAATATAATTTAAATGTATTTACAAGTTAGAAATACTCAATCAAATTTGAAATAACCAACATTCAGTAAGATTTTTCTTATCTTATCTTATCCCTCAATACTTACTATGTGCTGGGTCTGCCATAGGCCAATTTGGTTTGCCTTTGTTATTTGTCTTTTCAGCTACCTGTGGCACACTGATGAGAACATAAAGAGTTCGAAACCGGTCTGTGTCTGGTACAGAAAAGACAAAAAACAAATTTGACTACCAATTTGGATTTATAGGTATAATTCAATGGGAGTAGGGGCCTTTGCCCGTCCAGTAGTTGTTTCCTATAATCCTATTTATTAAGACTTTTCAGGTTATTGTGATTTGTTGTAAAACAACATAATTTTCGTAGGAGATTATTTAAAGTAGCACATATCAAACAAATTAGGAATAATTCCGATGCGACTCATTTTATAGAAGAAAGAATGCTAAACCATTTTATAGAAGAAAGACTCGTACATATGTCAATGTCTATTCTAACTTAACAGCCAACTTATATAAATTTATAAATATTAATTCAACATACATAACACCTCCCTCCTAAATTTGTAAACAAATAAAACATTTACTTAGATTGAAATCTATCAGGAGGCATGATTTGACTACGTCTCCTTAAAACTCTAGCTTGACTATTAATGTTATCAGTATTCTCACCATTAGGTTTATGTGAACTATTATTATCAACAGGCGTATTTGGTACCACCATTTCCACGGATTTTTCATTTTCACTATTTACAGTAATTGATACAGGATTTACTTGAGAAACATTTTCATTGCAAACATGTACAACAGATGGTTGAGAAACTGGAACAGAATTTTTATGCACAATATTTCTATGTTTTTTTTTCAATTGATTAACGTGCCTTTTCCAATTAATTTCGCCATGTACAGTTACTATATAAGTCCTGCGGCCTATGATTTTCTTAATTTTACCTGTACACCAATTTGGTGTATTAGACCTATAGTCTCGTACCTATACACAATCATCTATATCAAACATAATTTCTTTTTTACCTTTATAATATTTCTGCTGTGACTTTTGTTTTTCAATAACCACTTTCTCCATTGAAGGTAACAACCAATCAAATTTTGAACGCAGATTTCTGCCTATTAAAAGCTTTGAGGGTCTTTCTCCTGTAGTTGTATGCGGAGTGTTTCGATATTGAAATAAAAATCGATTAATTATTAAATTTATATCTGTGATACCATCACTCTTACCTTTTAAAATTGTTCTTTTCAAAATTTTTACACCACTCTCCGCCTGACCATTTGTTTCAGGATTGTATGGTGCACCCGTTAAATGTTTAATGCCACTATTTAAAAGATAATTTTTAAATTCAATTGATGTGAACGCTGGACCATTATCTGTACACATTTCTTTAGGTAAACCATATCTAGCGAAAAGAGATCGTAATATTTTAATTGTCGTATCTGTTGTAATGTTATTTACTTCGAAACATTCAAGCCATTTTGAAGTAGCATCCTCAACAACAAAAAAATATTTTCCTAAACATGGACCAAAGAAATCGGCGTGAATACGTGTCCATACTTCTTTCGGCCACTCCCACACTACTAAGGAAGACTTTGATGGGTTACTTGCAAACTTAGCACATGTATTACAATTTTGAGATATTTGCTCAATTTGTTTGTCAATTGAAGGCCACCACACATATAATCGTGCTAGGGACTTCATTTTAACTATTCCCATATGCGCAGAATGCAACTCATCCAAAATGCTTTTTCTACATTTTTGTGGAATGATAACTCGATAACCCCACATTAAGCAATCTTGCTCAATTGTTAATTCATTTTTTCTACAAAAAAAGGGGTCAAATCAGATGATGGACTGGGCCATCCATTTCTGACATAAAAAATTATTTTGCTTAGAATTTCTTCTTTAGAAGTCTCTTGTTTAATTTCTTTAAAATTTAATGGAAACTTTGCCTCAGTTAAAAATATTAAATATGAAATATCATCAACTTGATGATTATAATGTAAATAAGTAATTTTATTAGTTACACTATTATTTGGAAATTTTTCAGTAATAGGCAACCTTGACAAAAAATCGGCATTATTTTTATTTGCACCTACAAAATGAATTTCATAATCAAACGCAGACAATATATGTGCCCAACGTTGAAGTCTGTTAGCAGCAAATACTGGTATACCTTTCTTGGAACCGAAAATAGATAAAAGAGGTTTATGATCAGAATATAATAAAAATTTTCTTCCGTATAAATACTGAAAAAATTTCTTTACGCCGAAAATTATTGCGCATGCCTCATTATCTATCTGGCTATATTTTAATTCTGCAGAGTTCAATAAACGCGACGCAAATGCTATTGGTCTTTCGGTATTATCATCGTATGTATGACTGATAACCGCTCCTACCGCAAATTGAGAAGCATCCACGGTTAATTTAACTACTCGATCTGGATCGAAATGTGACAACACCTCCGATGACATTAAAATTTCTTTTACTTTCTCGAAACTATTTTGACAATCTACAGACCAATCCCACTGTATATCTTTTTTTAGTAAATTATAGAGAGCTTTTAATGTAGTAGATGCATTAGGAATAAATTTACAGTAAAAATTTACCATTCCTATAGAAACGATTTTAGTTCCGTCACAGTTTTCGGAATTTGTACATTTTTTATAGCAAGAATTCTCTCATCTGTGGTATGTAAACCATTTTTGTCAATTCTGTGACCTAAATATTGAACAGTATCTTGAAAAAATGAACATTTTTCTTTTTTAACCTTTAACCCATATTCTCTTAAACGAGAAAGAACACTCTCAAGGTGCATCATATGTTCCTGGTCATTTTTACCTGTAACGAGAATATTGTTCAAACAGCATACAACTCCAGGAATATTAATAAGCAATTGTTCCATTAAATTTTGGAAAATGCTAGGTGCACTTGTAATTCCATAGGGTAAACGTGTATAAGAAAAAAGTCCTTTGTGAGTTGAAATGGTTACAAGTTTTCTCGACTCATCTGTTAATAAAACTTGCTGATATGCTTCTGACAGATCAATTTTAGAGAATTTATCTCCTCCATGCAATTGACTAAATAAATATTCTATCCTAGGTAAAGGATATTGTTGAACCTCCAACTGGGGATTTAAAGTGATTTTGAAATCGCCACAAATACTAATATTTCCGCTAGGTTTTAAAACTGGGACAATGGGAGTTGCCCAATAAGAAAATTCAACAGGTACCAAAACTTTATTTTGAACCAATCTTTCAATTTCATTCTCAATTTTTGGTTTCAGAGCGAAAGGAACTGCTCTCGGCTTATAAAATTTTGGTACTGTACCCTCTTTAACAGCTAAACTAATTTTATATTTATTAAAAGTACCTTGACCGTCATAAAAAATTTCCTTATATTTTTCAATAAGTTGCTTAACATTGGCCGAAGCACCTATATTTACAGTTTTTCCACATAATTTAACTTACTAATTCCTAACTTAAACATACTTAAGCCATTTCTGCCTATAAGGGGAGGCCCTCCATTTTTTATGACATAAACTTTTAAATTGTACTGTTTGTTTTCATAAACTACATTTAATAATAAATAACCAAGTGGTTCAAATGTTACACCAATGTAGTCTTTCAGAGATAAATCATTTTTAAAAAGATAATTCTTTTTAAAATATTTTAAGAACAATTTATCTGATATAGCAGCATGTGCAAAACCTGAATCTGCCTCGAAATTTATAGGAATATTTTCTACTATTAAATTAATATAACTAGGTTTCACATTGCCATTGTTGTCCATATCAATGCTACGTAAACTATAAATTGTTTCTTCTGAATTTTCGGAATTATCTTCTATCATAAAATTTTGGGTATTATTACGTGACTTTGCACGTTTACAAACAGTTGCTAAATGGCCCTTTATTCCATAATTGTGACAGATACAATTTTGAAATGAACAATCAATTGATTTATGATTGCGACGACCACAAACATTGCACTTACTTGCATTTAACTGAGGTGAATTCCTTACCGAATAACTCTGTCCACTTGCTTGAATGTGCGTAGCCTGTGGACGTGCGGAAATACCTGCTGGTTGCGATGAATGGTTGAACGGCGGACGCGAACCATGGCCTCTATGATGCCTGTTAAAATTCACTGGTTCGGTCTTCAAGTCCATACTTACAGAAAACTCCAAATTATTTTTTTCATTTATCGTAGCTTCTTTAGTTAATGCTGTTTTTATCATTTTAGCCATAGTTGTAGCTTCCGAAGTTGGATCTTCTTCAAAACACCTATCTCTAACTGAATTTTCGCCTAAACCAATGGTGAAAATATCACGCATAACTATTTCCAACTCCGTGCCAAAATTGCAGTTTGCGACTAAACTTTTAACCCTTGCTGACCAATCGGAGACACTTTCATTAACACCTTTTTTTGCAGTGTAGAATTTCAAACGTTCAGTAAATAAAGATTTGATTGGGGAAAAGAAATCAGTCAATATTTTCAGTAACTTCTCATAAGATTTTGTTTCCGGTAAAACCGGTGTGCATAAATTTCTGAGTAATATATAACATTCTTCACTTAAAGAACATAGCAATATGGCTCTTTTACGGACACCCTCTTTTATATTATTCACTATAAATGTTTGTGTTAATCGTTCTTTAAAAACTAAAAAGTTTGAATTTTTGTGGTCAAATGTTTCTAAATTCGCCAAGGGACATATAACATTTTCTTTGGGATCAGGCATTATTTTGAACACTTAATTATTATGAATTAAAACCCCCAATACTTAACAATAATTATATTCTCCTGAAAGACGCGTACATATGTCAATGTCTATTCTAACTTAACAGCCAACTTATATAAATTTATAAATATTAATTCAACATACATACATAACAGATATAATACCCGATATAAGACAAAATGTTATTCTTTAAGAGATATTTAACAAGTAGATTGCCCAATATTGTCGAATAGGTCGAAATATGAGGTTTCCACCCCTGTATTTGTTTAAATCATAATACACCCTGTCAACATAGGAATAATTCCTAACAATTACAGTTGAAGTTTAGTTCGGTCTAAATGTTACTTGTAGACTGAGGTCTGCCAAATTGAAGATTACCCTTAGCTGTTTTGATTGGGACCCTTGAGAGCTCTGAAAGCTGGCTAAAATAAAAAGTAAAAAATTGACTTAGATTTCTGGTTTTAGCTACAGGGTCAATCAATACTCCTAAATATAGCTCACTCTGGATACGATTTATAAATACATACAAGTAAATATCAATATCTGTATAACAGATTGTGATTTATTTTTATCTGTTCCTTCCGTGAAGGCATATATAATTCTTTATTAGATATATTTTACATCAAGTTATTCGTAGGCGGTAACAGACAACACGAGTAGACAAACATTTGCAATTTGATAAAATTAACATAACTGCAAATAAATTTTTGCGCAGAATCTCACGCAGTAACTAATTATGACAGTTTATTACGGGATTATTAGGCAATGTAATTGCAGTACCTATAACAGTTAGTTATATTTATAGCTACTAACATATCTATGAGTATCATCACTGCCGCAGATGTCGGCTTAAAATCCGAGCTCGTAGAGAGGATTTTAAGACATCTAAAGCTGTTGTGATTCATAACATCCGTGATTTGTTCAATAGTTTATCAGTTTCAGAAAATAAAGATATTATTAATAGATATTATAAGAAGCAGGCGCAGTAATGATACAATTCAGTATTTAATTATTATTGTTTGTAGGTTCTTGTCTGTTAAAATAAATAAATAATAAATACACCACATGTAATTACGACCCCCTTTATCCCAGAAGGCTGAGCCTTGTGCGGGAGGGGGCTACACATTTAAAGACAAGGGACACACATCCAATATCCGTGTATAATGGAAAAATCCCTCTCACAGTATTTTCCATTGCCACGACCGGGATTCGAACCCGGGACTTTTGGGTGAGAGGCAGGTACTCTACCATCTCGACCATCAGTCATATAATTTTTTTGTTTTGTAATAATAAATAGCCCTATAGTCTCATTACTTAGTATTTCATCTCTTGACAGTTGTTGACAGATCTGTATTCTAATATTTCCGTACAAGCTGTTGGTATGGCAATAAATATTACTGTACACCTTTAGTTATGACTTGTCATAACTAAACTGCACGTGTTTGCAAAGATTTTTTTCAAAATGCATGAAATATTTCACAGGTTTTTAGAACCACATCTCTTAAAAAGAAAGAGCTTGTTCGGGTACCCATCGCAGACATGAACGAACATCAAGCTAAAATACCAGAATTTGTTAGACATTCCTTTCGGCAAAGATTCAGTAGAAAATTCCTAGGATGCCACTTGAACATTTGACAAAGCAGAGTGTGAATAAAATAATGTTGAGGGTATCATATCGTCAAAAACTGGTTATATGCCCAAACTTTTAATACAGAATATAAATTTTCATTGAAAACTCCTGACAACGCTACCTGTGATCAGTGTGATATGTTTTTACTTGAGCTACGTGATGCAGAGAACACAACCGAAAAATATACTCTACAACACGAATATAATGAATATTTGTAGGAGGTTTCGGAAAGGTACTATTTAAAAAACCAAGATGAGCTGCAGGAGATAAATTAAATAAAAAAATATAATGACTTTCAAAAGTGTCTGCCAAACCCTGTGTTAACCAGTACCTTAAAATTATGAACTTGTAGCTACACTCTTCTTGACGTTACTAGCAAAATTACTACATGTGCGATGTGGGATGAGTCCAAATTTGGACAAGGTGCCAATGGGAAGGCTTTCTTGAAGTAAACATAGGCATTGTCAAATATAAAGCCTTACCATGAAGAACTTATTATATGGTCGGATAACTGCATATCTCAAAACCATTATTATGGTTATTGCTTATTTATACCTGCTAAAATGATTCCCATTGTTAAAAATAATAAGACATAAGTTCTTACTGAGTAGAGATACCCATTTGGAACTAAATGCTTGTCATTCACTAATTGAACGTGAAAAAAAAGACTTAGTGCGGGAGCATAAGGTATCTCGGGTAAAAATAAATTTGTTTATTAATGTCCTCGGAACATGAAACAAGTTGGTGGCCATGTGGAGATTGCGTCTGATTAGCTGCACGTCATCTATGACGTCATTAAGACTTATATTACTGTTAAGGTAGTACAGTGTGTCAGTTCCAAAAGGCTAGCTGGCGCACAAGGTAATAAACACATTACGGGCACATAACTACTGTCTCTTTCCAATTTCCAACCATAATTCGTTGGATCTGGTAAAAATGGGTGTAGCAGCTTATCTCTATGCCACTCCATAGCTTGATAATGCGCTCGAAGAATAGCAGATTCCAGAGCTGCCTTAGTTGGAGGTAGATTTTCTCCTTGAATTTGCTTTCTTTTAAACAACTCCCATCGAACATCGCCTATTCTTACTAATGTGGTATGTGGCATATATAACTGACATACGAATTTTTCGATTCCTAAAGAAACGTCATCACTGAGTTTTTCACCATCGCCCAGTTTCTCGAAGGCTAATAAAACATCCTCTTGAACTTGACAAAACGTTTTCCAGCATGCCAGTTTACCTTTTTTTGAAAAACTACCTGTTACGTCTGCACCTGTCATAGCATGAAATCCGGGCAGTGCAGCTGATTTCAGTGGTCCTAATTTGCTGTAAATGTCACTAATCGACAGGCATCTGGCATCTTTCTCAAAGCCCCATATAACAGAAGTATCATTGGAAAGAAGTGGATATCTCCGTATGGCTAATACAGTTACATCGGTATCAGGAGAATATATGTGTATTCGACTGGCACCGCGAGCTGTAGCATCAATAGCATGAAGCAGTATTTTTGTATCTGCCTCTTCATGGGAACTGGACAAATAATCAATATTCATATGACTAGCTTTGGCGAATGTACGCCAAACAGCTACAACTTTTTTGTTGTTTTCTTTACCATATGCTATTATATGAAGAGCTAAAAATGTTGAAAGTTCATCTTTGGTTTTTTGATGCTGAAGAAGTTGAGACATGTTCACTTTTTGAATATTACATTTGTTATCAACTCTGTATTCCACTGGATCATTCTTACCTTGCCTTATTTTTCGGGTGGCGTTCTTAAGCGAATTAGTTTTGTAGGTATCGAAAACAAAATGCATCTCCATTATAATTATTGTATTTATTCAACATTTTTCTGCAAAATTCCTTCGCCAAGTCTTCTCCCGTTTTAATTAGGGCAGTTTTATTAAATGCATGTAATTCAGCCATTGCATCTACAACAGCTACACTAATTTTAGAAATATTTTCGTCATTAGCTTCTTTTGATATATCAAGTACTTTAGGTTCTTTCTCCAACCGTCTCTAATATTCCTAGTAATTTACTTTTCGTCGAGCAATGTAGCATATCTCCTGAAGCCGAAAACATGGAATAGGGAACCACAGACATCTCGTATGTACTTATAATTTTCCGCAAATCAACGTCCCTCTGAGAACGTGATACAATTAGCAAACGTGAGAACAAAGCCCTGTCTTCTTTTAAATGAATAATTTTATTTTTAAGAGTGACTTTAACAATTTTCTTTGATGATTTAAATGTCTTTACATTCAATTTTTTCATAGGGGCCCAGTCAGTTGTATTGGTTTTAATTCTTTCCTGTATAAATTTACAACATTGGTCCTTGCCAATTTGATCTATTTGGCACATATCATCTTCCACATCTTTATTTACAACACATTTAGTAATAATATTAATTAAAACATCACTTTGACAAGAAAAAGGGTCAGTGTGATTTTGAAATACTTCAATTAGCTTTTTCTCATGTCGAATGTGTCGATCTGACACCAATTTTGAGAGATCATGGTGTTCCTTTCTTCAGTTTCTATAGAAATTTGTGATAAGTATGGTAAGGCCAAGAAAAAGCGATTTCGAGCGTTTGTATTTAATGTTATACCAGTAATTCCTCCTAAGACTTTCATCTTTCGATTTTCATGCCCTAGAGCCTCATCGGCACCTAACGCACAAAATGGGACTGTAGATCGATTAACTACCCAGTTGCCCATTTCAAATTCCTTAAGAATATCTGGATCTGTACTTTTTAGAGATTTCATGTCTTCAAGATATAATGCAATCATGCTAGCATAATTAAGTCTGTCTAGGGCAAAAAAGTATTTTAAAAAGCCTTCTAAGGCTGCGAGATGGAGATTCCAGTTTCCTGTGCGAACGGCTCGAATAAATAGCATCAATAACTTTACCATATCCATGTAATGGCTTACAACTTTAAATAATGGTTTGGTTTTACTTTCATTTTCTTTAAATCGCTCCATTTTACCAAAAATGTCATGTTCTTTCAACACAGTTAGCAGAGATTCATGTAAAACTCTATAGTCATTCAGTTCTTCGGTCTCATACATGTCTTTCCAGTTTTTTGCTGCATCCTCACAATTTTTTCTTTCAAATTCATGTTTGCAAAAGAATTCTTTTTCAAATAAGTACTGTAACGCAACGTAAGTTGAAATATGTGCTTCAATCGCACGTCTTACGTGACGACCTTTCAAAATTTGACGAACTGTTGCTGCTGCATACAAATCTGCTTCGATCCATAACTGAGGTATTCCTGAGTCTTCAATAAATGTACCTATTGTCTTTAATTCCGCCATTATGATGTGAAGCTCTCCCGGGCGTAGGATCCACTTATTTTTGCAATCGGGCAATGTCATCTGTAATTGTTTAATCGGCTTAAATAACCCTAAATCTAACGTAATGACAGCTTTTTTCTCACCGCCTTGAATATGGGTATTAAGAGATTCAAATTGTTTCATGAAAGTTAACTGAGTTGACCTTTCAGTCGGCGATGAGTCAATAAGAGGTAATAATGAACTACGTGTCAAACATTTAATTTCATTCAATTTTGAATTGTAAGCAGACCAGGTAGGTATATTTACTTTATTTTTGTCGATGTTACTATGCAAATCAAAATACATTGTTTTTCCAATGAGCCACGTTAGGTCCTCTAAATTGTGTTTGTAACGTTCATTCTCATAGTCAATATCATTCTCGTAAGAGCTAGGGGAGGGATTACTATATTTCTTGTTTGTCATAGTATACCGTGGAATATTTTTGTCAAATAGTTCGGCAGTATTTGACAATGACCTATCTTTCGCCGGACATGTTAAATTTAAATTTTGCCTTATCTCACCTTCTTCGCATATTTTCTGGTAAATGGTCATGATAGTACCATGAAAAGTGTTTCGACCGTCAGGAGTATCCTCCGCAAAATCAATATTGTCTGCTGCAAAATAAACGAATTGGCCCTGTATGACTCCTGGAGGAATATACACATTTTCATGCTGTGACATATTTTTCAATACCTCAGCAGCAATTTGAGTCTCCAATCGCAAAACTCTGTTGTAATCCACAGAACAGCCTATTCCGTGGAAAAGTTGTATAAGCCATTTACTACGGGTTGACTTATGGAGCGTCAAACCTACTGCTACTTGAAGAGGAGTCTCGGTTCTCTGTCGTATTACTTTCGACTTATTGTTTTTTAGTTGTCTGTCGGATACACACGCTGAAATCGAATTTTCTGTAACAGTTTTGCTCTCAGATCACATTTAAACGCTTTCGGTGTATTAGGAGTCAGTTCGTTATGATCTTCAATGCACCACTTAAAAACATATATACATTTTCAGGAATACTCTTGCTGCTTACTTCTTTTAAAGAGCCCTGAAATTTCCATTTTTCTGCTGATAAAATTGACTTCCTCAGCAATTTGGCTGCTGCAAATATAATTTTCATATCGGATTCTAACTTATAGTCCTCTTCTGCCTTCGCTACTACCGCGTCTCTCACGTATTTAATTGAAACTCGTTCAGACTCATTCTTTCTTTTAGGCTTGCTAAATTCAATACCTTTATTACTTAATTCGATCTGTAATATATCTTTTAGTTGTCTTCTAGATTTTAATTGAGATTTATCAACACCATTTCTTTTACAAATATTTCCGTATGCTTCTTCCATTGTTGACATAGTTACTATTTGGCCCTCAAGTAGGGCTTGCCTTGCCATATTAATAAATTCAATTAGTGATGATGTCGCTGAAATGCTCTGTTGTTCTTTTATTTCAGAGTTATCTTTTGCTTTTCGAAGGGTAACACTAACATAAGTAGACCAACAATTCAAATGATACAAAATATCTGCCTGCAGCATGTGCATCAACAGGATTAAGGAATGCACTCAATCGTACATTTAATTTATCGTCATTTAACAATTTTAAAGCGTCCTTTAAGTGAACTCCAGCGATGTCAGTTGCAACTTTACGCAATTTATTACCTCGGCCACCCTTTTGATCACAAAAAAACACTTATTTTTATCAAATTTTACAGACCGATTTCTGGTAAAAGGTGTACTAGAACTAGGCTGATTATTATCTTCAACATTAAGTGATTTTTCTTCAAATTTGTTTTTCAAATTATCACAACTTTTCTTGTGTGTCATTTTTTGGTAACAAGATCTGTGCCATGAATAATGTTTTTCCTGTAGTTCTGCAGCTGAAGCATCATTTATTAATTTTTTGAGAATAATAGATTGCTCTTCACCCCAAGTTGCTCGATTAGAAATACATTCTAAGATTGCACAATAACTAGAAGTTTTTGGTGCATGTACAAGACTTTCTTTAGTCTTAACAGCACATATTAAACAGCGGTCAGGGTCAAGTTTTTTTCGTGGCAAATTTATATCTACCACGGAATCCATTTTTCTAACCTGAAACATAAAGCTTTAACAATAAAAACTTGTAAGTGTTGCTTTTCAAACTTACAATATGAACACTATGAACAGATCTGGGCTAACTGCCCTAATCACAGGTGTAATCAAAGTGAAATCGAAAATCACACACAAATTCTACAAAACACTACATAGTAATATGACACAGCGTAGCGCGTACACAATATATAATCGTCAAGAACTGATTGCAGAAATGCAGAACTTTCACTAAGCACGCATTACTGCACCCCCACCACTAATATGTCCTGTAACGCATCGTTGCAGTAATTCCGAGATGGCCATCTGAAACACAATAATTTAAGCGAAAGGGATGACAACGGATTCGTATTTTTGGATCACAGTTTCATCTTTCATTCTCTAGAACTGACTTCATTTTATAATATCAAGTCTATTTACTGTAACTTCATAAATAATCGTACACCACGTGACACAACGGACAAAGACAAAAACAATATTTTTCTTAAGTTGCATAAGCCTTGTTGGTAATATCTCGTGTACGTTGTAACTGAGCTGAGCCCGTGTTTCCAAGTCAATTCAATCTTTCCGACAACGCGTTTTGTTAGGACGCGCTACTAAATTGGTCCAGAGGTTGACATAACACAAAGGAGCCAATGCCAATGGCCAGCGCTGGTAAATTATTCTCGCCACATAATCTATTGTAGTCTGTAGACGCAAGATAACATTTAATAACTTTCTGTTTCATAGAATAAGAAAAGAAATAAAATAAAAGTGCAGTTGGACACGTACTGAATAATTGATATTTAAGAACATACTAATCGTTCTGAACAATAAATTAGCAATAAATATAAACGTCTTTATTAACGAGAAGTTTCAGCATGCATGCATGCATGGTTCTTATCTGTGATGAGTTCAGATCTGTTAAATTATTGATTATTAATTGCTTATTTATATTTGCTTATTTATATATATTACTATTTTTGATATAATTATTTTATACAGTTTTATATGTTTTTACATTTTTATATTTATGTACATTTTTCATGCTTGTTTCTCATATACAGGGTGATTCGCGAGCAGTGTACCATAGCCTAATGGCAGATAGGGCACTTCAAGGTAAGTCTAAATCTACAAGTAAAAAGAGGTATATCTCTGTAACGGATGGGTGTAATCGAATGAAATTTACCAGTAGCATTCCGACAAAATTTATTAGCTATTCTGATAGCATTTTTTCTGAACTTTCCGAATCCGCTAATAGTTTTCCAGAAATGAGATAGAAAAATGTACTTTTCTGTCAAAAACAAGGAGGGCAGATTTTTACCAAGTTCGGACCTGGATTTTTCAAAACCAAGTAGGTCATTCTGACAAGTCCCAGGTGAGGAATGTTACTGGCAAATTTCATTCGATTACCTCCAACCATTGCAGAAGAATAAATAAATAATGCCAGGTCAAAGAGTTAGTCTTGATGCACTAAATTGCTTTGTGACTTTTTTGCCGAATCAGATTAGGTGTGCCGTCAAAATTGGTTAATCATTCTGATAGCATTTTTTCTGAACTTTCCGAATCCGCTAATAGTTTTCCAGAAAGGCGATAGGAAAAAGTACTTTTTTGCCAAAAACAAAGAGGGCAAATTTTTAACGAGTCCGGCCCTGGATTTTTCCACACTAAGTAGAGCTTTCTGACAAATCCTAGGTAAGGAATGTTACTGGTAAATTTCATTCGATTACACCCATCAGTTACAGAGATATACCTCTTTGAATTGTCAGACCAAATGCATAAAACACTCTGTATATTCTTAGCCAGCGGCGAAAAAATTTTTTCCTTGTAGATTTAGACTTACCTTGAAGTGCCCTATCTGCCATTAGGCTATGGTACACTGCTCGCGAATCACCCTGTATAAAAAATGATATCCTTCATTTTGTATCTAGCCGAAGCCTGAAGATGGAACTTAAATAAAGGTTCCGAAACCGGTAGCTTGTTAAAAAGGAGTTGTGAGGTTCAAGACTATTATTTTACACCTTCCCTTTACTTATCATATTACTCACATATGGATTCCCTTCGCAATATAAAAATTAATCTATGGAAACAAATTTAGAGAATATATTTTTAAATTAATTATTATATTTAATTTTTCTTC
This sequence comes from Rhagium mordax, assembly GCA_963680705.1. Classification (NCBI taxonomy): domain Eukaryota; kingdom Metazoa; phylum Arthropoda; class Insecta; order Coleoptera; family Cerambycidae; genus Rhagium; species Rhagium mordax. The sequence goes on from OY796665.1 coordinate 22,773,310, forward strand.
AAAAATGCCGATAAAAAGAAATTCTACCTAATAATACAAAAATTGTATTATTAGGTATTATATTCATTAAATGCATTATAAAGAAATGTATTTTTAATTGAACTAGATATGTTAGATATAGTTAATTTACTATAATATTAATTTGCAGACCTAATTATAGGGTGGAGTGAAAATTACCAATTTTTTTTAAATCCGATTTATTAGCCTATATAGGAAATAGTTGGATTTTATAAGTGTCAATTATTGTGCAAAATTTGATTTAGCTGTGACGTCATCTTGAGCATGGCATATTTTGAAAAAAGAAATAATTCGATATTCGTAAAATTTCATGCAGCTCTTATTTTCGCTTATTTTCTTCAGTAACGCAAATTATTGGTTCCATTATGGAAATAACCTAGAACTCACCACATGGAGATGGCTATATCAAGCTCCACCCTCCTCTACCCCCTTTTTTTAACTGTTGCTTTATTTGTCTTAAAACTCGAAGATAATGAATTTTTGTTTCAAATTTTTCGGTAAGCTGACTGTAGAACTCGTGATATAATGAATTCATCTCTTGTGTCACTACGATATGCTGCCGCTTATTGTGTTACTAATTTAATGCAGCGTTCTACTGCCTAGGAGTGACAAGGAAATTTTCAAATATCGATTGCAGCCTTGAATCATTTGTTGAAGCGCATTATCAAGAATAGAAACTGTTAGAGGTGGTTCAGTAACTTTAGTTTATTACCAGTCAATTAGGTCGATATAATCTTCAGCATCACAATTATTAACTAGAATTTTAAAATGTCAAATTTTTTAATATCTCTTTTGTGACTGTCTACGTTTTAACAGTCTTCTAAGACTCAACTGGTTTCCAAGTGTCAGCCAACATCGCTAGAAATATATTTTCAGAATAGTCAAAATACCCGTTTCTTTGTAAGGCTGGTGTAATGGCGTCTACTTAGGTCACCTGTGCTGTTTGTAACTGGCTACCTACAAACAGGACTCTCTGGCTTTTTAGACGGAAACTCAGGCGCCAGTTCCTTATTTTTAAGTGCAAGGAACAGCACTTGCCTGGCTCACCGGGGCGAGAACGCTAGCAGGGTAGCTGACAGTGGAGATACGGTTTTTGTCCAGCGGGTCGAAAGATGATTGTCTTGTCAATCGGACTGGACAATTTCTCAAACGGGTTATTTAGAAATAAACAACGGAAATAATAACTCGTAAATTTTACATGGCATACCAAAGTATTTATTTACTAAAAGCAATAGTTAATAAGCAATTGAGGACTAAACAGAATAATACAGCGATTTACTTTACACGCGGTTGTGTGCAATTTTCATAAAGATATAATGCAAGCTGGAAAACAAGAGTGCGAGTGAATATTATTTTATTTCGGACGGCGGTTGAATCGAGATGCGATCGAGATATATCCACGCGGGGGAAATCAAACGGTTAGGGCGAGCATGCGAGCAAGTGTGACTACAACAAGACACCAAATCATCGGAGCGCATTCAATAAGCCACAAGATTCTTTTTGTTTCGGTTTCGGTTACTACTTAATAAACGCGGATTCCTACTGCCACAAATACAGAGCTATGCGAACAAGGAAGTTATTTCTTTCCTTACCGGAAAATAACGATTTAAATCATACGCTGGGGCCACATAACTACCATGAGCAGGTTAACGAAATGTTTTGCCTGAGTATGATAAATCCACGTTTTGAAATATATTCACTGGTGGCTAGGCCATACTGTCATGAACAGAATATTGTAAGACTCAGCCGGTGAATTTTCTGATGGATTATTTGTTGACACATAAAGCCGCAGTATCCGATTAGCTGTCGTTAACCATCTGGAGTGCACAATTTCTTCTGGTTCCCTCTGTGACACACGTAAAAAGATGTTACCTTTGGAAATTTCATGGCAAATTTCATAGTGTTACAGTCGATCTGTACTGAGTTCATCAAGATTTGATTCCTGGCAAAGATACTTTTTTTTTATAAATGACCTTGTTTAGGATTTATACAAGCATAATAATAACAAACATATCCAAACCGATATACTTATATTGATGTTTCATCTCTAAACATGCTATTAATTAAATTCATAGGACTTATCTTTAATACATTATGAATATTGAATTAAATTTTTAAAATTCAAAACGTCTAAAAACAAATTATAAAAAATTTTTTTTTTAACTCACCACAAAATTCATTCATTATGGTCACCAATCAAAAAACGAAGTCCACAAGAAGATGTACATATTCTTTCGCTATTAGTAGCTCATCATTTTGTGGTAAGTTAAAAAAAAAAAAATTTTTAATAATTTGTTTTTAGACGTTTTGAATTTTAAAAATTTAATCCAATATTCATAATGTATTAAAGATAGTCCAATGAATTTAATAGTAGCATGTTTAGAGATGAAACATCAATATAAGTATATCGGTTTGGATATGTTTGTTATTATTATGCTTGTATAAATCCTAAACAAGGTCATTTATAAATAATGCATATCAAGCAAAGAAAGGGAGTTGTAAAATAAAAGATATTTTTATTTCTTCAAAATTTGTAACAGGCATTTTTCTCAGTTTTCTAGCTGCTTTCCAACTTCGTTACTGTATCCTTTGGGTCACTAGATTTCCATCCAAATGTTGCAATAAATGGCGTAATGGCAGCTCATTTGCATGTAGCAATCTAACGAACCATTGCAACGATCGCATTTTCTTGTAAGAAATTCAAAATACATTTCTAAATATTCTGTGAACTGCAAAATATAGATATAGGAGTTACATGACCAAAATATATGGATCCCGGACTGATACCAGTACAATATGTTCCTCAATTATTTTCGTCTTCGACGCAATTTCTCCTTCTGTTACTTGCACCAACGTTGCGTCTTTTCTTCCATCAAAGTATATACCATAAACAAATAAAGGTTCTTCCTTATTTTTTTCATTTAAAGTCGCTCTTTTCCATCTTAGAAGAAGTAGAAAGCTTTATTTGAAATTCCAACTGGCTAACTACCGAAGTCTTCGAAGTCTTTTCCATCTTAATTTACAGCGATCGATTATTTTAGATGGTTTGGCCAAAATTCCCAAATCTTTCCAAGCTGCGTTCACGAGAATTGCAGCTGATCTCAATGTTCGAACAAAGCCTGTGCAACCCTTAGAAGTTTCATTCACATTTGAGAAGTTGATGAAAAGGTTATGTTAAAACTTCTTGTAGAAAACTCAGGTTACATATATTGTGAGGAACATGAAGAGGAGCTTAAATTTCCCTCTAAAATAGACGATGATAAAGTTCCTTTATCTTCATTTTCTTGATGTTTATTTATTGGTTTTCTTTTTCCTGCTGCCACCTTTCGTTTTAATATTTTTTTAAGAATTCTGATGATTTTCTGGTAAACGGTCCTTTTCGAATCGTTCTTTATGAATAATTGAGCATTATTGTGTAACTACTTATTGTTATTTAGGCACAAAAGCCAAATATTTGAGGCCATTTTTGGGCAGCCAAAGATCAAATGCGATTTTGGTGAGATTTGGTAACATAAATAAGTTCAGTGGGAGGAAAATTTTCCGCATATAGACTTTATGAAAATTTAAAAAATAATCGCTCTCCCTACTAATTAATCATCGGTAGAAGATATACAAAATATAAAGACAATGACGAACATGAATCTCAACCGTACATTAAATTAGTAAATTAACTGAGACAGAACATAAGATGTATACCCACCTTTCCGATGCTGAGCACTTTACAAGATATATTAATAAAAAATTAAGACGAGTTAAGTTATCGAACAATTCCTCAATAATGAGAATCGTTATCTGCCATATTGCAATGTTTATATTGACCAAAAATAACGACAGTTGCTTCCTCAAATTAACTATTAACAGATAATACTTTATTCCTTTGTTTTGGTTGAACTTGCAGTTATAGTCAACTGGTTGTTTTCATATAAAATTAAAGTTTGTATTACGTGTCCTTGAATTGAATGAAGCAAAAAATCTACATATCTAAAGATGCCACAGCCATTATTCGCTGTTTTTAGTAATCAATGGACGGGCAAAACTTTATTTTATGGGACTTTTAAACTACCTACTTAAAGAATATTGTAGCAAAAGTTGAAATAAAATAGCTGAAGAAAAAACGTAGGTACATTTTTAGCCATAAACAGAAAAGTAAATCTTATTGATTTTTTCCATCATAAAATATTTCTGGAACTTATTTACAAATTTTATTAATAATTTTGGTGCAAATTCAATAACAGGCGAGATATTTCCACTTATAATATGTGTTTCTTGTTGAATTGAGTTGAGGATTAAGCTAACCTTTCCGAACCATATTATGACAAAAATGATGAATTAAACCAACATTTTATCTTTGTCAGATTTGACTAACCGCTAGACGAAGTTAAATTTCCGTGTATACGACAAAACTGCAATGCGTTAGAGACGACTTATTGAGGATTGAAAAAAAAGGCTGTATGTTACGTTATTATACAGTAACGAGTGGGAGAACACGTGTGTCTCAATCTTCTCTCAAGCGATAACGGGAATTTAAATTAGTATGAAACTTCCATCTCTGTATTCTCAAGACATAATTCACCTTCCTATATCGTAATAATTTAACATGTGAGGTAGGTACTTGGGTTCCATCTTGATCAAAAGTTGACATGGAAAAATATAATTATTAAATCCGAAAAATAGTTAAATATAAATTCGTAATTGTAGTATAATCAGTTAGTAATTCTGAAGTTTCACTTTTAATGTATCAATCCCTTCATAGATGAGTAATAGACGATGGAGGTCTAGTTTACGGATTAGCTACAACAGTCTTTTTCACCGTTTAGATGTTCTCCAAAATAAGGCACTACGTGTAAGCTTAGGTCTAATGAAATCGAGTATTTGAGAAGCTGTTACAATAGAAGCCAAAAAACCTGTTTCAATATTTAGGAGAAAATTTCTTGTGACATGTTTATGTTGAAATGTAGTGCGGTAAAATTAAATTATCTTGGTAGCTTAAACTTCTTGAACCGTAGCGTTAAATATTGGGAAAAGACTGAAAAGAGGAATTCCCCTAAAGAGCAAGTTTTTTAATAATACTGCCCAATATAATGGAACTGTTTTAAATAAAAAATTCGCCATAACGGATGGCTCAAAAAATATGAGTGGTTCGGGTTCCACATTCCCGAATTGGGAATTTCAATTAAATTTAGGCTTCCGAATAATTAGTGGCAGAAGCTATGACAATTTTTAAAGCTTTGGAGTATTGTGCACAGAATTTGAAGCAACAAAATTTCATTTATCCTAACAGTCTCTCTAATATTCTTAATGGTCTTCTACAAGTTCGTAATAATAATAATAATAATAATAATAATAATAATAATAATAATAATAATAAAGGGGTGCGAAATGCGGACCGGCAACCTCCTCGCGGTGCACCCTGGACAGGGAGGGGCAACCCTCTCTGACAAATGTCGGACGTGGAATTTCAGGGCTAACCACCCTGTAATCCCAAAACCTCTGGTTCTAGACCAAGACAGAGGACAGGCCCCTCACAATCGACCCCATTCGGATGGGGGTCAAAGACAGGTGGGAGGGGCCTTACCGGACGGTCTTCACAATGACGACCCTGCAATTTTTCAAGGACGCTTTAGGTGGACTAGGGAACTACGGGATGACCTGCTCAACTGCCATGAGAGCAGCGAACCTGCGCGTAGGGGATACATGGCGCGATTACACCGGTTGTGGTGCGATATGCACCCGGAGTATCGCGCCTTCTCTCAGCAACATCTGAGAGACCAAGTATCCTTCCTGCGCCGAACAGGTTACGTAAGGGCACCTCGTCAGCGTGAGGAAGTGCCTGCCGCACTTCCACCGCGGCAAATACCAGCTGACGAAGAACATCCTCCTGAGTACACCGATATCGCTTTAAGGACGAGGGTTAACCTTAACACCAGGGTTAACCCAAAGCCACAAGACCTGGCACGAATGGATTCGTTGATTAGTGAGGAGCTTCCAGAAGATGCCAACATCTGGCAGATCAACAGCGCGGTGTACGCTGCCGCCAAGCAACTCGTCCCACAACAGCACCTGACAAGCGCAGTTGATAGGGTCGAGAAAGCTAAGCGGCGCGTACAGAAGATCGAAGTTAAAATTCGATCAGCAAGGCAACACGCTTCTCGAATCCAGAGTGTGGTGGATTATATAGTCGCAGGTAGACCATTTACACCGAAGGTCCGGCGAGTGGCAGCTGGACTGAGACGCCAACACCACACTCTAAATCGCACAGTGCTGCAGACCATCAAGCAGCACTGTCTAGATAGGATTCGAGCGCTTATGGCTATTAAGAAAACTTTGGTCAGGCGAATGCGGAGTTTGGAACAAAACAAATTGTTTCAAACAAACCCGTCTCGCCTGTTCCAAGAGCCACAGCGTGTTGTCGAAAATCCGCCAACTGTTGATAATGTCGAAGCCTTCTGGAAAGGAATCTACGAAGTCGCGAGTCCATTCGATAATGACACTCCAGCTATAGCACACTTCGAGGCTCTCTGTCGTAGAGTCTTAGAAGAGCCAGACGAAGTGTGCCCGGCAATCAGTACGGAAGAGGTTCAACAAGCACTTGTTGGAACCAAGAACTTCGCTGCCCCGGGTCCAGATGGTATAAACAACTGGTGGTGGAAGAAGTTTCCTTCCACCCACCGCCATCTGGCCCGAGTTTTCAACTCATGGTTGAACGAGGGGCAGCAAATTCCGGACTGGTTTGTCGAGGGGCGAACTGTGCTAATCCCCAAAAAGGGGGATCTGTCTGACCCAAAAAATTATAGGCCGATTACCTGCCTCAACTCCTGCTACAAGCTATTTACTCGTATCTTGTATACCAGGATGTTGAGGTCTGTTGATCCGGTCTACCAACAGATAAACGAACAGCGTGGTGCCAAGAAGGGCGTGGCAGGTTGCAAGGAAAACCTGCTGATAGACCGCTGTATTACACAGGATTCTGTGCAGTACAAGCGGAATCTGTCAATGGCCTGGATTGATTATCGCAAGGCATTTGATACAACATCCCACGAGCTTTTGTTACACTTGCTCGGATGTCTTGCGGTACCAGCACCACTAGTGAGATGCATCGAACAACTGTTGCCGCTTTGGAGAACTCGCTTCACCATAACATCCGGTGCCGAGCGAGTTTCGACAGAGTTGGTGACATTTAAGAGAGGAGTGTTTCAGGGTGACTCTTTGAGTCCGCTCCTCTTCTGCATCTCACTGCTGCCGCTATCTGTTGGACTCCGCCAAACCCGCGGGTATCAGTGTGGGCCACCCAGCAACCGGAGGCGTAAGGTCACCCATCTATTTTATATGGATGACCTTAAACTCTATACCTCCGGAGAGCGAGAACTTCAAAATGCTCTCAGGGTGGTCGAGGAATACACGCGGGCAATTGGAATGGAGTTTGGGTTGGACAAATGCGCAGTCGTCCACCTCAAGAGAGGACGATGCGGGGAATTCCACGAAGATGCGCAGCTCGCAGACGGAAGCATCCTACGACATTTGGATGCCGGGGAGACCTACACATACCTGGGTGTGGAACAACGCCACATCCAGGATGTGAACCAAATAAAGGATTCTCTCCGTGGCAAGTACAGACACCGACTCCGAAAGATCTGGTCATCAGAACTTTCGGGGAAGAACAAGGTGTCTGCCACTAATATGCTTGCCGTTCCGATTCTGCTCTACTCCTTCGGAGTAGTTAAATGGCGAGTAGATGAGCTGCGCCAATTGGACAGGGATACCCGCAAGATGATGAATATTCATAGGAGTATTCATCCTAGGTCGTCCGTTCCTCGTGTGTATCTCCCACGTCAACGGGGGGGCCGAGGACTCTTGAGTCTGGAGTGCATGCATGGCAAAGTGGCACTGAGTATGGCATGCAATGTCATCAGGAGCTCGGACCCACTCCTACAGTTGGTGAGAAATCATGAAACTGTGGGAGTTGGCGCTTTATTGTTTAGGGCAGCACAGAGGGCCGCAGATGAACTCGGTCTCGTGTTCGACTACAGACGAGGAGGCCGGCGAGGTGCTGATGTAGAGTCAGTTACTGAGCTTCCGCCGAATCGTCTGACAGCCCGCATTAAAGCTGCCGAACAGAGCATTCTGTTCAGGCAGCACGTCGATAAACCCCTGCACGGTGTTTTCTATAACAACATAGAAGCACTGGGTTTATCGACAAAGCTGACCTTCGCATTTTTAAGGTCAGCAGGGCTGAAGTCGGAGACCGAGGGATTCATTGTGGCCTGTCACGATGGTGTTATTAACACCTTGGTCTATCGGAGTCGCGTGATGGGTGTAGAGGTCCCTGATATCAACTGCAGGACCTGCCGTCAGGCGCCGGAGTCGCTCATGCATTTATTATCTGCATGTCCGATATATGCGACTTCGGTCTACATCCACCGACATAACGCGGCTTTACGAGTGCTATACTACCATCTACGGCACTCGTACGAGATAGACCAAACACCAGTGCTGCCTTACATTCCCGGAAATATCGAGTCCGTTGTCGAGAACGAGAAATGCCGGATTTACTGGAACTACTCGTTCCCGACCGTCAGGCGAATTCACGCCAATAAGCCTGACATAGTCCTCCTCGACCATCAGACCAAGGTGATGTATGTCATCGAGTTCTCAGCACCTGCTGAGACAAACATCGCCTTGAAGGAGGAGGAGAAACGGACTAAATACAGAGATCTCCGGTACGAGCTCCAAGTGCTATACCAAGGCTACTCTGTCAAAATGGTCGTCCTAATAATCAGTGTACTCGAAGGTATAAAGCCCACGCTGCTTTCCGCATTGAAGACCATGCCTGCCTGCCAAACATCGGCAGAATGGTTGGCTGGTCAAATGCAGAAAGCGGTCATCCTGGGATCCCTTCTTAGAGCACACGAGTCTGGAATCTACAGTGACTAACCCTGCGGGATGTGGGGAGTTGCTGTAGATTATTCGCTGGCGCTCTCTCTGTGTGGTGTCGGAGGCCACAGGGAGACTGTCCAGCACTTCCGACACGTTTCGACACATTTATTGCATCATCTTCAGGGCGATTAGTTCGCTAAATATCAAGGCATGAGTTTGAATTGTATTTTACCATTCGTTTTAATTCCCATTAACCAAAGTATCTACGTAACCTTTATACAATTTAGAATTTTTAAACCTGATAACACGGAAAACTTAATTTTATTCGCCCTGAAGATGATGCAATAAATGTGTCGAAACGTTGGCTTTTTGAAAAACTAGTTTTCTTTAAAACTGACCTAATTCCCGTTAACCACCGATAATAACTAAATTACAGGTCGTTAATAATTTCAAATAAGTAATAGTAATAATAATAATGACCCAAAAGTTGGACAAATGCGCAGTCGTCCACCGCAAGAGGTGATGCGGGGAATTCCACGAAGATGCGCAGCTCGCAGACGGAAGCATCCTACGACATTTGGATGCCGGAGAGACCTACACATACCTGGGTGTGGAACAACGCCACATCCAGGATGTGAACCAAATAAAGGATTCTCTCCGTGGCAAGTACAGACACCGACTCCGAAAGATTTGGTCTTCTGAACTTTCGGGGAAGAACAAGGTGTCTGCCACTAATATGCTTGCCGTTCCGATTCCGCTCTACTCCTTTGGAGTAGTTAAATGGCGAGTAGATGAGCTGCGCCAGGGATACCCGCAAGATGATGAAGGAGTATTCGTCCTAGATCGTCCGTTCCACGTGTGTACTTCCCACGTCAACGGGGGGGGGCGAGGACTCTTGAGTCTGGAGTGCATGCATGGCAGAGTGGCACTGAGTATGGCATGTAATGTCATCAGGAGCTCGGACCCACTCCTACAGTTAGTGAGAGATCATGAAACTGTGGGAGTTGGCGCTTTATTGTTTAGGGCAGCACAGAGGGCCGCAGATGAACTCGGTCTCGTGTTCGACTACAGGCGAGAAGGCCGGCGAGGTGACTCAGTCGCTGAGCTTCCGCCTAATCGTCTGACAGCCCACATCATACCCCTGCACGGTGTTTTCTATAACAACATAGAAGCACTGGGTTTATCGACAGAGCTGACCTTCGCATTTTTAAGGTCAGAGGGGCTGAAGTCGAAGACCGAGGGATACATTGTGGCCTGCCAAGATGGTGTTATTAACACATTGGTCTATCGCAGTCGCGTGATGGGTGTAGAGGTACCTGATATCAACTGCAGGACCTGCCGTCAGGCGCCGGAGTCGCTCATGCATTTATTATCTGCATGTCCGATATATGCGACTTCGGTCTACATCCACCGACATAACGCGGCGTTACGAGTGCTATACTACCATCTACGGCACTCGTACCAGATAGACCAAACACCAGTGCTGCCTTACGTCCCCGGAGATATCGAGTCCGTTGTCGAGAACGAGAAATGCCCGATTTACTGGAACTACTCGTTCCCGACCGTCAGGCGAATTCACGCCAATAAGCCTGACATAGTCCTCCTCGACCATCAGACCAAGGTGATGTATGTCATCGAGTTCTCAGCACCTGCTGAGACAAACATCGCCTTGAAGGAGGAGGAGAAACGGACTAAATACAGAGATCTCCGGTACGAGCTCCAAGTGCTATACTAAGGCTACTCTGTCAAAATGGTCGTCCTGATAATCGGTGTACTCGGAGGTATGAAGCCCACGCTGCTCTCCGCATTGAAGACCATGCCTGCCTGCCAAACATCGGCAGAATGGTTGGCTGGTCAAATGCAGAAAGCGGTCATCCTGGGATCCCTTCGTCTACTTAGGGCACACGAGTCTGGAATCTACAGTGATTAACCCTGCGGGATGTGGGGAATTGCTGTAGATTATTCGCTGGCGCTCTCTCTGTGTGGTGTCGGAGGCCACAGGGAGACTGTCCAGCACTTTCTTTCGGAAACGGAAAAAAAAAAAAAAAAATAATAATAATAATAATAATAATAATAAAGGTCTTTATTAGATACAATAATACAATAATAATTACGTATTATCAAAATAGGGCGAGGTTCAGTTGGGTTGATTAGGCTCAACCCTCTGTTCTTCCACCTAACCCTACAAGTAATAAATTTTCATATTTAATTATTGATATTTTATATTTAAGGTTTGATCATCAAGCTATAAAGATAACTTATGTGGAACTGAAAATAATGAACAGGTTGAGAATTTAGCCAAAGATTTGTGTGAATTTGAAGATAGAGGTGATATAAATCATATATTTTCTTTCTGTTCTTATTTGGGATTTACGGCCACACTTCTAACCATTAATCTGATAATCTGAAAAATATTTGGATTATTTAAAAAATAACCTTTACGCCTGTGACTTTACGTCAAAGGAACAGTTAAAGGTTGGTTTTCTGACATAAAATATAATTAAAATAAAATAAAAACAATTATGTTTTGCAGACGTTTCGGAAACTTAGTCTGTTTCCTTTCTCAATGCTAAATAGTCTTTCTGTTGTGTAATTCGTGAAATTACACAATTTTAATGTTTATATTATAACCATAGATACTTACTACTCTCACAGAAAAGTTGATTAGATTAGATATTCAAGTTGCTAAGTTCTTCTTTTAGCATAATATAAACATTAAGTTTCCGAAACATCTGCAAAACATAATTGTTTTTATTTTATTTTAATTATATTTTATGTCAGAAAACCAACCTTTAACTGTTCCTTTGACGTAAAGTCACAGGCGTAAAGGTTATTTTTTAAATAATCCAAATATTTTTCAGATTATCAGATTAATGTTCAGAAGTGTGGCCGTAAATCCCAAATAAGAACAGAAAGGAAATACAGAAAGATGCCACAAATAACTTTTAGACAAATCATATATTAGATGGAAATTATCTTTATTATTTATAATTTGCTAATTGTTATTTATTAAGACATTATTCAGTGTGTGTAGGAAAACCAGTTAACCTTTGTATCATCATATTCTCCTGTTGTAAGCCAGATTATCCGAGGTGTATTTCTATGAGCTTTCGTTTTGTATTTTACATTAGGTATCATAATGGATGTGCCTGTGCAAATATCCTGTTGTCGCAATCGGATTTAGGGTAGGCAATTTTTTCTTTCTGTTTTTAGGATTGATTTTACAATTTTAAGTAGCTTTATGAAGTATTTTGTTAGAATCTCTTGGCTAAAGAAAACTATAAAAGAGAAAAGATGAAAACAATATCGTTGCAAAATTAATGGCGGCTTATGCGATAGGTTTGCCGATAGTTATACAAGGTGTTTCTAAATAGAGAACCATAAATTGGGGCATATATAAAAATTTAAAAGAATACGAAAACCTTAATTAGAAAAATCAGAAAATGAGATACAGGGAGTTAAAGAGTAGGCTTGTGAATCACTGATTTCTAAATATCTTTTGATGAAGTATACCAAGTGAAGTAAGCTTTTGTGTGAAACATTCACTTAAGAATAGCAATAATAAGTTTACAGTTCATTATAACAACCCAGTGGCATGGGAATAGGTGTCATGTGACAATTTATCACACCAAATAAGTTGTGGTTAAATTTTTTGGTTTTTCAATTGTTTTTCTAAAACATCCAGTTTGGCTATATAAAATAGGTATACATGTCTAATTTGTCCACAGTCGTTCGGTTTTGAGATACTTGCAATTTTATTTCAAAGCACAGTTCTTCATGTGAAATTCGCAAGGGCAAATACAAAATTAAGATTATCAAAAGAAATATTTTATTTATACAGGGTGAATCTTAGAGTGGCGGCCATATTTTTGGGGTTAATAGTACTGGTCGTCATGAACATGAATCCGATTTTTTCTTTTTTTTGTAGGTTGTAAAATGGCCGAGTTATGAATTTTTTAAAAAAATTCGCGATTCATGTATAATTCTTGTAATTCTGGCGCCGCTGGGCAAGCAATTGCTGCATTACGTGTGGCTGATCGACAGTGTTGCCAAGTGTAGATGATATAAAACCAATCGATTACATTTTACATTTTCACTTTTCATTAATAATCCAGAGATACCCAATCACGAGAGAGAGATAAGGGTACCTAGTGAAAATGAAAAATTAATTAATTCAATTGGATAAACACGTTTATTGAAACACGCAGTTTTAACTTCCACAATGAAAATTGTAATACAAAACAAAATGAAAAAGCCGGCTGCATAGTCTGCATAATTTTTATGATACAAAATGAAAAAGATTTTAAAAACAGAATTAGTTCTACATTCTACAGGAATTTTACCACCCATCAGCTGTTAGAGTCGCTGAACTCTTTACAAACTATGACACTGACCTAGTTAAAGCAGGTGCATTAACAAAAAAGAGCGATAAAAAAGGTTCTCCTGAAATGCAAAAGCCGCGCACGGCACGGTTTTAGTTTTAGTTTTTAGTGTTAGTGACCAGTCAGACAGCAGCTAGAGTGGTTTATTGTGATTATAAAATTAATTTAGTGAAATTTATAAAAGTAGAAGTTTTGTGTTTGTGTTTAATAATTGAGTGAGGTGTACCTTCTACGTGTGTGTAGTTTTATTTTAGTGGTGTTTTAGAGGCGACTTTTATCTGTGGGGGCACATGAAAAGTTTGGTGCACCGTACAATGTACGGTGGTTTGGTGTACACGACTCCTGTCAACAACGTTGAAGAATTACGGGAAATAGTAGAAAACGCTGCGAATCAAGGCAGAATAGGGACTTCAATAAAGTTAGAGATTCTATGATGCGGCGAGCTACAGCGTGTTTGGAAAATAACGGAGGACAGTTTCAACACCTGCTATGAGAAATGCCGATCCAAGATAAGTAAAGATTTATTGCTATTAGAAAAAATAATTTTCTGTTCATTATTTGTTACTAAGTATTAAGTTTTTTAGGTATTACTTTTTTTATTGTTACACCCACGGAGAATAGTTTTTACTTTGTTATTGTTTAGATAGTTCATATTATTTAGTTTCTTGTTTGCTTTACAATAAATTCCCCGTATTTTATTTCAGTCGTGAAGTTTGGCAACAACGCACTGTTCTAGACAGGCGTGTGCGTCTCAGTTATTAGACGTTACTCTCGCTAGCGCATTCCACTGGCGGGGTACCCAAATTCAAATAAAAAGAGTTTAAACAATATTCATTTTTCATAGCGCGTTAAAAAAAAAAAAATTTGTAGTTTTGTGTTCCCATAGTTGAACGGTGTCGCCTCATATAAATATGGCCGCCACTCTAAGATTCACCCTGTATTATGGAATAATAAAAATAGATGGTCTGTGTATGGAGAAACCTAAACATATTACAGTAAATACAGTACTTACACTTATTATCGATAATAATTTTTGATCTCTTATAAGCTTAACCCAAATTATTTTTTCTCATTGTAATATCATTCGGCACTTTAATAGTGTTTTTATACTTGTAGATACTTTTACAATTCGGCACCACACTAATGATAGAGATTATAACTCATTATTAGGCAATTTAAACAGAAAACTAATTATAATACCATATAAAGCGTATCTGTCTGCGTTTGTTTACTATAATAATGACGTCACGCCCAAACTAATCATGGCGGTTAGCGTTTTCGCGCGAAATTTAAAAATTGAAATAATATAATAATATGCTGTTTTAGACTATTTAGCGATTTCGTTTAAAAAGAAATAAAAATTCAGGAGGATTATTACTACCACAAAAACTATTTAAAACACTTTCCAAAAAACCGTAAAATACCCTATTGTTCGAACTGCCCTCAATTTGCACGTATACTGTCATGTTAGGAGATTTTGGGGATTTATTATAATTTTTTGTTTTATTGGGTTTTATTTTAAAGGTAAGTTTTATATTTAGGATTTTGTATTTTATATTTGCACGTTCTAGACATTAATTTTACTTATATATTATTATGCATGCACTAGTAGTTAGGTTATTTAGATTTGAAATTTAAATTTATTTTTCTAATTTTGTTGTAAATAGTCTTTTAAAAGAGAGTTTTTTAGTTCTTGTATATAGTTTTTGGAATTATCGACTTTATAGCATACGGTCAGTCCGCCACTGGGCAGGATTTTCCAATGTTTTTAACAATAAGCGACGGTGAGTATGATTTTAAGATAATTTAACGTCTCGTTTAACGTGAAACTTACTATAGGTTAGCTATAATTACTCTTTTACCTTTCAGGGCCTTTGGGGGTTCCCTTCTACCATCTTATCTTACCTATAAATCTGCTGTAGTACAAGTTTTGAATAAAGGTTATTTATATTTCGTGCAGGTTTTATTTCTTATTTGATTTGTAAGGACTTCAGGATAAATATTACTTTGTCATTAGACAGAAAAATGTCTCTGATTCTGCTGTAATTTAGATATCCAGCTGAGATGAATATTAATGCTTTAGTTAATTGATTTAAACATTATTTACTAAAATTAAATGCAAAAATGTTTCCTAAACTATGCCCCTGCTCTAACTTGAACTAATTTAATCTACAACCAGTGTCCTTGTGGATAATAACAAAATTAATAAAGTAAAGGTTTCAAATTTCGGTTCAGAGTACTCTCGGCACACTAAAGTTACCGTGTCGCGTTCTTTACACTTGATTAGGCAGACCTGTTTTAAGTTTTTGACACTTGTGGTTTGTGGTCCAGATATAGTAGCTGGCTGTTCTAGAATTTAGTGCCCCATTTACTGGATTTGCATGAACTAAATAGGCATTGGATGCATTTTCGGATTTCGACCAATCAGGTGGCTGCTTATTAATTAGGATAAATTTTACCTTTATTCCTGGTAACTTGAAGCTGCTTTTCTGTTACCTTATCGTATCTGGCATTGAACCATCATTCGAAAGTACTGGGAATATAAATTTACAATTTAAATTATATTTTTCTATATTTATTTCAGGAGCGATCTAGACGTGGGTTTGCTTCTTTCACGACCCAATAACAACTCTCTTTTTGTTTCGTTTCTAAGGAGCATGCAAAAAATTTGCCAAACCATGGATTTCTAGATTTTCAACTGTCATGATGGTTGGTATTTTCGCCCTTATCACTTTATTATATAATTTTGTTATGAAATTATGGTATTTTTAGCATCCTTATTTGAAGATGAATCTGTGGATACCCATGTGTTGATATTACGTGATGTGAATTTTTGATCTGCCGTTGTCTTGTACGAGGGATCACTGAACCGTATCGTAGATTAACTACACTCACTTCTTAGGATCTAATTTACATTGTGTCTAGTCATTTGACTAGACTGGAGGTTTTATAGGTTAGTCTTATGCTATTTAATTACAAATTTGATAAATATTTACATAAATACAGTCCATCTTTGTTTAACTGTAGTTGACAAGTTCAACCTTGGTTTAAACCATGTAACTGTTCTGTTATTGATTATTTTAAAGAAACGTAGCACAATGCATTTATTTTATTTACGCCTTTAATTTGTTTACTTTTGGCTTGTTTTAGCGTAGCTGACCCTTTGTTTACATGAGGCTCGTTGACCTCTTTCGCCTCAACAGGTGTTCTACAGCTGATTTGTCAGATGGTTCTTCGATATTATTCCTTTTTTTTTAACTTGTATTTATCTAAAGAGTATACCATACGTAAGTTTCTCGTTATTGTTTTATTAGGATTATTTCATTTTACCCTGGTTTGAACTGAATTTATTTTTTTAATTTTATTAATTTATTATTGGGGTTTTAGTTTAAAATACATAACAATACATACATTTAAACGCTTTTCAAGAGAAAACATTATTCTAGATTGATTTGATAGTTGTTTAAATGTATTTTCCATTCTGTGTCTCAAGTCCACCGGGGCATCTACAGGGGTGGCGTAAACCTTGTCTTTAATTTGTCCCCAGACACTAAAATCCAAAGGATTTAAATCTGGAGATCGCTTAGGCCAATGAATAAAAACATCAATTCCACGACCAGTTCAACGAATTTGGAAAAGGTGTCCAAGTCATTAACTAGGTTGTCTTCCACGATATGGAGGGGCACTGTCGTGCAGGAATGGTATACATCAGCATTTAAATTTACCGGGAAGATATGATACCCCTATAATCCTATTTTAAAGTGTTGCAGCCCAAACATTTATTTCAATAGATTGTTGGTAATGAGTGACTGTCGTAGCTTTTGGGTTTTCTTCTGCTCAAACATGTGAATTGTGCATGTTGAAGACTTCGTACCTGGTAAAACTTGCTTCATCTGTAAAGGTGATTCTGGATTATGATTACGATTATGCCTATCCAATAATCATTCACAATTGAACACATACTCCTGTATCTTGAGGTAAAATAACATCTTGTACCTGCCGCAAATGATAAGGGTGCGGCTGCTGTCCTTTGGTAATTCTCTAGACAACACAATGAGAAATATTTGTTTTGAGTTGCTAAACGTCTTGTGCTTATGGTAGAATTATCATTAAAAATTTCCAATACATACTCCTCACTATCAACTGTTGATAGAGTTCATCTTTTTTTGCCACAATTTAAAATGCGTGGTTTAACATCCAGTTTCATGACAACGACGTTCAACTATCAAAAAAGTTCTACTATTTGGTTTATTTCTATTGGGAAACTTTGTCGCATAATGTTTGACTGCTGCTTGAGAATTTCACCAACAGCTCTTAATATTAGAAGCATGTATAATCGTTAAATAAATAATTTTCCATTTTCCTTATAAACAAAAGACTAGAAAAATAAATTTTGAAAAATTTTTGTGGAAATCCGGTATTTAGAAACTTTGGTTACAAACGTATTTTTCTTCTACACCCTGTATACAGTGAAATGTTTTAAACCAAAAAAATCGGAATAAACAGGCTTGTTCAGAATTAAATTCTCTTTTAAATTCTGCAAATCGCGCATCGATATCTTTAATGGTGCGCAAAATATTTGACTTCAAAGTTAACCTAAAAATTCCTTTGGTCCGTTTCAATTGCCCAGCAGTTTATTTACGTAATAGATACTTTTACCTACATTAAATTACATAAAAAAAAATTATTCTGATTTCTATCATTATACCGTATGGTTTAGTATACGGAATTTGCAAGTAGAAAATTTGTGAATTCCCCTTTAAAAAAATTTTAGTTTTGTTCTTATATTTAATACAATAAAATTTATTAAAAACTACAAAAATGACAGTATTTTCAAATGAATTTAACTTTAGAGTTAATTAACAATTGCAGAAACGCAAGCATAAAACAGTAAATTTTGTATTAAACTTAAGGGTCGAATCATTAAGAATCTCCCGTTTTTGAAGTCAGTTAATAAATTGTGGAAATAAAACTGAACTAGCTTCCAAATGAGGCCAGAGCAGCACGAGAAATAACTCAAAATATGGCTGCTAGATCAGAGTTATTATTTGCAAGGCGTCTTGTCCCAGTAAATATCACATCCAGGATCCAGATGCAACTTCTTCCAGAATTTATTATGCACTTCGAAAAGGATATTCGGATCTACAAGCCTTACTTAAACTGTGCAAAAATCTCGATGTCGAGCGCATGGGTGTCTGCAAGCGCCGCGACGTCAAAGCCGGTCAGTACTTGCATGGAACCCGTTGCGAACGTTTGCGTAGGGCGACGACAGTGACGCTAACGTTTAAATGACGACGCGTGCGTCTCGACGCTGACGGACGCTCTTAGCAGAGTACACAGTTGATTAATGTGTTTTGAATTTACAAAGGCCAATTAGCACATGTTGTGCCTGTGGAATATAAACGGAATACACGTTTTTTTGTTTAATAATACAAAAGGTTCATTGTCAGTGACACCAGAGACTGCGCTGAAAAGTTTAACGACGTTAATAAAAGTGCTTAATTAATTAATTTCAATTCTTTGGCGAATGGTAATTTTAGTTTGTGTTCAGGGAATAATCGAAACTAAGTGGTAGAATTGCAGAAGAACACATTTTTATCTGCAATATTTTAAGTATTTAAATGGTTTCATGTTGTTTTAGTTTTGTATAAAAACTGTAAGAAAATAGTATTGACCATCAAATATTATCTGTCTAAAGATCAAATAAACAATTAATCCTTCCTATTTTAAATGTTCTAAGAACATAGAATAATCTTTAAAATATTGGATATGCCGAAACGTTTCACGCCAAGTATTGGAATAAAATTTAATTCGCTTTTGATATCCAAAGTATGCAGGCAATTTGCCTATGACGTAAAAGTAATTGGAGTTCGCTATTGAGGGTGTTTAGAAATATTTTGTCATATAAACAATTTTCGTTAAAGCTCCTTTTTCGAAGATACAGGACAGGGCGTTAAAGTTTCATAACTAATTGTTTTCGATAAGAGTTATCGCAAGTCAACGAAAAAAAAAAAAAACGGAAATTTGATTTGAATCCGAGCCATTTGAATTTTTTGCTTTACTAAAGTTGTTGTTGGTCTAATTGATATTATTAATAGCACAAAATTAAAATAAGCATTTATTGACACACTTCGTTTTTGCGTCATTGGTTAAGGGTAGAGCATAATTTTTTCGTCTTAAATGGTCATATGCTGCACACAAAATTTCGTTCAATATTTTTATTTGTAAAAAAATTATTAATTATTACAAATATTATTATTGAATAAAGAAATAATTTTCTCGGAATATACTCACTTCTTCATTTATGACAATCCGGTATGTTACAACATATGAAAACCGGCATAATTTGCGTAAAAATATGGCGTATTAAATTTTTTGTACAATCATTTTTAAAGCAAGTACTGCTGTTTTGTAATTACTGGCTTTATAATTATTTTGCGGGTATGCCTGTTCTTGACATAACAATTCAATAACGTAACTTTTTGTTTCCGCTTTGAATACACCGAAATTTATTTAATAATTTCTAAACCAAGAAAGATAAAATTAGGGAACATAACAAACTTCCAATGTGATCGACCGTTTTGATCATTTTCAGAAAATAGATAGTGGTGCTGTGAAAAAAATGTCTGGAAGCCGAAGAAGCTCATACGAGTAGTAACGAAAAAGTGCCAGCTTTGCTGGTATAACAGCTTATAAATATTGCATATTATGCGCAGAGTACGTCTTTATATAGTTGCAATAATATCTCATTACAACCTAAATTTAGAACAAAAAAATATTTAAAAAAACAATCTTTCACTCTAAATTCAGATATTCCATACTTCAGTGAGTTACAATATTTTTATACATACATAAAGCGAATGAAACTATGACATTCAATGTGAATTTTTTTCTAACTTTAAAAAATAGGTCAAAAATAAGTGACTGCAAACCATAAGTCATATATTTTTAACAAAAATCAACAAATTTTCGCTCTAAAGCAATATTTTATCCTCTAAAGATTTATACATTTGCTTTCTCTTTTGTTTCTTTCCTTTTCTAATCTTTCTCTTTTCAATATTCAACAAAAGTCAGCCATTATATTTTCATACCAGCTTCCTTAAAAGGCGCATCATTTCTCTAATATCTTGATGCAACCTTCTTGCTCTTCACTACAGTCGCCAAGATTTTTTTGAGAAGTTAAACATACAAAAAATAAATTGCGAAATTCATGAAACATCATAATTTTCCAGCTTTCCACCATTTCGGCCATATAACATTCGCTAAGAAATTTTGAAAATTGAGCAATGCAGCCAAATTGACGATTTATTTGCAATTTGGCCTCAGGGAATCGATTTATTAAACAATTTTTTGGAAAATATTAATGACAAAGAACCATATATCAAATTCATTTTAGAAATAGAAAATAATGATAAATTACCCTTTTTAGATGTTTTAATTTTATTAAAGGAGTCAATAATATTTTTCAAACTAGCACTTACCGAAAAAGACTCACACTAAATTACATTTAAATTTTAACTCAAATCAATCTTTGGGTGTTAAAAGAGGTATTATAAAATGTTTGTGAGTAAAAACAATTTCTTCTAATGATGAAATATTGAAACATGAAAGGCAATTTGTTAGAAAAATTTTAATTAATAATGAATACCCCAAACAATTTACTGATAAAAGACTTTCATGAACATTGAAAATAGAGTTAATAATCCGGTGCAACCAAAACCAGAATATTCATTATTCGACATTAATTCTATTTATAAAAGGTTTATCTGAGAGATTACATCGTGTCGGCAAAACAATTAGGACAATTTTTCAAACCAATAATACTTATGTACCTACTATTGGATGAGCAAAAGTTATATTAAAAAAATCAAAAATTTTGTAAACATGCTTGGGAAAAAGATCACAGGATAAACTGGGATTCAGCAAATATTTTGACCAAAGAATCAAACAACAAAAAATAGAAATCAAAAATTTTACTTAATGAAGATAAATACATATCCAATTGTTCGATAGAATCTTGTTCAACTTGGTTGCCAATTCTGATAGAAGACCTCAATAAAATTAATACTATTTAGTATAGAAAAGTGTTAGTAAATATCCATACCATTAAAATGATTTTGAAAACAAATTGTGAGAAGGGAAACAGATTTCCAAAATTTCAATATTATCATTTTAGTTTTCATTCATTATTTATATGTTAAAAACGCCTTTTACTTTGGCACACAGCCGCCGAGGTTTCCTTAGAATAATCGCCATTTTTATAAATAGAGTTAATACATGTGGCAGAAGTGCCAAATAAAGAAAAAGAAGAATGTACGAATGCCACAAATAACAACCACGAGAGACTGATAATCCGGACTATTAAAAACTTATTATCCCCAGTTCCTTCAAATTCAATGTTTTTGCGTGTTATACTTAATTGATTTAATTCTCACTGAGGAGCCATTTATTGTTTAAAAATAGGAGCTAGCTGGTGTCTCATTTAATGAAATTATATTAAACTTCTTTTTTGTGGCAAATCTGTAACAACAACATTTTGATGAGGATAAATATATTTTTTTTTAACAAAAAAGCGAACAATAAAAAGGATCAACCTATGTGCGAACTACTTCAAATAAGTTTTATTAAATTACCATCATTTTTAGATATTTGAAATAAAAAATTATATTTGGGTACTGAGAAATGACATGTGACGGTGTTAAATCCAGAACTTTGCGTATACCATTTCAAAGCCACTTAACTATTGCCTCTCAATGCAGCCAAATATCTCAAATTGAGATGCATCGGTTCTAGGAACTTTCAAACTATCCATTTAAAGTTCGATCTAGGTACATTAGCATATCTTAATGCAATTCCCTTTGCTTCTAAACACACTTTTCATTACTTGCCATGATCTACCACAGATGTGTTTCAGTTAATTAACTTTTTGATAACTGCAAGTAAGGATTTAAAACTAATTTTACATTTTTATAATATAATACATGAAAAAATGTTCACAAGTCAAGTATACTACAATGGAAGCAGCCATGCATACCGACTTCGAAGTGATTGAACTTGAGGATTGATATCTGAGAAAATCTCTTTTCAATATCTTATGATTTAAATTACAAGACAATTTTTTGTATTCAAGTGGTCAAATTTAATAGAATCATGTTAATCTAAGTTCCTTTTAGAGCAAAGAAATATTTATATATATTTTTTAAGTCTTATGTTTCTTGAAAAAATTATATTTTCTATAAAGCAGCATTTTCACAGCATTTAAATATGAAAGTAGAAATTATGTACCTATCTGCAATAATTATAAAGCATTGCCTTATTATCTACGGTTTCTTAAAATATTGTGGTTTTAAATCCTTTTCATTTAAATGAAGTAACATCAAGTGGCATTTATCTGATGTGCCTTTCATTCGGTGTTACTGGGAATTATGTTTATATTTGTTTACGAAAGAGCACAGCTTTCAAATACTAAAAATATTTATTTATAAATGAAATTTTATTACAAGATCAACTTACCTTAAGTGATGTTCGATCTTGATTATATGATGGCGTCATTGACGTAAATAGTGTTGTAGTACCTCCATTCCAACGGCGCAATGGCCACATTTCAAAGCTAAAGTCCTTCTGCCTGCACTCTGCTCCTCTGTAACCCTATGCTTTGCACAAATCCCTTTAGTCATCTTCAAAGCTGTTGTTACAATATAAAAAAATCACTCTTGGGCATGGTAATTAAATAGAAAAGATTTAAACCAGATCATACAGCCAAACAAACCACGACTCCAACATTAAAAAGTAAATGAGTTTGTAACAAATGTCAGTATGTGACGACACGTATATTTACAGCCAAGTGCTTTTGATATCAAATTTTAAATGTAACGCTTTAATTGGTCGTTATTTTCTGAGAGCCAGATAATCAGTGTTATTCTGTAAGCCATTGAAAAGTTCCCTATATTGAATAGATTCCAATTTATGTTTCAATCACATTTCCAAGGGTGTTTCCAATATTGAGAAATTTTGCAATTCTGTAAACCATATTGGGAACATTCAATCTTAGTCACTAAATTTAAAACGGTTAGTACAATTATTGACAAATAGTGCATAATAAATTTGAAAGAAGAAGATTAACCTCACTTTTGTTGTTTTTGCGCCATTTTGCGGTGTATTTTGAATTGTGATTTGTGGTCGCGAAAATTTGGTGATATGGCCCCTGCTAAAAGAACAAGTCCACAGCAATTTGCCATATATGTTCGTTATTTAAAACAGTATCCTGTTCCACAGACGGGCAAATTCACGCCTTTGGTTGGCCCAGATGAATTAAAAACGATTCTTCAGGCAACCGAAACTCATTGCTAAAGTGTTTATTGATTTTTTTCATTTTTAATTTATCACATTGTTTTGAATACTCACACTTCAATTATATTTTCGTCTGCATTTATTTTATAATGAAAATAAATTGTCTATTCATTATGAATTACAAACGCCTTCTATCGTTGCACAAATCAGTTATTCAAAATAAACGTTTGAGGTTATGTTCTATTGGAAACTTAATAACAAGAGCAAAAATCGATTGTTAAGATTTTCAAGATATTGATTCAATAAATTGAATTCATTGTGGTTACAGAATACGAAAATGACAAGGTCATTGGAATCTTTCCAATTATTGGTAAATATCCAATATTGAATACTTTTCAATGGCTTACAGAATAACACCGAAAAAAATATAAGTAGGTTATTTGAAAAAAAAAATTAGTTTTGGTAGATTGAAATATTTCTAATTTGAAAATTCGCAGAAAATACACCTGAGCAGATAATGAAACTTTGGACCAACAAAACGAAAGCACATTTCTGCCTCTAAAAGTTTGAGAAAACCGCAACTTGCTATCTCTTATGGTTTCTAAGTAATTAATTTTTAAAATACCCCTTGCAAGTGACATTTTTGGCATAAAAGTTAAAATGGGATGGTGAGCCAGTTAAGGCTCGACTATGGGGTATCAAACGATTCCAAATTTCATGCAGAATTCTAAAACAAAGAGAAAGTTGAGGGGTACTATTAAAAAAAAAAACAAAGTTGTTGTCGGTAGCGCTTTAATGGGATACTTCTGCATACTTGAAAATATTTTTATGAGATGCGGCTCAAAAAATTAAGGCAACAAGATATTTTTATTTTTCGTCTCTCAATAACCGTTTAGACGTAATCAAACTATTTCAGACTGATGGGAAACCCTGTATAGTTTGTAACAAATCAGTCAAGTCAATCAACTATTTAATACTAACAAGTTAGTATTAAATAATAACGAACTGTCATATTAATCAGTGGTCTTGCAGAAGAAATTGTGATTACAAATTTGTAAACGAAAGGAACTTAATGTTAACAAAGTTAATAGGTTCTAATAGTGGAGGGATATTAGTCAAAATAATTGATTAAAAGTGATGTATGTAATCGGGAAGTTGACTTTTTGTTTTGTTTTTTTGTTATATACATGCAAATGAGTAGAAAGCCGAAAAAATTTGCAAAATCGGGCTGCGGCTTCGCGAGAAAATAAAAGTGCATTTTTATGTGTTTCGAGTGCATCGCTACACTATTTTTTAAATATCTCCTGTTCTATTGGTCGTAGAAAAATAAAGCAAAAACAAAAATACTCATAAGTGAATAGACTGAACTCTTGGAGTATAGTTACACTAAAAGTACATCCTAACCTCAAAAAATCCAAATTTTTCAATTTATTTATTTCCTTTACTAATAATAATAATAATATCACGTTCACTGCCATCTCGGTCTATATGACCGAGAAAATAATTTCCGTTCACGCCGGCGGGGTCTATAAGACCGAGAAATTTTTTTTGTTTTGGTTAATATGACCAAGACGATTTTCTTTAGCAGGGTTGACGAATATTTGAAATTTTTACTTCATTACTCGTGGCTATCCATTTCTGTGCATCATGGCTCAAAGAATCAAAATTTCAAAATTTTGACCCCACATGGAATATGCCCCCGGCCTGAACGAAAAGTACAATAAAAGACGTTTGGCAGCGAACGTGATATGCAGTAAGTGGGGTAAAAATTTTCAGATCTTTACGAAAATTGAAGAAAATATATATTTTCATGCTATAAATACGTGATTAAATAAAGAAAAATTTCATTTTTACGGCCACAATGTTCATTTTCAAAAAAAATTAAAACGCTTGCGATTTAATGAGAAATGGTCGTAGGGTAAACTTTTTTTAAGTGTATTATTAAGTTAATATGCCGTGTTTCTTTTAATAAAAAAAGTGAATTTCATGTTTTTGACGTTTTTCCATATACTTAAAATATCTTTTATGCCAGATTTTCATAAAAAATTTATTTCAATGTAATTCTTAATTAAATGAAAAAATTCTCATAAAAAAATTCTTATTTTGCAATGACACTTGTGAATTGAATTGGCCCAATTCCAAGTGCAGCCAAACAATTAGCTCCAGCTAGCTACAGCTGGGTGGTGAATTCGGTGAAGCCTTGTTTTAGAGTACTGAATTGAGAGCAATATATGGGCGCCAGAGTATTTATAACTAAATACACAAAGTTTATCGAAAACACAATTAGGTATTTACTACATAAATTAGAAAGAAAAGAAAGCTGTGAATTTAACAAGTTTAATCTTACAAATTCTTTACAATAAAGAATGACTCAGAACTAAATATAATTAAAAATATTGAAAATATGAACAAAAAAAATATAAATAAAAATTAAAAATTAACCAATTTCTCTGTCTGTCCGTTTTACTGTTGTAAAGGCTTACTCGACGGGAATGAACTGAGACGGAAGGGGTTCTCCTAGTAGCGATGAATGCTGCGAGTACTCGCGGTTGATGAAAAGGTTGCGAGATCCTGTCTCCACACTCTTGCTCAATCCAGAGTGTCCAGCAGGTTCCAACCAAATTTATTACTTTTCGGGAACACTCAATATCTCCTTACTTCTGATGTTGTTAACTCAGTATCGATTTCCAGTGAGTCAAATTTCCAGAAAGCCAGATGTCATGAAATAAAGACAAAAAGTTGAGAAAAGGAAATAGAGAAAGGTTGAAAATTATTTCAACTAGTGGTAGATGAAAAAATAACAAAGTTCCGGCAATATAGTTAAATTACAAGATAAAATTCACAAAATTTATATTTCTTAATATTACAACAGAAAAAAATTGTCAAAATGACACAACAAGATATTAGAATTTGTAAAATTACCAAATTTACATAAAAATACGGTATCTGACACCAATTACAAAAAAATTGAATTATTAACAAAATAATACTAAAATTTGAATACAAGAATTTAGTAAGGTTGCAAAACTTCACTATCAGTTCGTTAACAAATAACCTAACTTGATTGAATTTGTCCTATAGGTTGAAAACCATGAGGAGACTGTAATTTTTAAAGGACTATAATTTATTGTCAGATTTGTACGGGACAATTTAAACTTAGAAACATTAATGAAGTAATAACTCTAAAGATTCAGATATTTAATATTGATACAAAATAATTGGTAACAATAATCACAATATGGAAATAAATTTGAAATTTTAGCGCACGTAAAGATTTAAAGTTTAAAATATTTTACTAATAGTTTAACGGTAAAAATATCAAAAATTAATTTATGAAATACCGATAATGTCTTTCGCTTTCCGATGGACAAAAATGAATGAACTTATGCCTAATTAAAAATGGCAGGAAATACGGAACCAAGGTAAATCTACACTCTTGTAACTTACAGGAAAATTAAGGAATGAACTAATAATAATAATTTGTCAATAATAAAATCGATATAGAACTGTGATAGCGTGAATATGATGAAAAAAGGAAACCAGAAAATCGGACTTCTGTCACATCCGAAGCAAGTGATCAAATGTACTACAAATTGATTAATTCAAAGAGAAGAAAAAAATACTTACCCCGTTGCTTTGGAAGCTCCTGGACAGAAATATGTAGCTCTCTCTGGACAGTAAATAAATGCGGCAAAAACCTAAGTCTCAAGTGGACTTCCTTCACTATCCAAAACCAGTGTAGTTTTCCTTTTTCCAGCTTATATGAACCTCAGTCGAACCTAATAACAATAAAAATCCGCACAGAAATTGTTCTATGGACGAAATAACGATAATCTGCAAGTTGCAGTTACAGCGATAATTTATACAATTTAAATATTGTATAACGTGTTAATTAACAATAATTGAACCACGAAAACGTCTACTTCAGACAAGATACGGTAAAACGGAAATGGGAATACCCATCCACGTGCTTAAAAAACAGTGCTATTAGGTAATTATCTGAAATAATCCAAAATATTGAAATAATACGAAATAATTATTTTGACAAATTATTATTTTTACTATAGCACAATAAAGCTCTGAAGCAATAATTAATAGCAAATTTTATGAATAGCAATATTTAAGTGACTACAAGAAATGTATGACTTACCTAGGTAAAATTCGAAAGGCAAAAGACGCTCTCTCTAGCCCGGGACGAGCCTCGTTCACAACGTTCATCCAGTGTGGCGTTTTTGTTGTATTTTTTCTACCACATACTTATCAAATGCGAATACAGGGTTATTCAGTTGTGAGGAGTCATATTTTAATACGCAAAATAGAAATATAACCTGCTGTAACGAATTGCAACTTAAATCGGTACAATTTATATGTATAAATGTTTTAAATGGGCGACGATGTCGTTGTCTAGATCCGCTAACGTTTTATAAACCAGATGTTACAAAGGCAGCATTACGAAGTGCAGGGGAAGCAGTTTATGAATTTAACCCATCAACACACATATTGATTTAAATGTTATGAGGTTCATGTTATTTTAAAAACGGTTGTAGCATTTAATTTATCTTTGCTTCCACTAACATCTGATGCTCTATATCAACACTCGTTAAAAGTTTATTTGCAAATTCAAACATGGCTTGGAAGGGACAATAAGAATCCATTGGATTTTGGACGGAAGAAAACTGAAAATGGCTATTAACACACAAGTTATCAATCAGCCATATCGGAAAGTTTGATAGAAAAAATTAAATATTCTTGCAGAAAAGGTTGCAAAACAAATACATGCTCATGCAAATCTAAAGATAGAGATTGTAGTACTCAAAGTCGTTTTCGCAAAGGCACACATTGTGCAAACGCACCTACTGAATTAATAGATGATGATACAGAAGACAATGCTGTTCCTGCATATGATGAATCCGTAAATATTGAAATTATCAGTGATGCTAATGAAGATTCTGTTTATAGAAGTACTGAGAATTTTGATAGTGGGACAAGTACAGATTATGCAAGTGAATCGTATACGGAAATTTTGGATTCTAGCATGTACGAACCAGTTTGTGAAATAGAAGAAGATATGTACGATTCTGATGATGCAAGTGAAAATAGTGATTTAAGTAACTCAAATTATCTTAAAAAAAGAGAGATCATTGTATAAAATGTTTAGTGTTTATGATGATTTTAAACATAAATTGCCATATATTATTGTGATTTTTCATTTTCGTTTTCAAATATTTCAAAAGAAATATACTATGACTTTTACATACTTTGTATTTTATATATTATGCTCACAAAAAAGTACACACATTATCAGAAATTATATTTTATATTCTAAAGGGTATCAATACAGGGTGTCCCAGCCTCGCGTCGGCCAAATGTCCTGGCTCTCCTATAAGAGATATCGAAAATATCAAAAACGAGATGATAGAGGACACAATGGTGCATAGTATAAAAATATTTTGAAATATACAGGGTGATCGATTTAGGCGTGATGTCTTAAACTTATGTTTTTTTAAATAGAACACTAGGTATATTATTACATATTTGAATTCTCCTTTTAAAGACGACTCAATCGATATGCCACTTGATGGGTCTACGATGGGTCGGTGCCATGATATGGGTGAGTTTGTACCAAAAACGTGCCAACTTTGTGAGCTCACTGTGGCGTAGCGGAAAAGCATTTTGAGATCTAGTTTGTGCCAAAAATTGTCAAAAACCATGTAGTTTACGCTGCTGTTATCAGATCTGACGAAATCGGTCATTTTATACCGGGTGAGTCAGGAAACGCCAAATCTACTTTTTCCCATTTTTTTCAAATGGAACACCCTGTATATTATGACACCAAAGGAGAGCCCTTTGAAAGATCTTTCCACTGATATAAAGGTTCAAGGGTCTATCTGTCATGGGTGCCAAGATATTTGATGGCAAAGTGGCACAATTCGAGGTTTATTAAAAAGTTACACTCAATTTTTAATTAATTGTTCTGTGAATTTTCGCTGAAATCGGCTCTTTTCAGTAAGAAAATTTTACAACAATAAAGTGAACTATTGACAAGATTGGTATTTTTATGACAGGTACCTACTTGATTTTTTAAAATTTATTTCAATAAATTGAAAGTTGGAAGCAATATGAATTTCTCTACAATTTTTTATTTATTCTTTCGATGATAGTACGTGGAACAACAGCTTCCCAAACTTAACAACAATTGTATTATCTTTCATTGAATTGAAAATGAAAGTATTTTTTGGTCTTATTTTAGAAAAATGAAGAACACTATCTAAAAGCTGAAAAAAAATTCTACGAAAAGGTACGTTTTATTAAACACCTTCGTTCTAAAATAGTAAATCGTTTCGCGACAAAATTACTTCGGGCTAGAAAATACTTGCCATGACATGAATTTATACACACATTTAATAATAATTATAATAATAATAATAATATGTCTTTATTAGAATTTAACAAATAAACAAAAAACAAATTATTTATATAGGAATGGCGAGGTTCAACCTAGATGCTCTTACACCTAACCATTTCAGAAAAAAAATTAAATTTAGGTATCAGGCGTTGACTATTTTATACTAAAGTACTTTTCTGTAGTGAAGTACGGTTTTTTTCTCCGATTATAAGAATTATTTTCAAAATTTTCTTACTGAAAAGAGCCGATTTCAGCGAAAATTCACAAACAATTGAAAATTGAGTGTAATTTTTTAATAAACCTCGAATTGTGCCACTTTGCCATCAAATCTCTTGGCACCCATGACAGATAGACCCTTGAACCTTTATATCAGTGGAAAGCTCTGTCAAAGGGCTCTCCTTTGGTGTCATAATATACAGGGTGTTCCATTTGAAAAAAATGGGAAAAAGTAGATTTGGCGTATCCTGACTCACCCGGTATAAAATGACTGATTTCGTTAGATCTGATAACAGCAGAGTAAAACACAGGGTTTTTGACAATTTTTGGCACAAACTAGATCTCAAAATGCTTTTCCACTACGCCACAGTGAGCTCTCAAAGTTGGCACGTTTTTGGTACAAACTCACCCATATCATGGTACGGACCCATCGCAGACCCATCAAGTGGCATATCGATTGAGTCGTCTTTAAAAGGAGAATTCAAATATGTAATAATATACCTAGTGTTCCATTTAAAAAAACATAAGTTTATGACATCACACCTAAATCGATCACCCTGTATATTTCAAAATATTTTTATACTATGCACCATTGTGTCCTCTATCATCTCGTTTTTGATATTTTTCGATATCTCTTATAGGAGAGCCAGGACATTTGGCCGACGCGAGGCTGGGACACCCTGTATGTTAATGAATAATTATATAAAGCTGTCCGATTTCGAAACTTTCCGAACTATTATTAACCGAAACCGGTAGCTATATAAAAAGGAGTTGTGATACAACTTTAATTTTGAACCTTTCCATTATATAATTATATTATTATTTATTATATAATTACATTTTATTTATTGCTTCAAATTCCAAATTGCACTTGGATCAGCAGCGACTGCCGGTTGTTTAGACCCTAGAAGCGGACAGAAAACTGGACGCATTGTATTTCAAAACTCAATGATCATAACCTATTACTCATATAGTTCTTTAATTTCAAAACTTGCTACCCAGAGTAACTCGTCGTCTGAAGTAGACACGATTTTGAGCAAAAAGTAGGAGTAGAGTAGGAACTTCAAGACCACTCGGTTGAATTTTGTGTTCCACCCCTTCACCCCAACTTTATAATTTCAAATAGTACTACCTATGACCCATCATTTTAAAGGGGTTAAAAAGTTCTATCTTGATACCAAAAAGAAATGAAATTGTTCGATCTGTTTCAGGGATATAGGCATATATTAATTCTCTAATAATTACAAATAAGTACCTAGACAGAAAATCAGAAAATACTACATATTCCAATAAAACCACGTGAATACTTTTCTTCAACATAAATAAATTTATTTTATAACATATACAGGGTGTCCCTAAACTACGTTCGGAAAATTCGGGAGGTGATTGCATGCGCGAAAATATGAAGAAATGTTCCTATGGACATGAGTCCGCAAATGGCTCCTAAGTGAGCTACGGCCCCCTGAAGTTGGCGCCCTAATGTATGCCTCCATTTTTGAGTTTTAATTCAAATTCAACAGAAGAAGCACCATTAACAATTAACTACTGTTTTGAATTATTAATAATAAAATTGACAGAAGTCTATCAGATTTTGACAGGTGCCCACTAGATTTTAATTAATTACCTATCTTCAAAATCTACCTGCACGTAAGTTAAACACCGTTTTACATAATCCCATTTTTCTCGAAAACGGTGCGTCCTACGGCTCTCCAACAAAGGGATCTTTCTTACGTAAAATTGTTCAGGAAATTCATTTCCGGTATCAAAAATGCAAGAAAATGACAAACAAAAAAATTGGTGGGAAAAATATAGGAGCCCCCTCCAGTTTAGTACGCCTCTGGTTAATATTCTCTATTGTTGATAATGCAGATTCATAACCCTTACTAACGGTAGATAGCATGCCAAATTTTATGTCAGTAGCTCAAAGAGTTCCTAAGATATTTTAAAAAAAACATATTTGGGGCGCCAACTTCAGGGGGCCGTAGCTCCCTTAGGAGCCATTTGCGGACCCATGTCCATAGGAACATTTCTTCATATTTTCGCGCATGCAATCACCTCCCGAATTTTCCGAACGTAGTTTAGGGACACCCTGTATATATATGAATTTAGGTAGAGTTATAGAAAATGTTTTTCTACACGTTGCAAAAGGGGGATTAGGATAAACAACTTAACATATGACCATTGTCTATTACTTTCTCCTGACAGAAATCGATTATCCATTATTTGTTTGCGTTTCCTCTACCCGGGATGGAGATAAATCATGAGAGGTGATATTATATCAAGATTTAGTGAGCTGGGTTCGGCGCAAGTAACTTGAAATATGTATGTACAGGGTGTGCTATAAACTCATAGCTTAATAATTAAATTGGATTTATAGCTCAGTCGAAATTTGTAACGGTTATTTTTATAGGGTGTACAAGGGCAGGAAGTATGTATATAAACTTCAAAAGCAGCAACCAAGAAAATTGCTTGGATTTATTTAGTAATCGACATCCATCTGCAACTTTGAAAAATTACGTATGGCATTCTGGAGTCACTTGAGTGGTATAGCTTAAATTTTGTCTAATTCTAGCTTCTAACACTAGCAAGCAAGTAAGAGTTTTTTCTTTGTAAAACTGGGTTGTAAGTTTACAGTGTCACATGTCTAAACACCCCGTATATTGTAACTATATTTTAAAACATCTCCTAAAACTTTTGTTTAAAACATTTTTTTCTAAAAGTCATATTTTGAGAAATAAAACAGGCTACTTCTGACTTACCCTGTGCTAAGCCATTTGTTGGTATTCATTAATTTTATTATTAGTTTTCACCATATCAGTGCTGTTTGATCTATTACACGGACCTGCTTAAGCTGAAAATGTTCCTGGCAAAAAATAAAAGTACGTGACATGGTGTTATACACAACCATGTTACTCCTTGATAAGGCCACAGAATTCAAGTTTACCTTTACAGAATTTCTACTATTCAAAGGAGTTACAAATATTTCACAGGTGCTCAACGAGAATGACGCGATGTCGAACACACACGTTTCAACAATAATTGTGATGCAGAAATGTGAGAAATAAAATGATTGCATTGTAAAAAAGAGATTCTTCGATATAGAAGTCGTCGTTAAATATTTTGATTTAATTCAAGATTGTGAAATATAAATCATCCATGTTTAATACTGAATGTAACACGCAGGACAATTTTTGAAATTAATCTATTAAAAGAATCACTTAACCCTGATAAGTTATTTCTAAGTAATAAATTATTAGACAGGAACAGCATGAGAAAAATACATTTTCTCCAATCCAGAAATATAGCATCAGGCGAGCCCGTAATTCATTTCCGTCAGAAGAAAAATAATTTAAAAATATCGCATGTGGTGTAAAAATAAAAGGGAAATTGTAAAATATTCTGGTTTTCACTTTGAAGCTTTCAACTTTCAGAAATGAAAATGTATATTATACGTTTTAATTTAGCACACCTGGGAAATGTGCAAGTGTAGTGTGCATTTGTGTTAAGTTCCAGGAAAAATTACTTCTGCTTAAGTTTTGTTTGTACGCTCCTGTTCGTAAATTTTATTTCTATTCTCTCTTTTATTTTTGTCCTGTTGCGATATAATGATTTCCGTATGACACTGATGTGCTGAGTTTGAATCGGTTGTTACCCTTCGCATCTAGTAAGACATTTGAAATTAATGGGATTAAAGCATAAGTTGAACAATAGAAGTACGCAAGGAATTTGCTTAACATTTATTTAAAAAATCACTACATTAGTCTTTTATCATTATGCTACATAAGACAATAAGAATCATAGATGTCATGTGGTATTACAAAAACTGGTAGTCTATGTGATGTATCTTTTAAATTTTTTTGAGAATTAATGTTTTAGAAAATTTGGAAACAAATGGCGAAGCATTTTGTTTCTTTTGTAAGTAAAACGTGTTTTAAGTAATAAAAAACGGCATTTTTTCATTCCAGTGCTTCTTTGTTAGGTTGACCAAATTAAATTTTTTCTATTAATTGAAACAATAAGAATAATTTATAGGGAAAAACAGTCGAAAATAAATTATTACGATACATTATTTTCGAATTAATTTTTTTTCTCTATTTTTTTTAAATAGCAACAACTCTGAAATTTTTTATTTAGCCAAATAGTTTATATAAAATTCAATCTTCTTTTTGTTATATAAAAAAAATTACTTCTGAAGTGTAAGGAAGACTATCAAGTGTTTTATTATATTCGTGATATGGTGAATCCAAATAAAAGAGGTACCTACCTTCCCATCATCTTACAAAAATTTGTAACTGGTGAGGAAAAAGGTTACCTACATAAAAATAATTGATAATTTGCTAAAAATTTATTGTGCAGTTTATCGTATCTCGTTATGGCATGAATAATGCTGGAGTCGATAGCGACCCGCTGAATTTTAATTTCTATTCTCCGTACAGAGTAATCCACGAACATTACGTAGGTGTCCAAAGTATTTTAAAATAAATGATAACCTTGAAGATGAACCTTATTGTAAATCATTTCTAAGAATATTTGTATCGGAAATAGCACAGCTTCATAACTGATAACTAACGTAACCTTTTTAGACGGAAATCTCGGGCGCCAGTTCTTTAATTTTTAAGTGCAAAGAACAGCACTTTTTGGCTCTCCTATGGGGAGAGCAATCCGGGGTAGCTAAACAGTTGAAGACCCGGAATAATGTCCAGAGGGTCGTAAGCTGGAGGTCTGTCTAATGGACTTCATCCCCTACTCAAACGGGTTAATCAGAAATTTAACGGCGGAAATTATAACTCAGAAATTATAACTCGGAAATTTTTATAGGTATACTAACTGATTTATTTATTAACCAATGACAATAAATAGGACAATGCATTACAAAATAGAAAGCCTCGGTTGTCTACACAATCGGCTATGTACAAAAATTAATAACAACCCTATCAGCTGGTAATACGGCGGACCTACCCGTTATATTAATTACTGTTCAGACGGCGCGGGGCTCGCAGAGCGGAAGAATCGAAATATATTCGCGCTATGGAATCGAACGGCCGGCGAGGACGGCTAGAAAGTGAAACACCCAAAATAATCGGCACGTTGTGAATAAGCCACAGAAATTCCTTTTCTTTTATTTCGGACTTGAAAACTACTTAATACATGCGGATTTCTACTGCCTCAAATACAGAGTTACGTTAACCAGGAATTTTACTTCCTTACCGGAAAATAAAGATTTAAACCATACACTGGTGCCATAAACTACCAGAACTGATTATCGAATTACTTTGCCAGAGTATGATAAATCCACGTTTTAAAAATACACTCGCTGATGGCTAGGCCCAACTACCAGAACGGGTTATCGGAGGGCTCAACCGGCGAATGTGTAATATAACATTAAATACAACTAAACGGAAACTTTAAACCGAACTCTGATTTAATTAAGTAGATTTACAATGCGGCGATATTTACGCAATAAAATCTACAGTGAATCTCGGTGATTATTCAAAATGCGGAGCGGCTGAATTACGGTCAACTACTGTTGTTCTTACCAAGACGGTTTATAAAAAAAACGGATAAATTTCTAGTCGGATTTTTGGTGTCTGATGCGAAGGTATCGATAATTCGATTGATCTGGATTTTACCGTTCCAGGTGAATTTATTATCTTTCTTGCTGACGTAGGCGGTGGCGCTCTCATACGGTATGTGGAATTCCGCGTGTTATGTAACTTGCCTTATTCACCCGGGCTAACGAACAACGAAAATGCATTGCTTATAATTTTTAAACTACATAGCAAAAAGAACCGGCTTAAAACGGACACGGATTAATATTTGATCAAGTTTTCGTAACTAATGATTTTTACTTCCGGCTTGAACATTATTTTCCGAGCAATTAACGGATTTTAGATATACAGGGAACTATCTAAAATGAATCAATTAATTTACCAGCTGATTTTACAATTCAGTGATATAACTTAAATGCTAACAGAGTTACAGGGTGTACCCAAGTGACGTAAAGATAAAAATCACTTCGTTACAGTAGTTTTATGGTTGTGCTAGGAAAAAATTCGCACACGAAGTTGTAAACACAATAAAACAATAAACGGTAAAAAAATTCATTAAAAATCAGTTGTAAAGAACCGAATTGTAAGTGAACTTCGCCTTTAATAAAGCAATTTATTAGTATTATTATTATCTTCTACATTCCTACTGAAAATAAGATAATTAATGACAGTATAAGCAATCATATTCAAATTTGGGTCTGATTGGTCACAATGGATATCGTGCTTTCTGCTCAACATTGCACAGTTAAAGAAAATCAGATACCGATTTTTGTACTGATACCAACGATTCTGTATTCGATATACTTATTAAAAACATCAGATTTAAAGCATTTAAACTATTGACTCTTTAACTTCATATTCGAAATAAAGGAAACAAATACCATTTTCTTCAAAATTTTTTCATAACACAATCGTCACTATAGTTTTTAAGCTATGACGAAGAAAATTATGTCTGCCAAATAACCTCAAAATCACTGGGTCTTTAAAGTCCCATTATACTTTTCAGGCACTTTTCGAAATCATTTTTATATACTTTGTAGGAAATTAACTTTAACTAGGTATGGTTGATTATTAGAAGAAATTGAAATATTACGTTACAATATCATTGTATCTTTCATAATACTTTTAACCTCTACTGACGACTTCGGAATTTAATGCAGGATTCAAAGTGTGTAATAATCCCGATCAGATGAATGGCAGATAACTACTTGGCTTTTGTTTTAAACTAAATAGTTCAATTAGAAGCAATTCAAACAAGTTCTGAGAATGTTGTTGAAGCAGCGCATGATCACGGTCGTGAGATGAAATTTGATTGCCAAATAGATGATTAGCTACCTAGAACTCTACTGCTGGATACGGGTAGACTAAATAGAAGAAAGGAAATCTCAAAAAATAAGCTCAAAATAGATTCTGGCAGTTGCTTGCTGAGTGCGACAGGTCACACACCAGAATGTTTGAACTCATTTCAAATATCTGAAAATGTATTTACCAGGGATCAGAACAAACTAAACTTTGAAATGTCTTTAGTTGAGATGTAAGTCATTTTGGTATTCTCTTCTTGAGTGGATTAGTTTACTTGCCCACGCAATGAATGCAATGGGAAGAAGGTGAAGTTGAATCGGTGGATTCGATAAGATATTGTTATGTAAAATAATACTTTAAGACATAAACGAAACCATCCACGATAAAATTAAAGTTCCCTCGAACATATTCCATCCGGGTAAAAGATGAGTGTAATTGATTAAAACATGCAAACAAGTCACTGAGTGACCAAAGTTAAGATAATCTGTGTGGAACTATTAAATTTAAGTTAATAAATTATAATTATGTATAATCAATGATTAATATCTATAGACATGCCGTATTGTAAAATATAATCTAACAATTAGTTTTATAGTGATGTGATTAAGTTGAGTGATTTGATGTTAAACAATGGGACGCGAGAAACCTTTTTAAACAAAATACAACATAGTACATATTCAGGGTCAGGAAATCAGACAAAGAATCTGAATATGTCCTTAATTAAACATAAACATTAGAAATAACCCGATTAAATGGGAAATATAAAACAAATGAATCTAGTTTGCCATGAAGTACAAAAATTCTCCTGGCGACAGGAACAAAACAGCCAGGAAGTGCATTTTTGGGAAGCCAAAGTACCCACACGTATGCTCCTAAAAAATTATGGAAAATTTTTAATATAACGGCGGTGAAACTATAAGCAAACCAGACGTAAATTTAACCTCGAGGTTATGAAGCAATTTTTGGGACTAGAGAAAATTTAGAATTAAAGAAAACACTAGATATAAAGTAAGCCTTTTGCATTATCACATCACAAAAACCACGCATATCCAGATTATTAAATTGAAACCGGTGTTGCACAAAATTTATTAACCCAGGCGTCCATTTTCATGTAGAATCTGAACTAGTGCGTCCCCATTGGGAAATTATAAAAAGAAATCGATAATAAAGAACTTCTTAACTTTAAGTAACCGTCCACAAATATCAAATTGTTGTATTTTGTGATTCTGGGCATTTAAGTTGTTTGATTAAATTTATTTATATAAGTTGTCGTAGGGATTTAAAACGTTAACAAACCCTTTTTATAAAATATTGGAATAAAAACTAAATCAATTAAAACCCTGAAATCTATATTTAATTAGTCGAACTCATAATAGAACACATTTCAGTCGACATTAGCGTCGTGCTTAGACAAATAAGTTTTTCTATCTTCTACTAAGAGAGGACGATGGAGGAGTCTGAAATAAAATTGCAAAAAATTATAGTTTCAAAAAACTAAAAAAACACGCTTTAAAGGGAAATCGAACTAAAAAGTAAAAATTAAGAATAAAGTGATTGACATTATATCAATTGTTATAGATATTTCATTGGTAGCTATTGATTAAAGTAGAGTTAGCACCCCACGCTTTTTTAAAATAAAATTATTTTTTGTCAATCACTTTATTCTTATTTTAAACTTAGTAAAAAGCATTTAATTATATTAAGTTAGTGGAATATTTATCACTGCTGAACAAAATCTTTATAGATAAACATTATTTTTTACTTTTTAGTTCGGTTTCCCTTTAAAGCGTGATTTTTTAGTTTTTTTAAACTATAATTTTTTTATATTTTTGAAATAAATTTTTTTTTTTATTTTTCAATTCAAATTTTTTTTTAAATTTTTCATTTCAAAATTTCTTCAAAATTTTTGAAATCGATTTTTTTTCAAAATTCTTGAAATGAAATTTTTCTTGGCATTTTTCATTCAATTTGTTTTGGACATTTTTCAATTGAAATTTATTTTTTCAAAATTTTTGAAATGAAATTTTTTTTGCATTTTTCAATTCCATTTTTTTTTTCGAAATTTTTCATTCAAATTTTTTTTGTAATTTTTAAAATCAAATTTTTTTAAAAATTTTGAAATCAAATTGTTTTAAACATTTTTGAAAGCAAATTCTTTTCAAAATTTTTGAATTCAAATTTTTTTAAAAAGTTTTGAATCTAAATTTTTTTGAAATTTTTGAAATCAAAATTTTTTTTGATATTTATTTTGGCAATTCAATTTTTTTTGACATTTTTCAATTCAAATTTTTTTCAAAAATTTTTTTTTTAATTCTTGAAGAAAAATTTTTTTCGATATTTTACATTTCAAATTTCTTTTTCTATGTCGATAAAGAAGGATAACATTTACCGTCATTCTGTAGATGGCATATGCTTAACCTATAAAATTATTTTTATTTTATCCTGATGGTTCTGGTAAGGACATTAGGACAAAGTTATAAAATTATTGTATTATCATCGATCCTTGATAAGAAGTGTGCAAAGTTTCAGTTTATTCTGACGTTTTGAAGTGGGTGAAAATCTCGTTGAAAAATTCCTTGGGGATTTATTACTACATTCTTGAATAGTCCCTTTATGATAATGGTAATACCCATTGGTGGTCTATTTTGAAGTGTTAGTCTCTTTACCAACTTTCTGTTTTCGGTTGATGAAACATTGTCAATGATAAAAACCAAATTATCAAATGAAAATAATATGGCAGACTGGACTAAAGTCAGCGTAAATTGTATTATGAAAATATTGACAATTTGTATTAAGACAACATATTTTCAATTAAAAAATGACTTCTATCAACAGGATTTCGGTATGGTAATGGAATCTCCATTATCTCCAATATTGCGTAATGTATTTATGGAGATAAACTAAATAATATGTTCAAAATTGTACCTATATACAGTGTTTCCCCGGATTGAGTTCACAATAAGATAAAATTTTTATTTTCGATTTTTCGACAAAAAGTCTCTTTTAATAAAAACTGCTGCTTACTTGATTATAGCATTTCTGCTAAGAGTGTTAATATTTTCGTACATGGTGACAGAAAAAGTCCATAAACTGGAAAAAACTTTTTTGTTTTCAGTTTTTTGATAAAAGCCTCTTGTAATAAAAACTCCTGCTTACTTTGAAAATTGCACTTCTACTAAGAGTGTTAAAAGTCCATAATCTGAAAAAAACTTTTTTATTTTTGATTTATTGGTAAAAACACTCGCTCAAGAATAATGTAACTATTATTTTTATTAAATATGTATGGAAAATAACATCATTCATATGACCACCTCGGCTTCTCACTAAGGAAGTTTTTTATGTTTTAAAAATCATACCATCTAAATGCCTGCCCTTTCAAGCTGTACACCCCCGAAATTTCACCTCAATATTCTGCAGCGCCCGCATAGTCATCGCCTCTGGTATTGCTGCAATTACAAGATGAATAGCATCTTTCATCTAGTCAATTGTCTGCGGCTTGCTAGACGGTGTTATTTTTAGAACATAAGAAAACTTTGTTCCTTAGTGCAATCAAATTTCAAATACTATCATTGTTTCTTGTTTTTACTGTTTCAAAATAGGGAGATCACTCTTGAGATCATTCTACCGAACGAAAGCTAAATGTCAAACCTTGTTCTTTCTTATAGCGATACAAAATATTGAAGATAATCATTGCTGTTTTTTTATTACTGTTTTAAAATGGGGAGATCATGCTGTCGGACCCTGTATAATAAGTATTTTAAATCTTTGTATACAAATTTTATTTTATCCAAAATTTCTGTTATCCCCTGCGCCTTGTGCATGACTTATAAACGGCAAACTTAACGTTTTAAAAATAGCAATTCCCCAAGGAGATTAATTCTGTATGTGGCATACTCGCCAGTTTTTGGTATTCTTACAAACATGTTTAAATTAGAATCAAGGTTAAGCCCAGTGCTATTTCAAGTATGTACGTTTCTATAC
The DNA here is from genome assembly GCA_963680705.1 of Rhagium mordax. Classification (NCBI taxonomy): domain Eukaryota; kingdom Metazoa; phylum Arthropoda; class Insecta; order Coleoptera; family Cerambycidae; genus Rhagium; species Rhagium mordax. The sequence continues at coordinate 22,814,328 of OY796665.1, forward strand.
ATGGAATAACATGGCAAATATTATCTTGACAAAACCTATTCAATAAAATTGCAGTTCCGGCTTCAGTTTTGTGCTTAGTTGCAGCTCAATTTGGTAAAGTAAACGATGTAGCAAAGGAGATTATCTAAGGAAAGAGTTTGGCCTCATTGGTTAAAAATAATATAGCTGTTGTAGCCCAAACTTATCTGAAGTTCTTAAAAGAAACACAGCAAAGAGCTATAGTGTTTTATTAACATCTCTAACTGGCAGAGAGATTATGTCGTAATTTAATTTTATAGAAATTTAATGTTCGCTTAGCGTCTGTGGCTTTCTTGTTAATTTTCTATTAATTTCCCTTATAATACTACCGCGTTTTACAAGCTACTGTTCCTAAATACCAACCCGAAAGAGTGATTAATATTCTAACAAATATTGTTTGTTTGCATTATAGCAACTCAAGTAACGCTTCAAAACTGTATTGAGCAGTAAACAAAAAATGTTCTTAATGAAACTCTCGTTAAATTAATTATAATGTTGGGAGGATACTAGTAACAATAATATGTTTTGGAAATTGTCATTTGTTTACTAAAGAATTTAATAGAAACGCAAAATGTTATGCCACGTGCAATTGATTATAAGGTATCGTTTAGGAAATACCTGCCTGTCTTTTGTAATTTTATTAAATTCGGAGTCTCCAACAAAGAAACCAATAGCTTAATAATTTTACCTCGTCAGCAGAAAGAAGTCGCAGGGGAATATTCGAGAACACCGACGATACTTTAGAAACCATGATCAATAAACAAATGAATTAAGTAAACTTTTTACCAATATTTGGTATCCTAAAGTTTCCACGAGTTTTTATTGGAACTCTATTAGAGATATCCCCTTGGCACCAGACACGATCTCTTGAAATCGATGAAAGCCTTGAAATTGGAAGAAAATCTTTACCGACCAAATAATTACATTTAAAAGCACACTGAATATCAAACAATAGGTATATCAAAAGCAAATCCACTCCTTGGGGCATCAAATCCTACTTATTATATGGAGCAAGTGGATTGGTTGGTATACCACCAGTCTATGATGGAAAACGACCCCCTTGAATCTGATAAAAACCTCAACTTTTGGCATCACTGCCGGTGTAGTTCTAAAATTGAGCAACCGTATTTCTCCCAATCAAAATTTAAAATTATTTGTAGAAATTTTGTTCACATAGGTGCCACTTATAAAAGAATTGAGAGATAATAGAAATTGGTATGCTGATGATGATGATTTACTTGTTCAGAATTTATCAAATCGTGATAGTGGTCTCTAAGGATAACTTTTAATTTTGTGTTTATGGCAAAAAGGTTAGTAACACCTCCAGGGAGATCCATAATCAGAACTTCTAGAGAGTGTGGTATCGGGAGTACCTGTTGCAGGCATGCTCAAAGGCAGGGTAGTCACCACAATGATGGGAGAAAGCTTGGGAGCGTCAGTTGCAGGTGGCTGTCCGCAGGGAGGGGTGCTGTCACCTCTGTTGTGGAACCTTATACTCTTGGAAACTTACAAATGAGGGCTTTGAAGTTCAGGGATATGCTGATGACATTGTCATCATTGTAAGAGGAAAATACAGGATCCGGCAACAGGATTGAACGGTTTTTAATAGGTCACTGTTAAGAAACAAAGAATATATTTGGACTAATTATTATTACAAGTAAACACACAATTCTGGAAATTTCTTATGACACTTTTAGTTTGCAAAGATCACATCCCTAAGATGACCACTGTCTTCTTCTACACATTGCTGCAATCTGTTCCTGAAATTTACCATATAACGCGTCTGAGTACATATTCGTTTATCGAATTTATCTATTCACGAATCCTTTCTTTGAGTTCCAGAAATGTTTGGACACGGGTAGAGTACACTTTGGACTTTAAGAAACCCCACAGAAAAAAATCCGGGACCGTCAGGTCCAGTGATCTTGCGGACCATGCAAAGTCGCCAAACCTTGAAATTAGGTGATTCGGGAACATACGCTGTAAAATAGCATTGGACCCTTTAGCTGTATGCGCGTGGCGCCGTCCTGTTGGTCCATTCTTTGAAGCTCCACAGCCACAAATGTTTCCAACATCTCAACGTACCTACCGAAATGAATTGACTGTAACGATGTGGTTGTTTTCGTCAAAATAGTAAGGTCAGGATAAATGATTTTACAGCAGAGACCCGTTGATTAATCGGCCAATTTGCCATTGTAACACAAAACCTTAAAAAATAAAATACAATTTTATCACTATTTGACGTTTGTCAAATAAAAAGTATTTCCACAGCAACCTTTTCAAAACCATTCAATCCTGTTGCCGGACCTTGTACAATAACATAGACAGGGATCGCTTACAAAGAGGCCTGAATGTGCTAAATCAATGGACTGACAAAGAAGAGTTAAAAGTGAGCCCATTTAAAACCATCATCATCCCATTCACTAGAAGAAGAAACTTGGAGAGACTGAGGCCGCTAGGACTACAAAATACGGAACTGCAGATGTAGAGGGAGGTTAAGTATCTTGGGGTTGTCCTAGATTCCAAACTAACCTGGAACCAACATCTGAAAAGTTCTATACAAAAATCGATCGCAATAATAGCAATATGCAGACGATTATATGGCAAAACATTGGGGATAAGACCTGATATGATGAACTGACTCTACATCAGGGTAGTAAGATCCACCATCACATGTGTATCCTTATTTTGGTGGACTAAAACAACACAAACAGCGGCGAGTAGCAAACTAAGCCGAGTACAGAGACTGGCTTGTCTGGGGATTACGGATGCCATAAAAAGCACCCCCACGGCAGCCATGGAGACCCTATTAAATAGTCCTTTAGTCAGCATACTGATTCAGGGGGAAGTATACAGACTTTTGAATTCAAATGACCCGAGTTTCTTCGGAACAGAATCGGGACAGATGAAGATAGTAAATATTGTAGATCCTGTACTTGACATGAGGTCAGACTACGTGACACTAGCAATTATATTCCACAATCCTTTCGACATCATTATTGGACAAAGAGGGGTATAGCTAACAAAAACTACTGACATATTGCGGTCTACGGGCGGTTCTAGGACGGAAACAGGAGCTGAAGCAGGGATACATGGAGAAAGACCAAGACAGGGTATAAGTCGTTCTCTGGGATACTACTCTACTGTATTCCAAACAGACATTTTTGCTATACTCGAATGTATATGCGAAAATATAAAAAAAGGTATGCTGGATTACAGATCACCATTGCGTCGGACAGTCAGGCGGCATTAAAGGCAATAGCCTCTAATAAGGTGTCGTCCAAACTAGTATGGGAACTCAGAATCCTGGAAGAGTAAAATTGCTCAGGGTGCCAGGACGTTCTGAGATTTCATGCAGTGAAAAAGCTGAAGAACTTGCTAGGCAAGGATTAGCTAACATCATTCCCCTGGGCTGGGAATTTCCAAAAGCGCAGCTAGAGAAGCTATCAGTGACTGGGTCAAGGACAAATAATATGTCAAGCACTGGAGGAATATTCCAGAAAACAGACATGGGTAAACAAAAAATTACTGAAACAGGTGGAGTGAATTGGCTAAGGGAGAGCACAATAAGACCAGGAGGCTGCAGTTCCGTCGTTGTTTAGACAGACGAGTCCTAAGGTGGAAAAAAAAACACTTCCAGGGACATTTTTGACCTACTCTAATTTAAGTTTCAAGTAGCAAAATCATTTGTGAAATTTGGGCAGCAATCACAACAAAGGTGGCAGACCTTCCAATGAAAATACATCACCTTTGCTTAAGAAGGGCTTGAATCCTAATAGTCGTCCTCAAATCGTCAGATAACTGCTATGATGGAGTTGGACATTGGCTTATTAAAGACTTCAAAAACCTCAACGTTGGTTGTAAGAACGAAATTTGCCATTCCAATTTGGGAATTTTTTGTTTAATTTAAAATAAATATAGGAAATATCTGCCTGTTTGTCGAAATTTTATTAAATTAAAAATGTTCAACAAACCTTTAATACCCTAAAAGTTTTGCCACGTCGCGGTATCTTGCACCTGATGAGGAAAATTCGAGAACACCGATATTTCAAGAACTAGGATTATCCTTGCCACAAGACCTGACAAGAATAGAATCATTGATATATGAGAAGTTTCCAAAATATCGGTAACGGTAATGCAACTCGAATCCAGGGTGTAACGGAAAGTATGACAGACGTATGAAAATCGGCCTGTAACACCATTATTACATTCTAAATGCAAACTATTTAGCAGGAATGCCATTAAGCAGCAATATCTAGATATAATTCCGACGCGTGTGGTAATACGACAACTACCACAAGCGTACCTGTTTTAAGAAAATAGAAAATCCATTCAGGTCGAAAACTAATGTATAAAAATGGTCTTTCTCTTCCAGCGATTTGAACCAAGTGTTCAAAATATCGTTGAATGAAGAACATTAGATTCTGAAGTGGTTTGTCGAGGAGCGAACTAGGCTAAATTACAGATCAATTACTTGCCCCAACTTCTACTTTAAGTTATCTATGCCACTCTGTGCGCTAGGATATTGAATTCAATTAATCCGGTTTCACAGCAGATACAGAAATAAAATAGCCTGCTATATTACACATACTTTCAGCATCAATGCCTAGATCTGTTGTCGAAGGCATTTGATAAAGCATCACCTAGTAATTGATATATTTGCTCCAATGTCTTGATGTACCAGCGCCACTAGCATTAATGAGCTATTCTAAAGAACCCACTTGACAATAAAATCCAATGCTGAGCATGTGACTCCTTAAGGCATCTTCTCTTACAGGTCTCTATGCAGCCGTTGCAGCATTGGGGATTACGCTTCAACTCAATCTGGTATATATTCTAGGTATTTTAATCATATCACATTTCATCATGTTCGTTATCGCTATTTCGAACAAAATTCAATATAAGTCAATTTTCATCCCAATAAAACATCTGGAATCATAATCGCTCGTATAGTTAGCTCACATGATATAAAAAATAATTCCCCGAAATGTTATATCAGTCTTTTTAATTTTACATGAATTACATTACGCCATTCCAAATTTACGGATCATAAGATTTGATAATTTACTATTTTCATATTTTGATAACAACATGAAACTTGGTATCTTGTTCATAATTTCAAATAAATCCTAAGTTGTTAAAGGTTACATGGCTTGACTTTAAATGTTCAATTTTGTGATAACCGCTCATAAATCCTAACTTCCTAGTATATTAAAATTTAAAATAAACCACGTTATACGAAACAAATTTCTATCTAAATTGCATATACCTCGAGGTTGTCGATAAAAGATCATCTAAGATAAAATATAAAAGATGCATCCCGTTTACACAAGCTATATGTTCTCTCGGCCCTTATTTGAATTTTCTATGTTTCAGATGTCGAACAGCAAATATTAAAATAAAGCTCAAATGCGTAATAATTACAGGAGTGTTATTTTAAAAACGAATTTTTACATAATATGAAGGAACTGAATCAAAATCAAAGACTTTTAAAAATGAGTTTTAAAGACTTGAAAGTGTGGTGCTGGCTGATTGTACGACTTATGGTTCTAGAGGGAGTTCTAGCTATAAGAGGTAAGTCCATTTTATTATCTAATAACAGTACACAAAAAAAAATCCTGCCAAAAGCAGTTTCTCATTCAATTGTTTCTTGTCACGTCACATTTCTAGATTTTCTGTTTCATATTTTTATAGAATGAAAAACTGGAAATGTTCTTATTTTGTTTTCTTAACTGTCTTTTAAAGTCATCGATATAAGAGAGACGAAACTCTACAGTTTATTGTGGATTCCGATATAATAAAAAACAACAGAGATTTCTGTAAATGTTACCTATATATTCATTTATTCATGTCAAAATGTTGGAATATATCTAAACGCAAAAGACACCCAAACCTTCAACATATATTTTGATGATGTCAACTTGGTTGGTGAAATTTTCGTCGTATAAATGTTCGGTGTTTTGATGCTAGAGGAATTTTACGTCAGGGTCAATGTGACATCAAAGGTTGTCAGAAAGAAACGAATAGGGCATCTTGGTTCCGATATCCATTTTAGATACGTCCTAAAACTTGTTCCCCTGCTTTTAAATTACTTACGCAATCTAAAATCTATCCAAACTAATAAGTTCTGCGGCGATAGTGGTTTGATGGAATTATCTCAGTTTAAATCTGGACAATACCTCAAATGAATAATAATCCTCGGGGTTAAAGTTAACGGTTCAGAGTGTTGTAGATCTCATTGTGTTTATCTAGGTCTTTTCAAATTGCGGTCATTGTGTGACTTGTAATAAATGACCGTTCCTGACTTGTCTAAACATATATTAAGTTGAAAAATGTCTAAAGCAGAATGTATGTCGCAGTAAAATATATGCATCAGGGACGTAACAAGGAATGTGATGGTTATAACACCTGATATAATAATTTGCGCTATCCAATGAAATTTTCACTTTGCTTTGATAATACATTTTTTACAATTATTGTGTACCGATTGTTGCTAATATACAGTAAAACCTCTAAATAGCGGCCACCAAAATTTATTGTGGGTGAGGCCGTTATATGGAGGTGGCCGTTATTGAGAGAAGGTCAAAAATAAATAATAAATGTTGGTTATATTTGTGCTTTTTTATTAAATTAAATTATACACATTGAAGAAACTAGCTACATATATATCTACAAACTAGGTGTGCTTATGTACATAAAAAAATTATATTAAAAACTCATAATATGTATACGCATTTTAAACATTACCTGCCATATTAAATTACCATTTTTAAAAATATATTTCAATTGAGGTTTGTTTTAAGTTTTCAATATTGGTTTGTAAAACGTTCGCGTTCTGTTAAAATTTTGACAATTTTTTCAGTTAGTTAGAATATAATAGATGTTTTACTGTATTTCGTAATATAAGAAAATACCATAACTTGAGCAGCTTCTAACATATTCTAATTAAATCTGACAGGTACTACTCGGTCTAGGTTCCTTTGTGTTAATTAAAGGAGCAGATGAAATGGAATATCAAACACAAAAATTCAACAGAAGTTGCGCAAAAACTATTTAAATTTAGTATTGCCAACTTTAAATGATTGTGTTATTTTATATTATTCTTGCTCAGGTAAATTTACAGAGTATAGACTCCAAACAGTATATATAAAATAGTTACTGAAGATTTACGTTTCGAAATAGAAACGTATAATCACATATATCTTAAATTTAATTACCTAGGCTGGCTGAAAACATTTATAGGTATACATAAATACCACCTCACAGTTTTCATGCATCGCTTACTGGAAATCTCTTGTCTGTAGTATCTTACAGATAAGTTTTCTTTTAGACATACTTAATTTACATAACGCAAATTTAAGAGTTCTGGATAAGTTGTCAATGCCTGCACACTATACAGCTACGTTTCTTAACGCTATTATTTTGTAATTTTGTAAGCAGTTCTGTCTTTTATAAAAATTTGTTAACGCTACAAGATAATTTAATGAGATGTATTGTCATGTATTTTAACCTAAAACCCGAAAACCCGACTATTAAATGAATAAAATTAAAAATAAACTCAGGTACAAGGATAAAATAAAATAATCATCTTAATAAAACAAATAACGAGAAACTTACGTATGATATACTCAATAGATTAATACAAGTTTAAAAAAAGGATATGATGTCGGAGAACCATCTTGATAAATCAGCTGCAAAACACCTGTTGATGCGAAAGAGATCAACGAGCCACATGTAAACAAAGGGTTAGCTACGCTAAAACAAACCAAACGTAAACAAATTAAAGGCGAAAATAAAGTAAATGCATTGTGCTATGTTCCTTTAAAATAATCAATAACAGAACAGCTGAAAGTTTGAATGATTTTCAACATAACAGTTAAACAAAGATGGACTTTATTTCTGTAAATTTCTATTAAAATTGTAATTAAATAATATAAGACTTACCTGTGAAACCTCCAGTCTAGTCAAATGACTAGACACAATGTAAATTAGATCCTAGGAATGTTGTGTAGTGATCTTCGAAAAATTCAGTGATTTTTCGTTATAGTGAACAAAAGGGCAAAAATTCATCTCACGTAATATCAACAAATGGGTATCCACAAATTCGTCAGGGGATAAGGATGCTGAAAATCACAGAATTTCATAGGAAAATTATATAATAAAGTTAAAAAAGGCAAAAATGCAAACCATAATGACAGTTGGGAATCAAGAAATCCATGGTTGGGCAAATTTTCTGCATGTTCCTTAGAAACGAAACAAAAGTTGAGTTGTTATTGGGTAGTGAAAGAAGCAAACCCACGTCCAGATCGCTCCTGAAATAAATTCAGAAAATTATAATTTAAATTGAAAATTTATATTCCCAGGACTTTCCAATGGTGAGCCAAGGTCAAATACAAAAAAGTAACGGAAAAGCAGCTTCAACTTACCAGGAAACATTATCCTAATTAATGAGCAGCCACCTGATTGGTCGAAATCCAAAATTGCATCCAAGGCTAATTTGGTTTACACAAATCCAGTAAACGGTGCAATAAATTCTAGAACAGTCAGCCATCATATCTAGACCACAAGTGTCAAAAACTTAAAACAGGTCTGCCAATTCAAGTGCATTTAAAACGACTCGGTAACCCGAAAGTGCAGAGCGTACTCTGAACTGAAATTTTAAACCTTAGGTTTATTAATTTTGTTAATATCCAAAAGGACACTGTCCTATATCTGGTGTGGATTTAATTAGTTTTAATTAGAGCAGGGACATAGGTTAAGAAACGTTTTGCTTTTGATTGTCTGATATTTGCAATAAACCTAACATTTTGAGTGCCATCTATATTTAATTGAAATAACTAAAGCATATAAATTCATCTCAGCTGGATATCTAAAATACAGCAGACTCAGAGACATCTAGCCGTCAAATAGCAAAGTGATATTCATTCTGATAAAGATCTCTAACTTTTCTAAATCCTTACAAGTCAAATGAGAACAAACCAGCACGAATTTTAAATAACCTTTATTCAACAACAGTACAGGGTGATCCATAACTCTCTTTTCATCGTAAATAATTCGGTTGCTGTTAATATATCTGATTGCTTTCAAATGTATATATATGTAGAAAGTCCTGCAGAATCCGAATATGTATTCAGAAAAACAATTGAATGCCAATTTGAAATAATAATAATAAAAATACGATTTTCTTAAAAAATTTCACCCTGTATATTATTGCATAAAATGATATGGTAACATATTATAGACATACACATGATACTCATTGATGTGTCCAACTTCCGGTTTGGCCGGAAGTGCTTACAATTTAGAGCAATTTTTTATTAACCCTGTATATTTTAATTATTTCAGATAATACTATCGATTACGAATCCAATGATGTATAAAACATAATTTTTTCACAATTTTATAAGCGAAATAATTCACAAAATTCAATTTTTACGATAAATAATGCAATATATTAAATACACAGATTTTAAATTATTCTAGTAGGCGGCATGCTTGAAAAAATTGCCTATCCGATTGTAGCTGTCATTACTATATTATTAATATTGTTTGTGCGTTTCTATAATCAAAATGAAATAAAAAAATAAATAAATAATAAATAAAAAATAACAGATGAAATTAACAATTTAAACAATAATCCAACAATTTTTAGAAACTTTCGAAACAATTTAAAGAAACGACTAAACTGTTGTGTTGAACAGGAATGGCATTAATTGAACATTTATTGTAAGCGAAGTTTTATAATGTTTGTTTTTGTTACTTTAATTAATTTGTTTATAATTATTTTTGTTTATTAAATTAAGTTTATTATGTAAAACTGTTTTTTGAAAATGTCGCTTATAAAATGGTGAAATTATGATGTTTTATATATCATTGGATTCGTAATCGATAATATTATCTGAAATAATTAAAATATACAGGGTTAATAAAAAATTGCTATAAATTGTAAGCACTTCCGGCCAAACCGGAAGTTGGACACATCAATGAGTATCATGTGTATGTCTATAATATGTTACCATATCATTTTATGCAATAATATACAGGGTGAAATTTTGTAAGAAAATCGTATTTTTATTATTATTATTTTAAATTGGCATTCAATTGTTTTTCTGAATACATATTCGGATTCTGCAGGACTTTCTACATATATATATACATTTGAAAACAATCAAATATATTAACAGCAACCGAATTATTTACGATGAAAAGAGAGTTACGGATCACCCTGTACAAGAGCAGATTTATAGGTAAGATATTTCTTCGATGGTAGGCCCTGAATGGTAAAAGAGTAATTATAGCAAACCTATATTAAGTTTCACATTAAATTATCATAAAGTCATACGCACTGTCGCTTATTAATGAAACTTTGAAATAATTCTACCCAGAGGCGGACTGATCGTATGACATAAGGTCGATTATTCAAAACTATATGCAAGAACTTAAAAATATTTATTTTGAATAAACTATTTGCAATTTCTATAGAAAATAAAATAAAATTTCCATACTAAAATACTTAATAACTATAGCATGCATTAAAATATAAAAAAGAAATGAATATCTAAACGTGCAAATATATAAATTTAAACTTACTACCTTAAAATTTAAAAATAAAATCAACAGAAATCCGTAAAAAAAATAAAAAATAAAAAATAAATAAACAATATAATAATATTTCCCAAAATTCCCCATATCTTTACATATATCTTGGCGCCCAACGTGGGGCCCAAAAGAAAGAAAAACAATCAAATAAAATTAAAAATATAAATCAAACAAATTCCTCCTTACATAACAGTATGTACATTCAGGATAGTTACTCCATAGTGAACAGTCTTTTAGACGTTTCCGAGAAACAGCAAATAATTTGGGTTTACAAATTGGCACTTCTTCGTGCTCCTCACTCTCTAACCGATTCCGATTCTTGTTTGTGTGAATTATAAAAGTTTGCTCTAGCTCAAAATACTTATAAACTAGGTCTGAAGTAATCATTAAGAATCATTAGTAAATTAGTGTTTTCTTCTATTCTGGTTCTCCAGTAAACATAAATTGTAAACTTTTGTAAACAGACCAATCATAATGGACATCATCAAATTTCCTTAAATGCTCAACACTTTCAATACTTTTCTAGGACGTTCAACGTCGTAGGAATTTTTCTAAACAGGACACCGAGTCACAATAATTGTAATATTCCACCACAAACGGTTGATATTTAATAAGTTTTTAATACTATTCCATAAATTCAATATTCAATACAACAAATAAGAAGTCCATAAATCTGTCCAGTTCAGAAATGTAATACCCAGATATATTTCCATAGCAATAGCAATATTTCGAATATAAAAAAAGTCTCTAATTAAATATTAAGTAAAATTTGGAAAGTATTATTTTAATTGGAAACCAGTGGCGGCTATTGAAATTTGGTTTACTACGTAGATATATGCATTGGCAAATGTGGCCCAGCCATGATTATCAAGAAATAAGTTTTGGAAAGATAAAACCACAAACCATATTTTTATCATCGTAATAAACTCAAATCCATAAAAATGATTTCATTGTAACACCAGATTTAACAAATTAAATTTGTCCTTTATAGACCTCTGCTTTCGAAGTTTTATTGTCTGCTGCTCAGATTTTTCCGATGGGTCGTGGATAAAAATATGGTGGTATGGTGTCACTATGATGCACTAAATCCCAATTTATTTTTTTGTAGTCTTAATTTGTCGATAGTCCTAATCTGTAGCATGACTTTTAATTCTTAAACACACTACACGAAATTAGTATTGCACTTTGATTTTTCAATATAACCAATAAATACCTCTACGAAATTCATTAAATTGAATACCAAGGACACGGCAAGAAACATTAGGTACCACCATATATAAAAATTCATGCAAAAATAATCTCTAGAATCCTATACATGAGTCTCTGTTGAGTAGAAATAAAGTATTCTCTAGAGCCTTCTGTACTTTTTTGCTATACCTAAAAAATATCTCATACTATTCATGAAAATTATGCACCCCGCTTCAACGATATTGTTTATTAAGTTTGCTCGAGAAAATTAAGATAGACTTTCCCTCAGCTGTTTCCCCGAGGCTTTATTTTAATAACGGATAGCTATTCCTTCTAATTTGAAATTCGTACCCACCATATTTTTAATTCCTTAGACATGCCTAATTTCGTGTTATTAAACTAATGAACATTTGCACAGTTTATTTTTGCAGAGCTAATTTTGCCCTGTAATTACGTGATATAAATAACAACACAATACAAGCTTAATTTTGCTGGAAATTGATGTAGTTTTTCCTACCAGTAAATCTCTCAATGAGTTTCTAGAAACTGGTTTGCATAATCAGATGCAACGCTCACGCCTTCAAATTACTACTCGTTCTGAATTAAAAAAATAAAGTTTTCTATAAAATGCAGACCTTTATTTTCAGATCTCCACATTGCTATATGAACGTAATGAGATTACATTAAGTTAAACCTTCTTAAATTTTCCTATCTTGCCCTTATTTGTTGTCTTGTGTCTTAACCTAACCAGTTTTGAGTAGAATTCAAATTGGTTGCCTCTTCTTGGGGTATATTTTACTAATGTCTATGAAATAGTTTGTCAACAGTTTATAAATTTGATTTTATATTGCATAGTTTTGTGTTATTATTGCAATAGGAAATTTGTTAGAAAAGTCGGTACAACCTGATAGAAATGCATGTGGTAAAATGCCATTTGGATTTCAGAGAAATTTTTAATTCTCGCTCTTCTCTTTCACATCTATCAATGTCATAATTTGTAAGATATCATTTTTTATTCCGCCATATTTGAGGAACTTCAGCTACACGAAGAGTGGATTAATTTTATCTGATTCTAACAGTACAGTTTTAATTATTCCATTCTTCCGATTATCGCAATATCAATTTCGCAAATTTGTTAAAATACTCGATTTGATATGTTTAAAGCAAATACCACAAAACGATCCTCTTTTGTTTTACATTGGAAATTGTTACAAAACGAAACCGGAAACTCGGCGTAAAACAATTATATTGATATACAGCAACTTTTAGGGTACATTAATTTTATCCCAAAGGCAATATATCGGCCGGATACACGGTTTAACGCTTTACGAATATTTGCGAACGCCATTGATACTGCCATTACATTCAGTGTATATTAATACGTGATTATACACCTATATTAAGAGGGTAAAAGCAAGGGTACATTGCCAGGATTTATTTTCAAGCTTCAGCACGAAAAGACAAATTTATAACCAGTGAAAGTGCTGAAACAGATAGGTAGAGATACAGGTGGACATATTTTATATTTAAAGAGACAACTCTCCACATTAATTACGCCAAATCCTCCAAATCCACAGCAAAGGTTGTCCGGATGAGGTTACATATTTGAGAAATACAGACACACACATCCACTACCGTGAACTTTATAGGAAGATGTTGTGACGTACTTCGGTTTTAGGCAAGAAAATGCCGAAGTATCACTATGGCACTCGAGGCGGCGGTGGTGCTTTACTCGGGCGCCAGTTTCTGTTTATAGTGCAGAAACACCACTACTCAGGCAGCTACAGTGAAGAAACGGATATTCCAGTGGGTCGTTGGGAAAATTAGACTTCGTTGCGGAATAAAAGGCACAGCTAGTATGACAATTAGATTTATTCAGGTCTAGTTATATATTTATCACATACACAGGAACAAGATTAGCAAATGCGGTTATTACTATAAAAGCTCTAATCTAATTACATAACTACATCTAGTACGGCTTAAAAGATATTCCAAATACAGGGCTACGGTTACTACAGTTACCAGGACTTAAAAGCTATTAGCAATATATACAGTTACCTTAAAGCACAATCCTAAGCACAAACTACGAGGCGCCCGTGCGAGTATCTAGCAAGGCGGGCAAGCGGTTAACTAACGGTTACAGAATTCTGCTTACTTAGGCAAGTCTGGTCAGGAACAGCAGCGGACGGGTACTGAAGGTAGTTGTGTCGGATTCGGAATATCAATGCTCTGTAAAATATCGGAGTAGTAGGGATGAACGCAAAATAAGCAGCGCAGTGAATAAATGCGTCACGGCTGGACTTTGCCGAAATTCGGGTTCTGGTTAACTTACTTTACGGTGGGTAGGTCTGCTTGCTTTCGATGACAGTTCTTGACTGACTTCAGCTCTCTTGGATTCGGAATATTAATCTTCTATAAGATAGCGGAGTGGTAGGGATAAGCGTAATGTCGCAGCGCAGTGAATAAATGCGCCCCGGTGAGGCGCTGACGTAGGACAATGTTTTAACTGCTGGAGCGATGCATCGACACGTCTACATTCGCTCGCTGTTACAGCCGGACTAATTTCGGCACGGATACGCTTTTCAATCGTGTTGCCAGGGAGGGACAGATATCAGCGCGGTATTTTATTTGTTTGTGCTTATATTAATTACGGATTTATTGATTACTTAATAATAACACGACAGGACATGAATTCAAGATCCTTACTGTAGAATTCACCTTTACCAGTTACTATTTTTATTTGGGATGGCAAAATATTATGAAATTTCTCAACCAATCATGTCCTTCAAGCGTCCAGTGCTACTCGAACCACAATTGTTCAGTACCAATAACACCTCGTTGACGAATAAAAAAACACAATGTTACTAAATTCACTCGGGTGCTAAGTAGCCTTCTTGTATTTCTCAAGAAAGCTGTTCCTCTTATTGAAAACATTTGTCACCATCAAATGAATTAATCGTGTTCGATCCATAGTTGGAGCAGTTGAAATGCACAAAGCAAATATTTTATTTCGCGAATTTCCCTTGCATTTGGCCGAAGTGCCTCAAGAATAAATAAAATTAAAACCATTGGGGCGAAGGAGGCAATAAAGGAAACACTGAAAAAGTAAATCGTTGCCCTAGTTTGGGAACATTAACAAACTGATAAAAATCGTCGAAGTCACACCTACAGGGTGCAGAATATCAACGTAATTAATTTAGAAATATTCCGGGCTAAAGACTTATCGTCCCTGTTTAATTCTTAGCACTTTGCCAACAAACTCATCAAGTACAATTCAGATGTGCACAAAGAATTGTTCGTACTAACAGAGTTATGGTGTTGTATATTACAGAATTAGATTTTCCCACATAATATGTCAGTCACTCATGATTTCGTTTATCAGTTCATCAAATTATAACCAATAATTAAGTGCCAATGTTCGGAAAAGTTATGAAAAAATATATAAGGGAGTCTGGGGATAATTCAAGAACATTTCTTCTCTCCTGTTGAACGCTTTTGATGAAAGCTATATTGCCAATTGCTCCATATACCTGCCGAGTCGAAATATTTCAGCGCTTCCATATTAATAGCGCTCTTTATTACTACGAGAGCATGACTATGCGACGGTAGTTATTTTGAATTCGGTTTCTTTCCTATGTTTACTTAAGCAATCTAGTTGGAAGGAAAGAACAGAACACTAGAATCAATTCTAAAGCATACATTTTGAAGACAATCGCTGGACTTTCATTAGTATTCAGATTTTTCAGCATACACCTAATTGCACGAAGTCGGAATATTTCCTTGAGTCCCATGTTGAGTTTGAGGAAAATATTGTCATATATTTTAATAATGGAATTAAATTCAATACTTTAACAGAAAAATAAAAATAAAAAAAAATTGTTCATATAGAACTTCACCTGAATAAAGGCAGCAAATAACACTTTAAATAAATAAACAAAGCTATGTTTAAATACCTTTAAAGGTTACCACTCCGAGGAAACTCATCTTCGTTGCAGAAACACCTGTTACGGGATAGCAGGAAGACGGTTTACCAGATGTGGCTCGTACCACCTAAAACAGTAAATCAAAACCACAAAATTGATAAATAAAATAACATTAACCAGCAGAAAGGTAATAATAAACAAGTTAATAATTCACTTGTGTCAAACAAGCAGTGATTTATAAAGAATGAGCAAAGTTGTAATTTTATCTAGCGAAAAGTCTAACGTAGAAAAACGTAGCATTAATACTTGATGTTAATTAAGATTTAATTTTATGTAAAACTGATCGTGTGTGCCACAAGGGTAGACACATTGTAAATTAAAACTGTAGAACGATATAGTGAAGTGAAATTTAAAAATGTAGTGCTTCATCGTAGCTAAGAACGGCAAGTGAATTTGTGTTTTAACGAAATATGACATATATGATATGTATAAATCGGTAATGAGACCTAGAGTTCAAAAATAATATGATTTCCACAACATGATTACATATAAGAAAAATATTTCAAAAATTACATACCCAAAATGACAGTTTAGCATCTAGTATCCTCATAAGAAAAAAGAATTCAGGATCACAATGGACACGGGAACAAAAAAGAAAGTTGTTGAAAAACCAGCTCATGAGAGGCGTCACGTAATTGAAGTCGTTCCTAAAAATAAATAAGAAAATTGTGATAAAGACGACCAGAGGAAAATCACTACTCACCAGCTAGAATTAATAATTTGATTGAAGTTGAACGAGACAATACCCTGGATACACCAGAAATTAACAAATAATAGAAGAAAGAAAAATCAGGTACTTACAATAGTTGAGGACTTAGGCATATAAAATAGTCTTGATTAATTGTGGGAAAGCACAGAATATCTGGCAAGACAGCCATTTTGACCACGGTCATTGAACGTCAGTGAAGGCCGTAGGTTCATAAGTTCGTTAAAAACCATAGAACACAAATATCAGATGGACTGCTCATTACTAATAAGATAAGTTAAGAGGGACATTTTCTTTTTAATAATTAAATTAAGGATTTCATTTGTTAGTAGATTTTACATAGATAAGCTATCGCAGGCTCTTAGCTTAAGGATTTATTTACTAAATTTGTCGATATTAATGTCGTTAAATGAATAAATTATGTAAATTTGAAAGCCATCTACGTCTGGTTTGATAAAACGATAAATTTTGCTCATTCTAACAATCGGAACAGTATCCGTGCTTAGTGAGGGCGACATCTGTGAGTCCGGCTGAAGAACTACACGTATGCTGCATAACCAGTTCTGGTTCAATAACTACAGGTCCTTGCACTTCATGCCATACCAACTTTTAAATATAATCACTTGAAAATAAAACAAAACGTATTGAGAACATAATATTCATTTATTAATAAAAATTACATAAGTTAAAGAATACGAAGTTTCCTCCACTAAAAGACCCCAAAGAGACCCTGAAAAGGAAAACAGGAATTACAGAAAACCTGAAAGTAAGTTATTCGCTTCGCGTAGTACACTCGTTTATCAATGCAAATAGCCTGGTCGCTGTAGATAAGGCGCAGGTATTAGTATTTTGCATCAGTAGTACGGGTGGATCAAGTAAAAAAAGTCACAATTAAAATAAACTAGTAAATGAATTCTAAAATTAACTTAAATTACTATACTTCCTAAATAAAATAAATTCTAAAGACATGCTATTCAAAAAACTATTCTTTAAACTAATATGCAATAAATATTACTAAATTTATACCACCTACCTTTTCAATAATCTACAATTAACCAATTATTTTTCTAAGAAAATTTCCCCATAAAACATCATAAAAATATTTGGCCAACAAAGTGGGGCGTAGAAAGAAAAAAACCATCAATAAAATAAAATAATTATATTTTGCATAAATTTCCCCTATCACCACAATATATTCGCAAAGAGACGACTTTGTCCAAATATAATCGAGTAAATCGATGTTTGAGTGAGTACGACACAGCTAATAACAACTTGAGCCATAATAAACTGATTAACAAAATAAACGTTACACGGCCAAATTTGCCCTAACTTTGGAGCAAATTTGGATTGCTGCCAGCGATTTAGTTTCTGCTTGGAGCATTCGCTAGTCCAATCCTTTGTCTATCAGTTCGTGTTTTTGCTCAAATTAGGTAGGTATTTTACATAAAGTAAAACGAGAGAAAAAGTTATCACCGCAAGACCAAAAAGTGGGTTTTTTGAGAAAAACAGAAACTATACTGAAACTATAAAATAAACTGACGATGTCTATAAATAAAAAATAATTACTTATAAATTTTATTATTCGTTGTAACTTCAAAATGTCCAAAGTGTAAATTGACCTTTACAAAATTGTATATTCTTAAAATCCTTTTTATACGGCCCTAATTTGTTAGGCAGCTCTCATGTGGATCTCATTCAATATTCAGACTAACTCGTTAACCCCCAGCAGGTTAATAGTTGTTTACACTCTTTTCGTGCAAACTCATGCCGCATTAGAATACTAATTCAGGCCGTTTCTCCGACTACGTGATCCGGCTGTTATCATCATCATATATCATTTACTCGTTATAGCACAATTTATTCGGAAAAAAAAAAGATATTCAACAAGTTCTGATAATAATAACCTGAGAGGGTCTTAGAAATGCCCGCGGTGATTCACATAAAGGCTCTGATTGAATGCGCTGTCGGAAAACATAAAAATTGATGTATCAATCAAGTATAAAAGAAGCTCCGTAGATGTTATATAGATGTTTATGTTATTTTGCTTTACTCACTAAAGTAGGCAAAATGATCGTCTGCTACCCACACTGAGTAATCGTCATAAGATTTAACAGTCTATTTTCCATGAATTTCACCCTGAAATAAGTCGCAAATTGAGATATATAATAATAATAATAATAATAATAATAATAATAATAATATTTATTAACCAGTCCTGGGGACTCATCTCCTCTGGTTCTCGACCAAAACGGAGGACAGGCCCCTCACAATCGACCCCATTCGGATGGGGGTCAAAGACAGATGGGAGGGGCCATACCGGACCGTCTTAACGATGACGACTTTGCAAACGTACATGGACGCTTTAGGTGGACGGAGGGATTAAGGGATGACCTGCTGACCTGCTACGAGAGCAGCGAACCTGGGCGCAGGGGGTACATGGCGCGATTACACCGGTTGTGGTGCGTTATGCATCCGGAGTATCGCGCCTTCTCTCAGCAACATCTGAGAGATCAAGTATCCTTCCTGCGCCGAACAGGTTACGTAAGGGCACCTCGTCAGCGTGAGGAAGTGCCTGCCGCACTTCCACCGCGGCAAATACCAGCTGACGAGGAACATCCTCCTGAATACGCCGACGTCGCTTTAAGGACAAGGGTTAACCTTAACACCAGGGTTAACCCAAAGCCACAAGACCTGGCACGAATGGACTCGTTGATTAGTGAGGAGCTTCCAGAAGATGCCAACATCTGGCAGATCAACAGCGTGGTGTACGCTGCCGCCAAGCAACTCGTCCTACAACAGCGTCTGGCAAGCGCAGTTGATAGGGTCGAGAAAGCTAAGCGGCGAATACAGAAGATCGAAGCAAAAATTCGATCAGCAAGGCAACACGCTTCTCGAATCCAGAGTGTGGTGGATTATATAGTCGCAGGTAGACCATTTACACCGAAGGTCCGGCGAGTGGCAGCCGGACTGAGACGCCAACACCACACTCTAAATCGCACAGTGCTGCAGACCATCAAGCAGCACTGTCTAGATAGGATTCGAGCGCTTATGGCTATTAAGAAAACTTTGGTCAGGCGAATGCGGAGTTTGGAACAAAACAAATTGTTTCAAACAAACCCGTCTCGCCTGTTCCAAGAGCCACAGCGTGTTGTCGAAAATCCGCCAACTGTTGATAATGTCGAAGCCTTCTGGAAAGGAATCTACGAAGTCGCGAGTCCATTCGATAATGACACTCCAGCTATAGCACACTTCGAGGCTCTCTGTTGTAGAGTCTTAGAAGAGCCAGACGAAGTGTGCCCGGCAATCAGTACGGAAGAGGTTCAACAAGCACTTGTTGGAACCAAGAACTTCGCTGCCCCGGGTCCAGATGGTATAAACAACTGGTGGTGGAAGAAGTTTCCTTCCACCCACCGCCATCTGGCCCGAGTTTTCAACTCATGGTTGAACGAGGGGCAGCAAATTCCGGACTGGTTTGTCGAGGGGCGAACTGTGCTAATCCCCAAAAAGGGGGATCTGTCTGACCCAAAAAATTATAGGCCGATTACCTGCCTCAACTCCTGCTACAAGTTATTTACTCGTATCTTGTATACCAGGATGTTGAGGTCTGTTGATCCGGTCTACCAACAGATAAACGAACAGCGTGGTGCCAAGAAGGGCCTGGCAGGTTGCAAGGAAAACCTGCTGATAGACCGCTGTATTACACAGGATTCTGTGCAGTACAAGCGGAATCTGTCAATGGCCTGGATTGATTATCGCAAGGCATTTGATACAACATCCCACGAGCTTTTGTTACACTTGCTCGGATGTCTTGCGGTACCAGCACCACTAGTGAGATGCATCGAACAACTGTTGCCGCTTTGGAGAACTCGCTTCACTATAACATCCGGTGCCGAGCGAGTTTCGACAGAGTTGGTGACATTTAAGAGAGGAGTGTTTCAGGGTGACTCTTTGAGTCCGCTCCTCTTCTGCATCTCACTGCTGCCGCTGTCTGTTGGACTCCGCCAAACCCGCGGGTATCAGTGTGGGCCACCCAGCAACAGGAGGCATAAGGTCACCCATCTATTTTATATGGATGACCTTAAACTCTATACCTCCGGAGAGCGAGAACTTCAAAATGCTCTCAGGGTGGTCGAGGAATACACGCGGGCAATTGGAATGGAGTTTGGGTTGGACAAATGCGCAGTCGTCCACCTCAAGAGAGGACGATGCGGGGAATTCCATGAAGATGCGCAGCTCGCAGACGGAAGCATCCTACGACATCTGGATGCCGGAGAGACCTACACATACCTGGGTGTGGAACAACGACACATCCAGGATGTGAACCAAATAAAGGAATCTCTCCGTGGCAAGTACAGACACCGACTCCGAAAGATTTGGGCTTCTGAACTTTCGGGGAAGAACAAGGTGTCTGCCACTAATATGCTTGCCGTTCCGATTCTGCTCTACTCCTTTGGAGTAGTTAAATGGCGAGTAGATGAGCTGCGCCAATTGGACAGGGATACCCGCAAGATGATGAATATCCATAGGAGTATTCATCCTAGATCGTCCGTTCCTCGTGTGTACCTCCCACGTCAACGGGGAGGCCGAGGACTCTTGAGTCTGGAGTGTATGCATGGCAGAGTAGCACTAAGTATGGCATGTAACATCCTAAGGAGCTCGGATCCGCTCCTACGGTTAGTGAGAGATCATGAAACCGTGGGAGTTGGCGCTTTATTGTTTAAGGCAGCACAGAGGGCCGCAGATGAACTCGGTCTCGTGTTCGACTACAGGCGAGGAGGCAGGCGAGGTGCTGATGCAGAATCAATTACTGAGCTTCCGCCGAATCGTCTGACAGCCCAAATCTAAGCTGCCGAACAGAGGAATCTGTTCAGGTAGCACGTCGATAAACCCCTGCACGGTGTTTTCTATAACAACATAGAAGCACTGGGTTTATCGACAGAGCTGACCTTCGCATTCTTAAGGTCAGCGGGGCTGAAGTCGGAGACCGAGGGATTCATTGTGGCCTGCCAAGATGGTGTTATTAACACATTGGTCTATCGGAGTCGCGTGATGGGTGTAGAGGTTCCTGATATCAACTGCAGGACCTGCCGTCAGGCGCCGGAGTCGCTCATGCATCTATTATCTGCATGTCCGATTTATGCGACTTCGGCCTACATCCAACGACATAACGCGGCTTTACGAGTGCTATACTACCATCTACGGCACTCGTACAAGATAGACCAAACACCAGTGCTGCCTTATATCCCCGGAGATATCGAGTCCGTTGTCGAGAACGAGAAATGCCGGATTTACTGGAACTACTCGTTCCCGACCGTCAGGCGAATTCAAGCCAATAAGCCTGACATAGTCCTCCTCGACCATCAGACCAAGGTGATGTATGTCATCGAGTTCTCAGCACCTGCTGAGACAAACATCGCCTTGAAGGAGGAGGAGAAACGGACTAAATACAGAGATCTCCGGTACGAGCTCCAAGTGCTATACCCAGGCTACTCTGTCAAGATGGTCGTCCTGATAATCGGTGTACTCGGAGGTATGAAGCCCACGCTGCTCTCCGCATTAAAGACCATGCCTGCCTGCCAAACATCGGCAGAATGGTTGGCTGGTCAAATGCAGAAAGCGGTCATCCTGGGATCCCTCCGTCTACTTAGGGCACACGAGTCTGGAATCTACAGTGACTAACCCTGCGGGATGTGGGGAGTTGCTGTAGATTATTCGCTGGCGCTCTCTCTGTGTGGTGTCGGAGGCCACAGGGAGACTGTCCAGCATTAGGTTCGGGAAACCGAAAAAAAAAAAAATATATTTATTAACCAAACCAATATAAATGACAATAGTAGAATTTCATAAAAAGAATAATTATGTATACTGGGTACATAAACATATAGGCCTGTAGAATTAGACGATGTGAACGGGAATCTGTAACTAATTCGTTTCAGATAGCCGTAGGTAAAAACAGGTGTATTTAGTTATAAGGAATATACCTCTGTGATTCCTCCCAAATCAAATAAACAGAACATTGTTTATAAGTCACTTTTATGTGAAAAAATCATGCAATTTGGAGTTTTTTAAAAATTGCAGTAAGACTGCAGTAGATTAATTTTTTTGAATGCTTCTGTTTACTAGGTAATTCCAAACCGGTTAATTTAAGCCCCGGTTGATTTCATTTCATTGATTATTTATTTAAATAATTGCCGAAAACCTTTGAAATTTTCGAAAATTTCAAGCATTTTTTACTCTGAAAGGAAAAATGCTAGACTCATGAAACTTTGGTGGAATATGTGTCTCATTACCCTCAACTTACAAAAAAAATTTCGTTTTAAAATGTTTATTAGTTTTCGAGAAATTCTATTTGTTTATTAAAAACGTCCCAAATGTTTAATGAAAAATTGACCTATTAACGTTATCAAAAATAATTCAACCACAGCTCATTTTTTTCGTCAAGACGTCAATTTTACGAATCTGTTATGGGCGTATCGATTTTCAATAATTTTGACCGTCAAAATGGCGTTAACAACATTGCTACTTTTCGGAGCAGCGTTTTTTGCAAATAACTTTACAACAAATGAACGTATCTGCACAAATCTTTTATATTTGAGTTGCTGGTATTTTTCTACAAATTTATAAAAAAAAATTGTTGCTCTGGGACATGTAGGAGCCGAGATAAATTTTTAAATTTTTTAATTCGCCAAACGTTTATTTATTAATATTTATGGCCAAAATTGAAACTGGTTGTTAATAAGATCTTGAATTTTGTGAATTCATCAAGTCCTATTGAAAACGGGCCATTTTTGAGGTCAAAATATAATTTTTAATAATTAGTGATTTTAGAGCGTCTTCAATTTGTTTGGCTCAAGGGACAGGTGAATTTTTGATCAAACGAGTTTCAAATTGGGGTAGCGAGAAAAATTGGTCATATCTCCGTTATTTTCCGGCCAATTTCGACGTTTTTTTTTTAATTTGGGATAGCTCACGAAAATAATAACAATGGGCACATTTGCAATATCCAAATAATAAACAAATAATTGTTATAAACAATTATTATTTTCATATTGTGGAAAAAATAGAATACTACTCATAAAATTCCTTTATTGGACGTTACCGGTTTCGTGAACAATATTCTTTGCTTCACATCCTCAGACGTAACAGGAATTTTTATAAATTGTGATGTGAAGCAAAGAATATTGTTCACGAAACCGGTAACGTCCAATAAAGGAATTTTATGAGTAGTATTCTATTTTTTCCACAATATGAACAATTACTCATATGGGATTAACCTTCCTAACTTAATTATTATTTTTTTTTAAATTTTTTCTTTTTTTCACATATATAATATACCTGTTTTTACCTACGGCTATCTGAAACGAATTACACCGTTTTTTCTATTTCTGCAGGCCTAATAGGAAAATCCACAAAGGAGAACCTGCACGTAGATTAAAATATCATTGTGAATATATTTTATTCATAAAATAGGATAGCCTGTATTTTAAGTGTCGCTTAAAAATAATAATAATAATATATAAAAAGTTTTTTCTTCATAGCTGCAATGGTTTCCGATTCAAAAGAGCATTAAGTGAACATACATAGTAGTAAAATAGGGGGCAGCTAGAGTATTAATCATCATTAATTCATCAATGTTTTACCATTACTACTCATAACATAATTTAATAGTGGTAAAAATATTCACGAAAGATAAAGTTTGTGTATGAGAGTCATTTAGCTGCACCAAAAGATGAAATTTATAAGTTTATTTGAATACACCTAATTAAAGTTACTAGTTAACCATCTAGTTATTGTACAGTAATTAATTTACAGGCTATATAACTTTAATTTATGCCGTGTTTAAATTGCGAGTTTAATTGGACGTGTTGTAAAACTTGCCAAGCAAAATGTGTATGTGTAGCGCAAGGGTGCGGTGAATAATTTAAATTTTGTTCACATCCCTTTGGCTTAAATTGTTTTCAATATTTTAAATTAAATATCCATGACAGGTAGTAATAAAAATTGAATTGATATAGAACCAGAGGGCACCATATGGTGATACGAATTTTTTTTTAATAAATGTGATTTGAAATTAACTAACATCATTAAGATATATTTGAAGTACGGACGAATTGAGTATAGAAAATGAAAGGTAGATGTTTCCCACATCACCATTCTCGCAATGCGATGATATCCGAATTCGCAGACCGTGCATTGACATAGTGTACTGTCATGTGTTTTAACATTGAGCAAATAAAATAGCCACATTAAATTAAATCCAAACAGTTACGATATAGAAATTCCATCAGAAAATAAAATAAACCAGAAGAGAATACTCACAAACTACTTAAACGTTAGTAGTTCCCATAAAGATATGATATAAGTAAGATGTTAGCCAAATACTTACTAGTTTGAAAACAAATTTGTCTAGACAACTTTGGGAACCAGAAGTTTCCATTAGGTAACCAGGTAGCCGGTGAGGTGGAACACAAACAGTGAAGCCTAAACATCCAAGCTGATAAAATAAGCTCCGTTTTGCTCCTGAAAAATTAAGAAAATTTTCAGTAAATACGAATTAAATCAGTTTGAAAATATACCAAGTTGAACCAGAGGTTACTCCTCGCAAATCTTAGTTGTAAAAAAAAATTGGATTTTCACCTTTTTAGTTTTTCTCAACAAAGAGAGACAATCGGAAAATTTTCCACTCTTGATATTCGATGTGTTTTTGTCCCCTTAATCAAATCCCAGAAGGACGGGCGTTACTTTTGGGACACCCTGTATATTAAGTTAATATCTTTTTTACAATTCTCTTTCTTTGCTTGATATGCATTGTTTATAAATGACTTTATTTAGGTTTTATAAAAGCATAATAACAAAAAACATATCCAATTTGATATAGGTACTCACATTGATGTTTCATCTCTAAACATACAATTATTAAGTTTATTGGACCTTCTTTAATGCATGATACAAATTGGATTAAAAATTACAAATTCAAAACGTCTAAAAATAAATTATTGAAAAAATTTTTATTTTAACTCACCACAAAATTCATTCATTATGGTCACCAACTAAAAACGATGTCCCCAAGAAGATGTACATGTTCTTTCGCCTTTATTTCAGCTCTTCAGGGAGACTAGACCACGTTAAGCTAATATACCTCTAAACCGATCTCTTACTGTTTACTTATTGTTTACTTTTATGAAATTGTGTTCATTATTGGTTAATTTATCTTATAATATATAATTTGTTCTAAATGACTAATATTATTATTATTATTTTTATTTTTTCTCTTATTTTTGTTCAATTTGCAATACTTGTCTAATTATATTTTTGCCTTTTTTTTTCCTAACATTTTAGGGAAATTTTCACAGGAAAAATGCTACGCCTAGGTAAAGTTAACGTTTTAGCAAAGGTAGTTAAATTGTATTGATTGGTATTATTGAATATTATATTTGTCTTTATGTTAGACCTCTCCCATTAAAATAATATACGAATTATATTGAACGATATAAAAATTGTGATTTTTTACGCCAGAAAATATATCACTTCTGCTAATCTCTTTCAGAAAAGAAAGTTCAAAAACAATTCGTGTTGATATAGAAGCCTAACTATATCTCGGATCATTGAATAAGTGGAGAGACAAAATAAATCACATAACATAACAAAGCAAAGCAAACAGCCTCTGAATAGTCATATTAAATAGAAGTCCGTTACACTGGCGAAATAGGCATATAAATTTTCCTACTACCTATTCAGCTGCTGGAACATATCGAAAAAGGATGTAAAGTACTTCCGCTTCAGTGAATAGTGTTCCATTTTTGTTTTAAACACAATGAATAGAGCAGTTACACTTTAAAATGAAGGACGTAATGGCCTAATATTTTAAAACAAAATTAATTCAACCACTTTCCATGCAAACTTTTACAGTATTTTTTTAACAAAACAGCATTTTTTTCATTATTAAATTACGTGTAGCTTTTGAATTATATTTAATACTTTATTCTGACATTTTCTATCACCTCTGTTTGGGTTCTTACATAAAAGGACTTTAAATTTAACACAGCTGTTGTAGAAACTTCTTAAATTAAAGAAAATGTCTTTTTACTCAACAATGATTTATTTGTCGCAATTCTTTTCGATTTCGGAGTACCTTATGACCTATAGAAATGAACGGATAAAAATGATAAATGTGTGCAGGTCTCAAATAAGTTTTTTTAATGTATTCGGCGTATCAGAGCTGCCCTAACAATGGGCTCATTCAGCAATTTTTTTTATTTATTATTTCGAAACAGGACCCTTGAAATAATAGATATGCACAAAATCTGAATTTTATTTCAACGTTAAATCCGTTAAATGAAATAAAATAACCACCGCGTGAATATAAAACGTGACGTCATTGTACAGTTGACGATAGCATGCTATGGCCTTTATAAAGTCGGGTTCTACAGACATTTTAGCTAAATACACTCAAATGCAACACCACAAACCAATCCAGAACACCCAGACATAAGCACAACTCTCATAAAGCCAAAACTGAGAAGCGATACTGGCAACACGTCTATCTTAATAACCGTGTAATGACGTCACACCACTCTCAATCTGATGTCTAAATGCTTTAAATATCTCAGCTATGAAAAGATCTATCATTCTGAAATTTTCAGGTCATTAAAGCTAGACCTAATGGTGTAAGAAAATGAAAAAAATTCAAAGACTGAAATTAATTTATATTTTATAAATTTTTCCCATTAGTAAGGTATCACTAAATGAGTATTGAGCTGTTAATTGTTAAAATAGCTGTATACCTAAACTTAATAATTTGCTGGTGCCTTTTTCTTGTAATAATATCAATTATTACCGTCCTAATTACCTTGCAAATGTTTCAGAAATTTAACGAAATACTAGACTGCCTCTTGTTAATTTGATCCACATGAAAGAAGTTAATTTGGCGCCAGACAGAGGTCTACAAAATATTCTGTAAATTAATAGAAATAAATGTGACTTCTAATGAATATGTCACAAAGGTACCTTTTTATTATAATCTAGGCTACAATAATTGTTAAAACGTTATATTAGTCTGTAAAACGTTACTGGAGAAAATAACTTGTTTCTCGAATCAAATATCATTTTAACGCTCAGTGAATATACAGTCTGTATCCCAGTAAAGGCAATTTATTCAAAGGAAAATGCAGGTGAAACGTGTAGCAAATATTTCTCCAAGTGAACTCGTACGTTAGTATTTCTAACGATAACACCAGTGTTCATTATATTATACTTACATATAGAACATATATGAGACACAAAACAATAAAATTGAATGAACAAGTTATCTCTTTGTCAAGTTTTAAAGCATGTAGATATGTTGCTATATTTAAAACGAAATAACATGTATTGATACATGGCTTTGGCTACTACAATGACGGTGAAACTGTTGTTTAGTTCGAAATAAAAATTTGATGTGAAATATTTTTGTAAAAACTATTATAAAAATTGGTGCAATACAAATAAACAACAAATATTTGTAATTTTAGAACAGTTCAAGTGATTCTTGCAGCAAAGTCCTAGAATTTGTCTAGGGTTGAGAAGAGGTTAAGATTTAGAATTGGAATTATAAGATAATTGGAGGCGCGGTCCTGCCATGTCTGGAACCTCGACAGTCCCTCTTTCATTTGATGCAAATCACTAATACATTTTTTATTTACTTCAGGATGAAATCGATACATTACAATCCATAGATTTATTGATCATTTTTGTACAATTATCTTCGAACTTGACAAATCTAATACTACTCCCTTTACTATCTCTTTACCTCTTCAAACGAAAATAAAAATAAGTAAATAAATGATGGTGCTAAAATTTACTTTAACAGCAAGGTTCTCACTAAGAAAAAGGCTCAATAACAACACCAAAACGGTTTTTGCAGATATGATTTCTTCTAATTTCATCTTCGAGTCAAGGAAAAGACAAAATGTTTTTATCCAACTAGAAGGTTGTTCCTGTGTTCTTCTTCTAATAAGGTTTTATTCTAATAAGGTTTTATTAGAAGAAGAATTCAAATTCTTATTACCCAATTACCTTACTTTCCAGTAATGCAGACTGTCATTAACATGCCACTGCCGTAATATTTCTAATCAGCAGGAAATTGTGGGTAATAAGAATATCATCGAAGACGTTCAACGGAATCACCTCTGATACACGATAGATATAGAGATAGAGATAAGAGAGGTACAATTGATTGTACTCAAAAAGACAAGACAAGAGAGTACATATTGCGTCTGGAATAAAAACTACCAAATTCAAACCTAGTCAGTAATGTATCCTGAGGTACACATCTGAGAAGATAATTCCGTAAGTAATATAATGTAAAGTTTTAATGTATCTACGCTGTCCCTAACTGTTTACAGTGGATGAAAGCAGTGTGAAGAGAATTTAACGTTTCTGGATTACGAAATTGTTATTGTTACATGTAATTCAAAACCCAGGCTCTGGTAAACGGATTCAGTTGTGAAGCTAATGGGTTCATCAAATGATAATGTTTGTCAAAAGTAACACCGATATTTTTAAAATGCTACTTAATAATTGTATTGTCAAGGTTATGTCGCAGCATCTTATTTACTGCAATTTAAAAGTAGATGATTGCTATCGCACTAAGCACTTAATTTATCTAAATTATTTGGCAATTTCACGCAGTCTAAAACTGTTCTAAAAGGTCATCATCATAAAGCAAATATTTGACACCAAACAAATAAGTTGCGTCACTTACAAGAATAGAAAAGAAGAACGGTCCAAAAGCTGAACCCTGTGGAACACCTGATGATTGTGAAAAATTTTCCAGGCTCAAAACCATGGTATTGAACAAATTGAGACCTATTGTTAAGACAGGATCGGGATAGTTTAAGGCAATTTAATTTATAGTTAGTTTGACACACCCGATTTCTTTTTGGACATACTGAACTGCGTACTGCGTTTAATGGTATCGAAAGCTACAAGATTTTGAATCTCATTTCACAATTTTGCCCAAATCAGAATTAACCAAGCATATCTTGAGGTGTAGCTCTGCACTTTCTCCATGTAAAAGTATTTAATGTGATGACAGAACAGAATTAGTGAGAATTGAAGAACGCAAGTAGGTACAGAATTAGTTAAGAGTTCATCAATTGTTACATAAAGTGACCGATTGGAGAGAAAATCTAATATTTATAGGCGCAATTGACCGATGAGATGAGGCGAAGTTAAGTCCTTTGAACTAAGTTATCGTTTTATGAGTTGACGTGATACTTTTGTATGAGTGTCGGGACTTTTATCATAAATATTCTCTACCAATTGCGATGTTTCGCAGAGGGTCCTTATCTGGCCAATTTTGTTGTTTTAACGACTTACTTCATCTTAGTTCTGTGCATTGACATTAATAATGCTCGTGCTGTTCCAAACTATCTGGAAAATGATCAAAGATGGTCATGGAATTAAAAACTACCGTTTTAGTTCATTTCATTATTTTGTAATGATTATGTCAATTTATTATCAAAGAATGACAAGCAGTTCTGTGAAATTCTTCTTTCTTTTCTAATTATAAAATCAGTTTTTGAAACTTTTTAATTATAGTTTTCATCTCAGAGCACAAACCTTATATACTCGTAATCGCTTAAAAATCAAACCGAATTGAGTACAAAGCGACACTAATTTAGTTTCTAATGACAATAAAACACAATAATATTCATTTCTTTCCTTTTCTGTTTTGGGATTTATTACCACATTCCTTGAGATTCCTATCCAAAAAATTCGATTTATAATATTCGTTTTGGATTTATCAAAGAGAGACAGTTCAATAAATCATAATATTTTAGCAAATAAAATGGAAATATGCGATGTAGAAATAACTGCTCTCAAATGGATACAGTCATATTTAGGAAAGCGTCAACAATTTGTAGAATTAATTATGATCAAAAAAACGGTTAAATCGGATACACTACCAAAGAGTTCATAACTTGCAGCCAGGTGGCGAGGTACAGCGGTTAGCATTTTGTCATTGACTACTTGAACCGAATGAACAAAATCCTAACTTTATTAGTGATACGCTCTGGACAGATGAATCAATGTTTACGAGGAATGGAATTAACAATTTATTGGCATAACGAGCATACGTGGTCTTTACAAAATCCACACGCAGTTAGAATTAGAGGTTTACAACAAAGATTTTCGATAAACACTTGGTGTGGTATATTGAATGGACAACTACTCCCTATTTAAATTTTGCCTCATCGTTTAAATGCTGCCGCAATCCTAGCATTTTTAGAAAATGACTTGCAAGATTTATTAGATGACATACCTATTGGCCTGCACAATAGAATGCGATATCAGCATGACGGTGCACCACCACAGAAAAAGAAGAAATGTGGTACAGTGGTTCCAGAATAATTTCAATGGGAGATGGATAGGGAGGCGCGGTCCGGTTCATTGGCCTGCAAGGTCTCAGGACTTTAACCCTCTAGACTTTTACTTATGATGGGGTCACTTAAACCAATTAGTTTATGCTGAGCCAATTAATACTATTGAGCAATTAGAAAATAGAATTTTAAATTCAGTACATATTATTCAAAACACTGTATATTTTGCAGAAGTATACAATTCTCTTGTTTTGCGTTGCCAGATGTGTATCAATGTAAATTGTGGCATTTTTGAAAATCTAGTCTAGTTTTTCTACGTTGTAATAACTTTTGTGAAAATTAGTTTCCTTTATTGTTATCGTTACGGTATTAAATAAAATTAATAAAGTAATTTTTCTTTACCTCAATATTTCCTAAACGAACGAACGATATGAAAAAAAGTTATTCTTTGTTTTATGCTTAGAATTTGTTTTTACATAATAATATGACATTTCATTTTGGCAATTCAGTTACTAAACACCCTGTATACTGGTAACAAACGTATTTCTTTTAAAACTCACTTGTTAAAGCAAATTTATATTGAAAAATTAAAAAAATAGTCGTCGTTTCAATTAAGCAAAAATGAGGTAATAACTGGGCTATTCACATCACGCAGATTAGGATTTTCATGAAATTTATATTATGACTACAGAAAACACTTAATTTTAAAAGGTTATTATAATTTCATGAAGTGCCTTATTTTATTGTAAGTGCTTTATATCGACTTTAGCATAAATTAACTCGAAATCAGCAAAATCCGACTATGGTGGATCAGGTAATGGTAACGTTCATCGAATTATCAATAATAGCGATTTGTACAAAAAAAACAACCGGCTGAATTGCAGTCGCTTTAAACTCCAACGATTCGAAAATACATCTCTGAGAAAAGATTTGGATCTAATTGCAATAAAGCAAATATAAAAGGAAAATAGAGAACTCTTAAATTAGATTAAATTTACATACAGATCGTTAAGGAAAGTTACATAATTTTATTAATAAAAGCCCTTAAAATAATAACAAATTATTAATTGCAGTATGTGTGTCTTTTAGCGACTAATTTACTATTTAAGATTACATATTTTTAAAACAATAGTCACTTAATTATATTCTTCCTCAAAATATACGATTATGGTAGGTATATTGAAATTCGATCACATTTCTTTGTGATTAAACATTTTATCTACTTCCTCAAAACACCGATTTACAATTTCCGCATTACTTCCTAGTTGATATACTATCTTACCAACAACATTTTGTAATGAATGTATTTAATTTCCATTTTATAATCTTCCTTGGTCTCTGTGCTTAATTATCCTCTTTAATTTAAATTCTTTATTCATAACGCAAAAAAATTACCATAAGCCTCATTTAAATGATGAAAGAATATTAATATAGCCGCGCAAAGGGGAGCATGGTAACGAAAACAGTATGAAAAAATTAAATTTTCTATTAATCTTTTTTGATTGCTTCTTGATTAGTCCATTAAGATTCCTTAAATATTCTTAATTAAATTAATAAATTGTATGTTTCTGTGCCATAATTAGTACAGAAAAAATGGAACATTATAGCGTAATAAATTGGGAATTTAATTTTAATGTCCTTATATTAAAAGGTCCTTAAACTGATATTTCCTAATTTATCGGTCGGAAATTTAAGACAACCAACAAGTTAAAAGGGAAACTCCGTAATTGCGTTAATTACACGCATTAAATACTACTGATTGTGTTATAAATTATTATAGAACTTTTATTAACTACTTTAAGGTTTGACGGGAAACATTAAACAACATTTTACCGGTGTTCGCAAAAGAAATTATATTTTAATAATGATTTTTGCATAACTCCACCAAGTTTCTAAAAAATGAACAAAAGAGAAAATGAGATTCTCAAAATTTTGGTTTTCGATTTTCTTACTTATCCCTCATCCAGAAACAGATGATAAAATCTTATATATTTAGATGACATGGTAGTCGAGTCGGTAAATGTATTAATACCGTACTTGGTTGTGAAGATCAATGGTTCAATTTCATCTTGATAAAGATAAAAAATTTCGGATTTAAATAACAGCTTTTATAACGCCGGATGGACAATACGAATTTAATCGCATGCCCTTTGGTTACATAATAGGTGATTTAACTATCAATGCTCAATGCTTGGGAAGCGATTTAAAAAAGCATTTAAGAAACATCTAGCAAGTTTCATAAAAATCCTTGATTAAATTTGCACGTAAACAAATCGATTTAAAAAAATAAATTTACTAATCTAGAAGAAGCATAGTTCTAAGAACTCTGGGCGTTATAACAATAATAGATATCCACATTTAAAAACGCATACAGTTAAATTTTCAGTTTCCTTAAGTTTTCAATTAGAGACGTACACTGTCCTTGTCCATTTACTGTAGTAAAGTTTTTTATGTAGACACGAAAATTCTTTCAAATTCGTTTCCAGGCCAAGTCACGCGCTTAAGGCGGCTGCATTTACGTCTTCATTTACGTTTCGCGTTTTCTGAGATAATATGAATATGCGTTATTAAAAATAAAATATTACTTTTAATATTCCTTCCCGCAGTCTTTAATGGAATGGGGAATGTACGGAAATATACCACCTTATTAAACACTGCGAGATGGAATATGTCATGCCAGGTCGCCTCATTTCCTGGATTATGTTGAACATTAAATGGCTGTTTCGTGAATAACGACAAAAATGTTTAGTGAGAAGGGGAGATATATAAAATGATATTTACACGTCCGCAATTCATGACTGTTAAAATGAATGGAACGACACAATTGATACTCTACACCAACTTTCTGAAATATATTCCATAACATTATTGTTTGTGAACACACTTTTTTATTAAAGACTGATTGTGTTGATACTAGAGAAAATGCACTTAATAGTATAGAATATATTAATTTTATATAGTGCAACTACTACTGTAAAGTAATATAAGTCAATGGATTACTACAAATGCAATATTAAATTTGGCATATACAAAATTGAATGATTCAAAAAGTTGCGGAAGAATCCTAATAATCTGGAAATGGAAATACAATGCAAACCTAACAAAAATAAATTAACGACACTGATCAAAAAAGCAAAACAAAATTATTATAAAAATCTAATAAATAATCAAGCACAAGCACAATACAAAAAATGTACGGAAAAAAATCAAAAAATAAAATAAATAGTGACGACAATAAACTATTAACGGACTTAAAAGGATATTGCACATTAATTGAATCAACTTTTACACAAATGGGCAAAAAACATGCTGAGAAAATTTGAAATTAACAAGTACTAATTAGTACTGTTACCTAGAGACATCTATAAAGTTAAACGATTCATAAATATCGCGAATTTAGAAAAGACAAGTTCAAATTTATATCAGAAAATTTTAACAATCCTATATGAACAATCCCGGTGATACGATGAAATGATCTTTAGGGTGGACGCCCCTGTATCTCGGAAAAGAGCAATGGCATAAAGAACACATATTGTTATGTTTTTTAACATTGAGCAAATAAGTAAGTCGAAGTAAAATAAGATTTCATATTCTTGCAAAATTAATTAAAAAAAAAAAAATTGAAGAACAACTAAGAAAAAGCCAGTCACAGCAGAAATTCAACCCTAGGAGACATTGGAAATGACGAAGTAGAACGCAAATCTTGTGAAATTTCGCATGTGATAAAAATGAAAATTAGATGCAAAGTAGTAAATAGTTATTTCATTAACACAAAACATTTTCAAAAAGTAAAATCGTAGTATCAGTTTTTTTATTTAGAAATTAAAATAAAAAGGTATTTTATTAGCAAAAACATTTTCACAATTGACTCTAAAATGGCATTATATAATAATATATAAGACGCCGTCGAGAGGCTGTTCTGGTAAGAAATCCAAGGTAGAGAGTCGAACTTCGAACTACATCGTGAATTGCACGGTCCCGCTCTGATTTTAAATTCAGGAGGACTGAACGAAAAACTGTAATTTTGACGTCCATCATTCTGAAACCGCTAAAATCTCTCACATTAAGTCATTCTGCCTACGCCATGCTTTATAACATGCAACATGAAACTGATTTTTGACCCCAACTAATTTTCATTTAATTATAAAATTATTTAATTATAAAAATAAACTGTAGGTCCATAAGATATATCTACCTCGCATAAACAAGAATAATCTGTTGGTTTCCTATTATCTCTTCTTCATTCTTTTCTCCTTGCTGGGTTACTGGGGAAGTGTTTCAATAAAATGCTCTTTTTTGCAGAGTCACTGCAATTTACTGCCACAACCAGGCATTTCGCCCCTAACTCTAAAATGCAATAAAATTCGTTTGGATGGCATTTTTCACAAATGCATTAGATACGATAAGTAACAAAAATGTCTAGTTTTCAATTAGATTAGAATATAATTAAATTATTGTCGTTTTTCCAAACTTCAAACATTGTTTGCATCCAATTACCTGTCAAATGACATAAAGTTTTGTAAGTTTTGAAGCACAAAATTTACTTTGTAGGTACACTTAATACAATTAAATGTCAAAGTGAAGAAAGGGCGCTATCGTGAAACCGAAAATTGTTTCGGGGTTCTGAAGTCGTCCCGAGTCTGAAACTGTACTCGGTTCTGTCCAAAGACCGATACTAAGAAATCATTAAATTTCACTGGATCCACTATGAGGTGTAATCTATCGGACGCACTATGGATTATTTGGCGAATTTTGTGAAAATACCGAAATTTTAAACCTTATTTCCAAGCGAAAACAGGCCGTCGGGCCGCCGTTGAAAGTCCAACTTGAAAGTGCATCGTGAATGTGCGGTCCAGCTGCGATTTTGAAGTCAGCAGATCCAAACTAAAAAGTGGCATTTGTGACGTTAACGACGCGAGCGTGAAATTTAAAGGATTCTGCGCGCGCATCCGACGGCCATTAGTCTCGTATCTATATTTAATTTTGTAAATTTTACAAAATTCTTCGACATGGGGTATTGAAACGTTAATAACTTTTTAAATACTCAAAGGATCGCAACGAAATATAGCCGTTGGGATTTTCCCAACACGAAGACGCCTATACAAAAATAATAATAACATGACTGCCGGTACCACGTGATTTAGACAACCAATCAAAAATTGGTTACTCTGTTATCGCCACTGTTTCTATAAGTCATGCTTCATAATATGCAACATAAAACTGATTTTCGACCCCATATAGCAAACCAAAAACATTTATCATGTTAAAACTTAGGTACCTTTTTAGATATTCAAAAATTATAAAGTGCCCAGTCATGTCATATTTAAGGTAGATCTTCTTTGCCGCTGAACAGGCTGAACAAGTTGTTGCTAACCTGGGCATTCAGGTGAAACTCAAGAGTGGGTACACGTTATGGCATAATCTGCTCATTGCAGTAACATTCTTGGTACATTAATAACATGTTATGTTCTTTATTGTTATAGAGCAGCGCCATTAGTACTAACTAAATTATTCCAATTCAAATCACAACTCAAACCAAATGCTTTTGCGTGGCACGCAATTAACTAATAACTGCATTGTTGTACTCGCCAGTGACTGAAATGGTCTTCAAATGTGGAATACGTTACTATATGAAACTATGGGCGATTTTCAGTCAAGCAATTTAATATGGTAATTGATACAATAAGTGTCTTTAGTAAAGGAATGGTTTTAAATTAGCTTGAAAACAGAAATTTTACTAATGATCTTTTCTACGGCCTTACAAAGGACTGTGTAAATAATGATAATATTCTACAAAAGCTCAGTTTACTTATTACAACTTTTATAATAATATCATAGCTCCGATAACATCTTATCTTTCAGACAGCCAACAATTAGTTTCCTATATCTAATATGAACATTTGTTCTTTCTGATTTATATTAACGATCCACCAAACTGTAGTTATACTGTATGCGGATGATATTATGGTTTTGAATAGTGATAATCAAATCGACTCATTAGTAGATACATTCAATCGAACACCAAGCAATGCCTCCATGCCAACAGCGTAGAACTAAATGCAAATAAAACTTAAATCATTACTTTTTGTTCACGAAACGGTTTCACCATTAATAATGTTAATAATAGTTCTAATGAATGTAACTCAATTAAATTTGTAGGTGAAGATTGAACCCGCCGTCATTAATAACTTCTTCTGTAAGAGTGGTTGGCCTACCAGTACCATTTTTTATAAGTTACAGAGCCAGATTTGCGAAAACACCAACACAATTAGTAACACATGCATAAAAACTCTCTGGTATTACTGCTAAATCTGGGAAGAGTTCCTAATAATCAAATTTCATTAACTAGCACACCAGTTCGAAAATAGGCTCCAATTACGTAAATTATGTGCACTGTGGTGAAAACCATGATTAAAATGATACAAAAACTAATTTTAAGATTAGAAAAGGAACTGATTGATTGATTGATTGATTAATAGCGGGGTTGGGTCAAACCCAAATTGCACTGCAGCTCAATTGGCTTATTGTACATCCCCGATTCTTACATGAGCTCCGTCCCTTTAATGAGGTTTAATAGCTTCTTTGCAAGATTTTCATGCGGAAGATTGTCCCCGCATTGTAAATCACCGAAAAGAGCAAATCTCCTTCGGCCCAGTGCTTCACAGTCGTACACTATGTGCGAGGAGGTTTCTTCCTCCTCTTCACATAGTCTGCACATCGTACTGCCCCTATGCACGCCTATGCGTTGCAGGTGCTTTCTCATATGGCAGTGTCCTGTTAAAAGGCCCACTACATGTTTGATTTGAGGTCGTCCCAAATGGATGACTTCAGAAGTCAGTTTTTGGGAAGGTACTCCAATAGTGGCCTTCCCTTGGTGTTGGCCAGGTGTCATGTCCCAACGTTGCAGATGTTCCTTAAAAGACCATCTTTGAACCGCCGTTTTGACTGCCTGTTTTGAAATACCAATCACAGGTTCAGGCCCTGTGAATGGCGTCGCAGAACCCGCTCTTGCCAGGTTATCTGCTTTTTCATTGCCTTCAACCCCCGAGTGACCTGGTACCCAGATGAGTTCGACATTGTTCACCCGGGACAGGTATATCAGTTCCTGTAGGCACTCCCACGTTATTTTAGAGTTTATACGTGGGGCTGCAAGTGCTTTTAATGCTGCTTGACTATCAGACAGAATACGTATGTGCTGTCGAGTATACCGACGCTTTGCATTCTCTCGAATGCATGTCATGATGGCATACATTTCTGTCTGGAAAACGGTGGCGTTAGTCCCTAGGGATAAACTAATGTTCACCCTAGGTCGCACGCCATGAATTCCAGCTCCTGATCCTTCATTAGTCCTGGAACCATCGGTATACCAGACGATTCCCTTGGACAAATAGGATGGAGTACCTTGACGCCATTCATCGTGGTTAATTTTCACTACGAATGGCTTGTCAAAGGAGTA
Organism: Rhagium mordax; assembly: GCA_963680705.1. Classification (NCBI taxonomy): domain Eukaryota; kingdom Metazoa; phylum Arthropoda; class Insecta; order Coleoptera; family Cerambycidae; genus Rhagium; species Rhagium mordax. Next base: position 22,852,638 of record OY796665.1, read on the forward strand.
TCTTGGAAGCATGCAGTCAGTGTCCATCATTAAGATGTGGTCACCGGCCGCAACCTCCATAATCTTTGAGTGTCCATACTGTTCCTGGTTAACGTTCCAGTAGCCGATGGACCGCATCCTTTTGGCAGTCATTAGGGCTTCCCCCTTTATAAATATATCAAGGGGAATCAAGCCCAGGATGACTTCCATGGATGCTGTTGGTGTGGTGCTCATAGCACCCGTAACGCACAAGCATGCCAGCCTTTGTAAGCTGGCGAGTTTTGTGACGGTCGTTCTTTGTTCAACCTTTGGCCACCAAATCAGGGCACCATAGGCGAATATGGGTCTGACCACAGTGGTGTATAGCCACTGTACCATTTTTGGTTTCATGCCCCATGTTTTCCCAAACATGCGTCTACACCTCATAAGAGATGCTTTCGCCTTGTTTGTGACTTTTGACAGATGTTGGTTCCATGTGAGTTTGGTGTCCAGGATTATTCCTAGGAATTTGACCTCTGTGACTACCTCTATCTGTTTTCCAAAGATGTTAAGGTTGTAATTCCCAACGTTTCTTTTTCTGGTGAAAGGTATCAGCGACGTTTTAGAAGGGTTCACCCGCAGGGTTTCCCTTTCGCACCACTGCTGTACAATATTTAGAGCTCTTTGCATGCGCTCTGCAATAATGTTGGTATACTTTCCCCTTATGAGTATGACGATGTCATCCGCATACCCTTGGGCGTAGAAGCCACTGTCGCTAAGTGTTGTCAATAGATCGTCAGCGACGAGGTTCCAGAGTAGGGGTGACAATACTCCACCCTGTGGACACCCTCGAGTTACTTGTACCTCTAGGGTGTCGCCCGCAATTGTGGCATGAACCCGCCTACTCTTCAGCATGTTGTCCATCCACTTACAACAAGTGTCGTCAATCCCATGTCTTTGAGCGGCCAGGATCATTGATTTAAAAGAGGTGTTATCGAATGCACCCTCAATGTCAAGAAAAGCACCCAGTGCTATCTCTTTATTGTTTATCGACTCCTCTACCCTACTAACGAGGTTGTGAAGAGCCAATTCACATGATTTCCCTGCCTGGTAGGCATACTGTCTACTATTGGGTGGGTTTTCTATTAATGGCCCATCCCGAATATGTCTGTCGACAAGTTTTTCCAGCGTCTTCAAGAGGAAAGACGAAAGACTGATTGGTCGATATGACTTGGCATGGTCGTAGGAGGTGCGCCCTGGTTTTGGTATGAAAACCACCTTTACCGATTTCCATGCCAGAGGCACATATCCCATTGCCAAGCATACTCGAAAGATTTTACATAGAAACGGAATTAGGAGGTCACTTGCCCGTTGCAATAATGCGGGAAGTATTCCATCCGGTCCCGGAGACTTGTAGGGTTCAAAGGATTTGATCGCCCATTCAATTTTATTGTAGTTGACGATCTGATTCGCCACTTTCCAGTCGAACCTTGTAGGCTTTGCCTCAAGAGATTCAGGTTGTGGCGGTGAATCTTCGTCAACTATTGTCGATCCTGGGAAGTGAGTCTGTAGTAGAACATCCAGTGTTTCCCTCCCGTTTGTCGTATGTTCGCCTGTCGGTCGCTTTATAGTCCCGACAGGGTTTATTGGATCCTTTGACAGAATTTTGTTGAGGCGTGCCGCCTGAGGTGTGTTTTCGACCTCCTGGCAGAATCCTCTCCAAGAGTCTGTCTTTGATTTTCTCAAAGCTTTATTATATTCCGTGAGGGCCTGGGCATGTAAGTCCCATTGGCCGGTTTTTTTCGCTTTGTTGAACATTTTGCGAGCGGCCCTTCTTAGACTTTCCAGGTGTTTGTTCCACCATGTGACATTTCTGGTGGTTTCCCTGGTGACAGAAGGGCAGTTTTCTTGATATGAGGTTACAATGGCATCCTGAAGTTGGTCTGCCATCACCTCTATATCATTGGTAGTCTGAACTTCGGACTTCACAGCCGCCAAACTGCATTTCAGTTGACTTCTGTAAGCGTCCCAGTCAGTTTTTCTGGGATTTCGATGGGTTGTTAGTTCCCTTTCGAAACCAGCTAGTTCGAACCTAATATGTCTGTGATCAGATAATGATGGCTCGTGGGATACATGCCATCGTTTGATGCTATCGCACAGATATTCCGTGGCTAGCGTCAGGTCGATGACTTCTTGCCGACGTTGAGTTACAAAGGTTGGCTCATTGCCTTGGTTAGCAATATGTAAATTATTACTCACCAAGTACTCCAGGAGTGCTTCCCCTCGACGGTTGTTGTCCGTGCTGCCCCAAACAGTGTTGTGCGCGTTTGCGTCGCAGCCGGCTATTAACTGGAGTCGGTTTGCCTCGCAGTATTCCACCAGTTTTCTTAGGTCTTCGCCGGGTGGTGGGTCTATGGAGTCGTATGGCATGTAAACAGAGGAGATTATTAGCTCCCTTACATGCCCATCCTCCTGATATTTCAGCCTGATGGTCGCTAGATCCCTAGAACAGAAATCATACATGGGCAGACATTTTACACCTTTCTTAATGAAAATGCATGCCCTGGGGTTATCGGAAGTTTTGTCATATATTAACTCACCTCTGGTTTCCCCGAGTCCCATTACGCGGCCCCTCACTATCCAGGGTTCCTGAATGAGAGCCGCATCTATCTCCTCGGTGTTTAATTTGCGACATAATGTCGCAGAAGCACCTCTACTGTGCTGGAGGTTCGCTTGTAGCAGCCTCAGGACATGGGTTGGTGTTGTCCCCTCCATTTCGTCCAGCACTAGTAGCTAACACTCTGAAGACCACTTTCCCTAGTCCCAGACATGGTCTCATGTCTAGTTGCCGGAGGGTCTTCAGAGACATTTCGTCAATCTCCAGCACAAGGGTTATGCCTTTCGGCTCCTTGGTGCTATTGATGACGTGCCAGTCTTCTGTTTTCAGTCCTGTGTTCTGAGTTTTCAGAAGCTCCAAGACTGATTTAGTTGGCGTGGTATCGAAGGGTTTTGGAGCCCACATTAATACCTTCGCCATCGAGAGTAGGTCTTTTGCAGGCCCTACTTTTAGTTCTGCATTCTCCCACGGCTTGAGCTGGGGAACTATCTCCTGTAACCAGGTTCTGGTTCCCTCATTCTTGCAGGAGAGAATGGCTGCTCCTCTATGCATATAGCAGCTGTTGAACTGCGGACCTGTTCCCTCCTCACCGGGGGTGATCCGCCCCAACAGCGCCATCTGCACAGAGCCAAACTGTTCCTCTGTCAGGCGTATTTCAGGGAAGCCCTGAGGAACAATTGCCATTTTAAAGGCCGTTAGAACCTCTTTGAAGGTTTCGCTTGAAGCGCCCTCCTCCGTGGTTCTTGGCCTTTTGGTCCCGGCTTGTCTATTTTGGGAGTTCGGGGTGCTCCCATCTGATCGCGGCCTTTTGTTGACTGTTGCCCTTACGGAGTTGTTAGAGCCTCCTGCAATGGCAATGTCGTTGGCATTAGTACTCCCGGAGGGAGCGTGTGGGCTCCTATCACGGGAATTACCGCTGCCTTGCTTGGGTTTTTTTCGCTTGTAGCGGACGGGTTCCCCGCTAGCGATGGCCCTTTGTATGGCGAGCTTCCGTCTCTGTGCGCCGGAGAGTCGCTTCTCACCTTGTAAGGTGAGTTTGTTGATATCTGTGGTTATCGACAGGTTTTCTGTCGTTCCCACAGAATCAACTTCTTTTCCAGATCCAGACGCGGCGTTAGAAGCCATGTCCGTCACTGTTTCGTATTTTGGGTCGTTAGTGTCGTCATTATCCATATTGAATCCCACGAGTAAGGGAAGAAAATTACGGCCGTGCCAGTGCTCCCATGACACGGTTCGGGGTGTATACAACCGGGTGCCCCAGGTTCCCGGAGGGTGGTCGCTAATGGTCGAGCTCCCCCCCGACCATGCATCTCTTCGGCGCGCACCATACCTTAAGATTGGGGAAGTTTTTATGGTGGTACTTCATCCACGCAGTCCAGGCGGTTAAGCCAAGGCCCCCGCGCCCCCTGTAGGAACTACTTATCATATTATGACAGTCAAAAAGCGACATATTCATTACAAAAGTGGAAATGGTAGAAAAGTTCATGATCATCTTTTATCAATTTTTGATATCCCGGTATTAGAGTCTGAGCATGCCTTAAATTTAGAAACGACTGCAGAGAACATTTTATTAGCTTCAAAAGTCTTATTCTACCGTCCTTGAAAATCTAACGTATATTTAACTAAACAGCAACTTGTTTTCTGCACATTCATAGTTATTAAACTAGAAGTTGTAACGATATAAATCAAAACTTTTGTCTTACCAGATCTAGAGGTGGCACAGATTATTATTAAGTCGTGCCATACATATTCAAAAAGCAAATATTTTGACCAAAAAAGCAGACAGCAAAAAAAGAAAAAATCAAAGAATCTGCAATAATTTTACTTAATGAAGATAAATGCGTATCAAATTGTTCGGTAGAATTTTGTTCAACTTGGTTACCTATGTTGAGAGAAGAACTCAATAAAATTAATATTAATTAGTATATTTTTCAACATTTCTATGGTAAGTATCAATGGAAATGATATAAACAATTTTTATTTTATGCCGTATTATTCTACACGTTACATAAAAATCTAAAGCTTAAACTTTGAAAAAGGAAACGGATATAGTTTCCGAAACGTCAGCGCAGTATTTTTGTATTAATTTAATTCCTATTAGTTGTCAAAAAACACCCTCTAACTGATCCTCTGACATTACGTCAAAGGCGTAGAGGTTATTTCCCAGTTTTAAACTGGTTAATTTGAATATTTTTTAGATAAATCGAATTTTTTGGATAGGAATCTCGAGGAATATGGTAATAATTCCCAAAAAATAGGAAAGGAAAGAAATTAGTATATTTGTGTTAAACTAATAGTTATTTAATAGCAAAATCTATACTGTATAAATAAATTTCTCTCTGGAGAGTTGTAGCTAAATAAATAAAGAAATGAACATTCCCCTTTACATTTATTTATTTATTTAATGTCTCTCAACTATCTACATTTATATGCATTTGCAATATTGGTTGCAAGCCAACCACTAATCTGAATATTACGTTTCAGTTGCAATTTTTAGGTCTTCCATCTTTTCCTTCCAACGTACAAAAGTGACTTATCGCTCTTTCAGTTGAATACTTTCCTCCATTTAACTTTCAGTTTGATACTAGCACCTACAGCGTAGCCTCACGCTCTGACGGCTTATTTTATAAAAATGTACCCTGCATGATATATGCACGTATCGTTCAACACATGATATGCATGCAAGTGCATATAGCCAGTTCGAAATATTTCCAACTAGGTATATAAGGATATTCCATATAGGGATATGATAAGACAGAAATGTTTGGTGTCAGTTCCAAGTTTAAAGCGAATTCAAGTGAAAATACGACCCTTTAAAAATATTCTACCATTTCTCGTGTACAGTGAATAGTTTGTGTGATATTTTTGACAATCTATACACACGTATAAGCTATTTATTTTGTGAAAATCATCCCAATTATATATTTCGCTTGGTCGCTATTTTATCCCTACTAGCCCGAAAATTTCAATAAAAGACTGAATAGTTATATATCTGATTTATTGCAGCTTTACAGAAGACTAGTTATCACTAAAGGATTAAAACTAACTAATTGCTTTAAGAAGCAAAATTGTAACACTGCCCTTAAAAATTCATTTACTTCATTGGAACATGAGGTTGCTCAGTAAAATTTGCCTTGCTGATACTTTTGTACTTCGAAAATGCATTGTTGGTTTTCCAAAGAACAATTTATTATGTAATATCAGTCGTCTAAATAATAATTCTAAGCTTTATCCAATCAAAAATTACCTATAATTATTCTGTGTTTTCTTTCTAAAGGTGTCGAACAAGATTTTGGTTTATCAACTATTCCAAGATACCCAGTGGAAACTCCCCAATTTGCAGGCCCCATAGAAAACGTCACCGTTGCTTTAGGAAGGGAGGCGGTTCTTAGTTGTACTGTAACGGAATTGGGACACTATAAGGTATTTATATTTTTTTAATTATACAGCTTCGTTGGTTAGACTAAAACAAAATATTAATGAATGTTATAGATTTTGTTGAAACGTTTAAACAAATCGAAACACTTAGTAAGGGCCGATTTGAGGCTCCACTTTGTAATTTGCTTCGAAATATTCTTGAGTTATCTAGCTCTAAGTAACCAACTTAACATATTGATATTGGATTGCAAATATAAAATTTTACTAAAATTTAACAAATTGATTTTGCCAATTCATACTATAGGAAAATATTAATCTCCTGAATAAGTATATTTTCCAACTGAAAATGCTTGTTATCCCGTTGATTCAGTCTGCTTAATCTTTGTATGCTGGTCCTGCATGTACAGACACGTCTCATAATCCTTTGTTTGGGACGTCATTAACGGCGAGTTGGATTACACACTAATGAGAGAAAAAATGAGCAAATCTTAATTGGGGCGTTGGAAAATACTTGACAGGCACATGATTCCAACAGATGTTTCAATCGAAATATGTGATATTTCATATATTGTTAGAATTTTTGAATTTTATCGTGAAATGTTAAATTACCAAATGTCTATGAAAGAAATTTGTTTTTCCACGGCCGGGAGTAGAAATCAGTTTCTATGACATCAAAATTAAAACAGAAATAGTCGATTATTCCCAAGGGAGTATAATGCTCCCAAGGGAGTTTACATTATGGAGAACGGTTTTCATGAAAAAAAAAAAAGATAACATTGAAATTATTTATTGACATTTAAATTAAATGTTACATTCGTACAATTTTCAAAATTAATATTAGAAGGAATATTACTTTCGCTTACATTTACAGTTTTTGTGATTGCGCTAGTGGTGGTACCTACTAAAACCTGATTAGCAATTTTGGTCTTATTTGCAATGGAGTTCTCGACATAACCCTCAGCGACTGTCGTTGATTTCCAACCAGCATGACGCTTTATTGTCATGATATCCACACCAGCATCTGCCAGTAATGTCGCTGAAGATCTTCGTAAGCAGTGACCAGTATAACATGCAACATCAGGTAATTTTAAATACGAAGCTACTACACTAGGAATTTTTCCCATGGTATTCTTGCCAACTGGCTGCGAACTACATTTTCCTGCTTTGTAGTACAAAAAAAGGCGCTTATGCTTGACGTGGGGAGGACGAAGGGACAGGTATTTTCGAAACAATTCAAGCATATTTCCCACATCGATAACCACAAAGGTTCGTGGAATCTTTGTCTTAGTGTTTGGAATTTTTACAATCAAGGAAGAGCCTACATCCTCAATATCATCTACAGTTAAATTGACTAGTTCATCAGTTCGACAAGCTCCGGCAATCCCCAGAATTATTCCAACCTATAAAAAATCAAAATACTTAATAATTGAAATACCTAACAACAAAAGTAATCTTACCTTAATCATTAAGAATTCTTTGTCACCTGCCCTTTGTCAATATTTTCGATTTTTTCGCTTGATATCCGTCACCGGTTCTTTTCAAAAATGCGATCAGTTTGGGGAATTTGCTTATATCTATGTTGTCGTAAATTATCAAGCATGACTTAACCATAGAATATTGCGCCCATAATGTGGAAGACTTATAATTCTTTGCATTTTCACTGAAGTATGCCAACAAAACATTCTCGCTGTATACTTGAACATTTTTCTCGGCGCACCACTTTTTGAACCGATTGTAGGCTATATCGTATAAAGATCTTGACTTCGTAGGCAGCAAATTGCTTATTGCAATATTTGCAGCCTCCACAATCTCTTCCGACTCACAATTATTCATTGTGCACTAAACAAACTTTAAACTAAACCAAACTAGCACCTTAATTTGACAATTCTTTTTGTTTGTTTATTTTGTAGTTATGACAATAACTCAACGACTACTAAATGAATGCTCAAATCCAAATACAATAATTCTGGTGCTACTTACTTCATAATGACAAAATATGTGTTTTTAAGTTAATGAGACCGTGGAAAAAATAGTATATACCATTCGGGAGAGATGCTATTTTGTCCTCGGCGCATTGTAGCCCTCGGGCTTCGCCCTCGGGCTTCAAATTGCACCTCTGCCAAAATAACGCATTTCTCTCCCTTATAGTATAATGTACTATTCTATGTCACATTTATAATCAACTTTTGGTATGAGTACATAGTGGTTACTTCAAAATTACCCCTCTCCTCTTATCACATCTGTAGGTATGGCATAACTACACAATATGGACTTCTGGTTTGACCATTTTACTTCGTTGAATTATGCGTTTGACAGAAAATAAATGTAAATAAATTGTCAATAAATAGAAACATAGTGGAAAAATAAACTATGGGAAAAAATGATCTATGGAAAAAAAACTATGGGAAAAAATGATCAGTGAAAAAAGTGGAGTGACAAAAGTGTCGTACAATCGTAAAATAAACTATGGGAAAAAATGACCTATGAAAAAAAACTATGGGAAAAAATGTCCAGTGGAAAAAAAAACTATGGGAAAAATGGCCAGTGGAAAAAATGGAGTGACAAAAGTGTCGTACAATCATCAAAATTTTGATTTTTCAGTAAATTCCAAATTAAAAAATAAATCCCAAATTGTGTTTTTTGTTGTTAGTCATTACTATTATGTATAAGCTTAAATTTTTTTGACCGTGATGGATGCATTATCTTAAAGATTTTACACTTAATGTATTTTGAAAATGTTTGAAATAATGATTTTTTTTTTGGCTTTGAGGTTAAATAACTTAGTAGGGAAGAATCTTAACTGAATGTTATTACACAAAAAATGATGGCAATAAACTAAGGAAAGAAAAATATCTTTTTCTATTATATCCCCCCCCCATTATATCGGCCATATTAGGGGTGCAATCGCGAATTCAAAAATTCTGATTTGATATTCGTAATCGACCTTAAACACATGAATTTTTTTAATAACTAACTCTTTAATATTTGAGTCATTATTAAATTTTGGACTTCGGTAGTGATTTTCACCCTCTAGGGGTGAAAGCACATCTATTCCTTTTGAATATTTGAAGTTGACACCCTATAGTTTATTAATCCGCAAAAAATACAAGCAGCTATAGGAATTACTTCGAAGTTTGAGTTTTAGAATTATTTGTAATGTATTCATAATTTATTATTTATTTATCTGCTTTACCCACTCCTAATACAGTCTCTTGGTGCCAAAAAGAAATCAGTTCTACTGTTAATATTCTATTATTCTTACATATTATGTTACACGAAGAAATTACAGCGTTTACGACAACTTCCCAAAGTTTGTAAAAGTAAATGCCTAGTCCAGTGAGTTCAAATTTGGACTTATTAGAGATCAAGAAATAGGTCATCTTTTATCACTGTAAATCTGTTTATTGATTTCTACTCTTTCAAGATAGTCTTGTTTGTATTTCTTTGAGAATCAAATTCTATCATATCGTTGATAACATTTAGTCCACCTTCATCAGATATTGTTACTTTCTTCAAAGCTATCTGTAAATGCTTCGATTTCCAAAGCAAAGCGTTTGATATTTTGAAAAGCTTGGAGACCATAGTTGTATTGGTCTTAGGAATATCAAGCTATTTGTTTGTTTCGTATATTGGGTCAACTCTGGTACAATAACAACAGAAATTGTTGAGTTTCGTTCATCATATTTAAGTTGTTTCCAAATATAGCGCCGGATTATATTCAGTAAAATTATTGAGTGTGTCTTTATTCATTTTGAATTACAGATATTGAAAACGTGAAATTCTTTTAACATCTAATTATCTTTCTGCTTTATTCTCGACTTTCTCGCTATCGTATTTTTTAGTACATTATTTGTAACTACCATGATCGGTGATAAAAGGGTAAAGTCCACAAATTCAAAATGCATTTTTAATAGCTTCTTCGAATGAATTTTTCTTTTCATAATATATTGAGGTACGTTTGGAACATCAGACTTCTCTCTGGTCTTTTATTATTTTTGTACTTAAATATCATTACCTCTTTCTTCTATTTTGATTTAAGCGGAAAGAAGATACTCACATCTAGAGGCTGCAGGATATGAGATAAATTTGGATAAATGAAATAAGTGGTCATTTAAAAAGACTATTATGAGAAATAGAATATGAGTAGATAAGTAATACCGGAAGGGAGATCCCCCCACCACTTTTGCTCCCCCCACCACTTTTTTTTTGGGGTGGGGGGCAATTAGAGTGGGGGGTAATTTGTAATTGCGTAATTAGTAATTTGTAATTGCGTAATTAGTAATTTGTAATTGCGTAATTAGTAATTTGTAATTGCGTAATTAGTAATTTGTAATTGCGTAATTAGTAATTTGTAATTGCGTAATTGGATTATTTCGCTGTAATTAGACTAGTATAATTGCAATATATCTAATAAATGTAATTAGTCTGGAGGGGGATAATTAAAACCCAATTGCCGCGAGAAATGAAAGTAATTGGATTATTGCGCTGAGAAATGAAAGTAATTGAATTATTGCGCTGTAATTGCGTAATTAGTAATTTGTAGATGTGTAATTAGACTATTTGCGCGTTAATTACACTATTTTATATAGTCTGGAGGGGGATAATTAAAACCCAATTGCCGCGAGAAATGAAAGTAATTGAATTATTGCGCTGTAATTGCGTAATTAGTAATTTGTAGATGTGTAATTAGACTATTTGCGCGTTAATTACACTATTTTATATAGTCTGGAGGGGGATAATTAAAACCCAATTGCCGCGAGAAATGAAAGTAATTGGATTATTGCGCTGAGAAATGAAAGTAATTGAATTATTGCGCTGTAATTGCGTAATTAGTAATTTGTAAATGTGTAATTAGACTATTTGCGCGTTAATTACACTATTTTATATAGTCTGGAGGGGGGTTAATTAAAAAACCCAATTGTTGCGAGAAATGAATGTAATTGGATTATTGCAATTAAACTAGTATAATTGCAATATATCTAATTGAATTGATACAATTATATATTAATTAGTACATCAATTGGAGAAATGAAAGTTTATTACGCTGTAATTAGACTAGTATAATTGCAATATATCTAACATAATTTCACGAAACAGGTGCCTATCTGAAAATCAAACCACTCGTATTTCACATATCCTACTGTCACTGTGCCTTTACAAATTATTAAAATTCCAAATTGTAGGTAGCCTTCGACCAGCATTCCATTGACATCGCATTTATTTCCTAATGATCAAAGATTAAATCAGCTTTTTAGTTTTTACTGTCGCATATCTTGAAACAAAATAGTTGGTTAAATTTATAGCTCCCATTTGCGACAGACAAATGTCTGCATAGAGGACCCACTATAATGACTTTGTCATAGGGAATTAACTATCTCGTAATTATTAATATTGTTACATTTTATTGTTTGGTGTCTTTAAATCGGTTGGGGGTTTACTGTTGCCTTTGTATACATTTAATGACTACCTTAAACATACAAAAATTAATTTTTCATTGATTTACAGCATATTAATTTACAATCTTTAACATATAGGGTGTACCGATTTGTACGAACCAAACTTTATGTCAACTGAACCTATTATTAATTTTATATTCAATATAATCCTCAGTATTGCCTTTCAACTTAAACATACAATATTAATTTTTCATTGATTTACAGCTTATTAATTTACAAACTTGAACATATAGGGTGTATCGATTTGTACGAATCAAACTTTATGGTGTGATAAACTACCAAAATAATATGAAAAAAGTTCATATGTAAATGTGGGCCGGGAACACATAGTTCCGAGATACAGGGTGTTAAAGAAACATGTAAAATTTTGTTGTTGTTTGAAACACTGAAATGATGGCACACTATATTGCGCTCTAATTAGACTAGGTGCAATTTCTCGAAATTCTATGGTTTATTACCTTATAGAAAAGCAGTATATCTTAAGATATATTTACAGATTAGTATACATCCAACTTGACGGCGTTTTAACAAAAGCAAGCGGAAACGATGACTACTTTGATAATGCATTAAAATGCAATATTTTAACGGAAATTACAGCGATGCTTTAATAAAGCTCTGGATAATTATATGCCTCTTTTAATCTGTTTTACAGAATAATGGGGGATGGCTCTCTTCAACCGTCTGTAAAACTATTTAATGAAACCTAGTTAAAAATTCAGTTCCATAAAGAAGCTACGATAATTTATGATATAGTTAATCACGATCCATTTTATTATTCAACTCAAACATGAAGTCTGATAGAAGACATTAAATCTGCCATTGAAAGATTGTCTTGTAAACTAGATGACATAAGGAGGGATTCAAATAAAATACACATTAAAAGATTACATTCAATTTATTTCCTATTTTTATTACATAGCTAAAAATACCTTATTATAATTAGATTTCTGTAATTGCAATGTATACGCTTGTATACTAAAATATAAGGGCAGGTAGTTACACCTTTCAACAAAGCATCAATATTTGTTAACTGTATAATAAATAGGTGAAATAAATCCACAAAAATCACCTGTTAGTACAAAGCCCATAAAATATTTTTTCTTTTGTAAAAGGGGCATTAAGGAAGACACGATAGTCAGTAAATATTGATTGTTATCAAATGGAATCCCTGTCTTTCGATCGTCCTTCCCCACGAGATTGATTAGATAAGAAAGATACGTTAAGATACATTTATATCGGTATTTGTTTAACGATCAGATCATTTTTTTTTGCAAAACTTTATTTTCCCATAGCTTAATTAAAAAAAAAATGCCTCGTCATTATAATAGATCTACAAATCAGACGGTTTATTGGTAATAATTACAGATGAACTAACTAAAGATGATGGACAATAGGTCGGCAATACACAAAAAAACCATTCAACTCAAACATGAAGTCTGATAGAAGACATTAAATCTGCCATTGAAAGATTGTCTTGTAAACTAGATGACATAAGGAGGGATTCAAATAAAATACACATTAAAAGATTACAATAATTTTATTTCCTATTTTTATTACACAACTAAAAATACCATAGTATAATTAAAACAGTTTTATTTTAAATACACAATTACATTTTGGGGGAATAAACATTTGCATATACATCGTGGTTATTGTTGATAAAATGTTTTTACTAGACATCAAGAAAACCATTCTGAACCAAGCCATCTAATGCATTATAACTTAAATATGTATCATGAAGTTATAAGTGCATACACTCGAGTTTGTTCGGGAAATTTCGTTTTTCGTGTTTCAAATTCTATTTTTATGTCGACTGTAGATGATTTCACTGCAACAGGTTGGTGTGAACAATCAATGACAAACAAAGGATTCTTCCTGTATTCCCCAAGATCCATCATGGGTTCGCTCATATCTTTATCATAGTAACTACGTTGGAAGTTCTCATAAGCATAATATGCTGCAGAATCGAGCTTCTTATCGAAATCTAAATTCCAACGTTCGTATGGGTAAACTTCAGAGTTTAGAAATAGTCGAATATTATTTATGTCTGCGTGTTTGAACTGTGTAACATCCTTTGTTCTATCATTGGCCTGATCAGTGTCTTGAAAACCAAGAAGGATGAAAAGTGGACTTTCAAGACGGGTGGAGAGTTTAAGAGCCCATATGTCGTAGGCAGTATCACGTAGACAGGGAAGCTCATAAAAATCCCATGCACGGTAGACCATATTAACCTTGGCATTATTACCACTTTTATTAATTCGATTCAATAATTTTAACTTTTGTCGATCTTCAGGTACAATATGTCTTATTTTCCACTCAATTTTGCTTATTTCCAGCTCCGCATCAACTTCACCGATATAGGAGTCTTTAAATGAGCGTGCAATTATCATAATTAATTCTTGCTTCACATTCAGAATGCCTTTGGTATAATCTTCTGCAAAACCCATAAGGAGCTTAAGGGGTAGTTTGCCACTGAACACGTGACTGGTGGTATCTAAAATATCTTGTCTATTTTGACTGAGACCCCAACCTGTTGTTATTAATGAGCGTGCATGCGTTTGCCCATACGACACCATAGTTTTCATTGTTGTAGTAATACCAGGTCTTCTAACTACTGCTACTTGTTCACCACCCATTTCCAGACGTATCTCTTCAAAGAGAAATGCTAGTGCATTATTGGATAAATAGCAACGCTTTGTGGCATCACTAGGGGTAAATTTTCCTTCTATGTATATATAACTTTCTGAAATGTCGAGTATAACATCTTGAAAATTGATGGGGATACGTATTTCATCAGAGTTTCTGTAATATGGGGAACCATATGGCTTATATGTATGCTCATGTAGGCTAACTAGGGAATGATCCAACACAGGTTCATCAAACACCTCAAGTTTTTCACTAGTTGCAGCCGCCACCATTATTATGGCAAATATTTTCGCAGTTTTAATCCAATATGTTTTAAAAAGGCTTGATCCTCAGCTGACAATCTATGTCCTAACTGTTTAAGGTATAGACTTTGAATGAATTGCTTTCCACATCTCCCTTTCTTTTTATCCACACTATTGTTCGCTACAGTATCATATTGATGGTGATGTACTTGCTGTCGCTGTTTATATCGAAAGCCCATTTGGTTGGTGATATCAAACTTTCTTCAATTCTAGCCTTACAATAATTTTCTCACCTCGAAAATTGATCAAATCACCGTTGTCGTCCAGTATGCGTAGTGTGATGTTGTCTATTAACTGACACCATTTAGGTCTAACAGGTAAATATATGATATTTTTGGGTTCTCTAGTAAGTTTGTAGCCAGGCTCAAAGTCTATGTCAAATTCAAAGAGAGTGTGTGACTCTTCTGCATTCAGATAAGCTCCAGAAATAATATTGCAATCTACACGTATCATCCTTACTTTCATAATATCAACAGGCTGTGTTGATTCATAATTTTTATTTGGTTGTAAATATATTGGTCCAAATCCCAACAGACTTCCTATGGAATTTGGTTGTCTAAAATCTATTTCATACTTTGACAAAATCTCGCACTTTAGGGTGTTGTTGTTTGCTCGTAAAGTGAATATTTGCGTGTAATCCTTTCCATCAATATTCATAGCTTTCAACATTGCAGCATAGATTTCATCAATTTCATAGGCCCCCAGAGGTATGTGAACAGTAGTGAATGTATCTTTAGCACTAACCCTATATTGGAAGATGTTATTTGTTTCATCCACATTGAATATGGAGTTGTAAGAGTAGAATCCAATTAAGCCTAACCCATGACGACTGCTCCTATCCAGTTCAATGGGTGGATTAAAGTTGACACTTAGCACACTTAAGCGGCTCGTTAGTGTGAACGTGTACGACATGACTGATGTAATTAAATTGCGTTACCCAATTTATTGTGGATTACAGCAATAATGGTATAATTTCCTCTTCTTTGAACTTGATGGTAATATATTTACATTGTTATTGGATGCCACATTTACATCGTTTACCTTACAATAGCAGCAAAACATTTTTCTAGGTGTTGGACCATCATTTACGTCAACATTGCTTTCATAATCATTAAGGTAATGTTCTGTGCAATATTGATATTTTAATATATCGATATCATTCTGAAGATGTGTAGGTAGCTTATCCCATACTAATGCAATTTCATGTGAAGCCAACCCAATCATCACTTCTTTGGGCATATCAGCAAGTTGTTGTTTGCTCATCTTCAATAGACTACGCAAACGGGAGAATGCAATTAGTGAGTGGCCCATTCGCTTGATATCTTCTCGATCCATTGCTGGGGTTATAGTTTTCAGCTCCATGGCGTTTTATATTTCTTTCGTAGAGAGAAACTTTAAACACAAATGTCCACACCACACTGTGTTAAAATTCTGTACACGTTTGTAGTTATAGAATATTTGGTTGGCCCTCCTTGAATCGTTATTGAAATATGTAACTAATTCTATAGGTGGGGGTAAATCACCAAAACTATCAAAGTAATTTACTAAACTACCCCGTTTTTTATATGCCACCCAATGTGTCCCAGGACCATATATACTATCCAAATTGATTATTGCAGATTCATTGTAATGTGGCCCATGTCTTGGTAGTGAGTCGCGCATAAACACACCTCGAAAGTATGCTACCTTCATTTTCTTAGCATAATATTTAAGATCAATGTCGGAATGAGGTCTCCGAGGTAGGGAGTCTATTAGTTTTTTGAATTCTGTTTTAGATAAAGACCCATTCCCTTTCGATATGGCTTCATAAACATCCCCTTGCCACTTTTCATAGCGATTGCTTCCATACTTCTATTGTGTCGATTTGCTTCAGCTAATTCTTCTCTACCCTTTTTCACATCATTTACAGCTTTAGCAATACCAGCAGCCGTACCAGCCAAACTACCCAATGCAGATAATCCAGCAAAAATGGGTATTAGAGGTAAAATACCACCAACTTTTGGAATTGGTATAATTCGAGGTGTTTGAATATTGCGTTTTCCACCGGCCTGTTTTATATATCGACGTGCAGCTTTTAGAGCAATTTCAGTCACCTTCTTTTGGTCTTTTACTCTTTTGCCTCCAGCATTTCGCAGTGTGTCACGCACTTTTCGTACTATCCCAGATCCAAACGCTGTCTTTTTAACATTCTTCTTACCCTTCTTTGTTTTCTTGATGATTCGTTTCCTTATTGGATTGCGAGATATTGTTGAATTACATCCCATACCAAGACGTTGTTTTCCTTTCATTATAGTTGTAACTAACCAAGCAGCGGCCTTTTCTCCACGTCCTGCGTCTTTGGATTTCACTCGTTTCCACGCAGCCTGTTCAAGCTGATAGTCTGCTTTATGGCGGGCTGCTAGATTACTGCTATTTTTGTCGTATGCAATATCGTGTTCCTTGCACGCTTTATCGAGCTGATTTATGCCAGGATCACCCCGTGTCAGCCGTTTATTTAAATCTGTGCCTGGACCACAAAATTGATAACCTGGCAAATGCAACTCGACGGGAAGCTTATTAATCAGGGAATTAATTAATCCTCTACCGCGCTTCATACGTTTTTCACGTGTGTATCGTATGGTGTAAACCATTTAAATAAGAGTTGCAAGTCACATGTCTATTTATATACCAATTAGCTGCGATACAATGCACATTGTGAAACAGAAACAAACGCTTTCCATAGATAATTTGGATGAAAAAGTTGGGCGTGGGTTAAGCGCTCATAATCGTCATGGACCACTACTACCTTCAACTGTACGTGCCCTCATAATAGGACCCTCGAATTGTGGGAAAACAAATGTCTTAATATCTCTGATCACCCATCGCTTAGGTTTACGCTTTTTAAACATTTACCTATACTCAAAGTCTATAAATCAACCCAAGTATGAGTATCTGCGTAAGGTGCTAGCGCCGATTGAGGGGTTAGGATTTTATACATTTAGTAATGGAGCGCAAATAGTGGAACCATCCGAGGCAAAACCGGAGTCTTTATTTATATTTGATGATGTGATATGTGAGAAGCAAGATGTTATAAGAGCATATTTTAGTATGGGCCGCCATAGAAATGTGGATTGTTTTTATCTTGGTCAAACATATTCTCGAATACCGAAGCAGCTAATAAGAGACAATAGTAATTTAATTATTGTCTTTAAACAGGATGACATGAACCTTCACCACATATTTTCCGATCATGTGTCACCTGATGTAACGTTTACAGTATTTCAAAATATGTGTGCAGAGTGCTGGAATGACAAATATGGGTTTCTAGTGATTGATAAGGATAGAGAAGTACAAGGTGGGCGATATAGAAAAGGGTTTGATAGCTTCATATATCCATAATGAATTTTAATAAAAACTTCACTTGAGCCACAGACTTCGTATGGTTACTTCGTTTACGTATGCGCTAAGATGAAGGTTACCAAAGATAATAAAAAATATAACAATCTTGTGCATCCCAATAGTGAAATAGCCCTCAAGCGACAGTTGATTGAGGCGACAGATGCGGTACGTAAGAAGTTTAACTCTATTAAGAACAAAGATATTGAGATGCATGTGACACTTGAAAAGATCTATCAACCAATAACTGAACCTTTAAATGCTATATCTTCAGCAGCGGAGAACAAACCACATACCCAACAACCATCATCATCATCAAGGGTGTCTACTCAGAGGGCAGTGCCATGGGAGAGTGCTTCTGAAGAAGGATCTGATAAGTATGTAGGCGGTGATGATGTTCCACCTTATACCCCCATTATGGAAACACCACCATCGTCTATAAGAACAACCCCCGTATCTGAAACTTCTCTAGCTAGAAAACTAGAAAAAGGACGTGAGGTTGTAAAAAGACATATACAGAATGTAAAATCGAGTAATTCCAAGTATGATAGTTTATATGGAGTGCGTGTAGATCCCAAGACAGGCAAACTGCTGATGGGCAATGCTGAAATACGTTTTTCCCATGGAAATATTACACTGTGGTATGGCAATAAGAAACTTGGCGTGTATCTAGGTAATCCGAAATTGTACGATCTAATATTTCTAAAACGTCCGCCAATTCTAGATGATAATACAGAGAGTGTTATCGACGATGAATGGAGTAAGATATATGGAGAAATACTAAGGAAAACAAAAGCGCCGTATAAAAAATTCAATGTAGCGAGTGGTTATAACACCACTAAACGTGAAAAATTTCACAAAATTATCAAACCATTAACATCTTCTACAATTGTGACACGATCGTCAACAAGTGGTTATGGATTAAAACGTGTACCTACCCACAAATTGTACAGAAATAAAGATAAAGAATATATCTACTGGAATAAACCTAGTGAACTTGTGGCTCGTTTACGCCTCTTATGGGGTTCGAAAATGGCTGGAAATAACAACCACGACAATGAAATAATAGAAATAATATCAGAACTTAGGGAGGAAAAAATAGTGTATTAAAGATATAATACCTAGTATCATCATACTCAATAAGTATTATATAGCCTGAAATATATAAAATGGATCAGACGCAATCAGAAATGTCTACTGTAAACAACACAATTGACAAATTTGGACGCAGCAAAAGAATTAGTGCAAGTAAGTTAATAGCCTATCGTGGATTACCTGGCGTGGGTTTTAAACTTACCAGAGATAATCACTATGATATTGAAAATAAGCGTTTAAAAAATCTAGGGGAACCTGTCGATGATCAAGATGGTGCAACATGTAATTACGTTAACAAGCGTCTACAAACAAATGATGAAAATGCTGCCAAAGCTATTTTTGATACAACCGATGTAATTATTGAGGAAATGAAAAAATATGTTGATGTGGGACTTTTAAAAAGTGGAGAAGAAAATCGAACTATTTTCAATAAACAAAATAATGATAGGATGCAGAAAATGAAAATAGAAATGAGGAAATATGTTGATAAAGCAATTTCTGAAGTTAAACGTTCGGCCATAAACAATCACAATACTTTAATCACTAGAATCTCCAAATTAGAGCATATTGCCACCGAACTCCAACCAAAGAAGGTGCAATCCGGAGGCCTAGCATTTCCACCAGAACTAATGCCTGAAGTTGATATATAGCTGAAGACAATTTTATAATGGAGGTTAGCAGCGAAAAATTACAAGTTGTTAACGAGTTACATAGAAATGCTCGACGAAATTTTCGTAGAAGGCGAACCATAATTAAGGGGTTTGGTGATTTGTGGCAAGTAGACCTAGCCGAAATGCAACCATACGCTGATAAAAATAGAGGGTATCGTTATATTCTTGTAGTGATTGACTGCTATTCCAAGTACGTATGGACCAGATCTGTTAAAAATAAAACAGCTGTGGAAGTTACTAAGACTATGCAGACTATTATTCAAGAAGCAAATTATTCGCCAAGAAATTTACAGACTGATAATGGTACAGAATTCTACAACAGAAAGTTTTCCGCACTAATGAAGCAGCATGAAATTAATCATTATTCTACATATAGCACAAAAAAAGCAGCAATTGTTGAACGAGTAATCCGCACATTAAAGAGTTGGTTGTATAAAGAATTCTCAGCTATGGGTAAATATAAATGGCTCGACATCCTACCCAATGTTACAAAAAGTTATAATAACAAAGTCCATCGTACAATTGGTATGAAACCTGTTGATGTCACACCAACTACACATTTAAATGTATATAATAACATAAAAATTGCTCTCAAACCGAAATTCCACCTCGGTGATGTAGTTCGTATTAGCAAGTATAAAGGTGTATTTGATAAAGGGTTTACACCGAATTTCTCAACAGAACTTTTTAAAATTGTCAAGATAAACATAACAAATCCCACAACTTACCTGCTTGCAGACATGCTTGGACATCCAATCAAGGGGTGTTTTTATGAGATGGAGCTACTAAAGGCAAAATACCCCGATGTGTATCTAGTAGAGAATGTTTTAAAAAAGCAAGGAAATAAAGTGTTTGTAAAATGGCTTGGACTATCTAGAGAACACAACTCGTGGATTCATAGAGCTTCTCTTGTTTAAAATTGTCACTGTCTAGAAAATATATTATTGTATCATTATAAGGTTATATCAAATGAAATATTTTTATGTATAATAAATAAATAATAAAACGAATGTACTCAATTAATATTTGTTTAATTTATTTCCTTAATGTTAAATTGTAAACAAAATAAAAATATTTTTAAGTTTATTACATATACTACAAATACTTAACTTAAAAAACATTATTTTTTTTTTCATAAATATATATTTTATTACACAATAAATCTATTGAAATATAATACAATATCTCACATTTAGTATGAATTTTCCAGTTTTATAACTTTAACCCGATAAATAATGCAAATTTTATTTGATATGCTAATGTTATTGTGACTGGCTTAACTCATCTATTGCTGCAAGTAAAGCATCTAAAGGATCATATTTCTCCTTTTCAACAACATTATTTGTATTAGTTATTACGGCCAACTCATTTT
Organism: Rhagium mordax; assembly: GCA_963680705.1. NCBI lineage: Eukaryota > Metazoa > Arthropoda > Insecta > Coleoptera > Cerambycidae > Rhagium > Rhagium mordax. The sequence goes on from OY796665.1 coordinate 22,873,508, forward strand.
GAAATATCGGTATGTCACAATGCCCCCATGGTAAAGTTTTAAACGTATTAGGAATGACGAATCTTTTGTCATCATAATGAGATAGTGCCACCTTATTTTTCATCTCTGTGTAAATATCATGCGAATAACTTCTAAATGTATTCATTTCCCTTAATATTACCCCACCCTGCTCAACTATTTTCTTATAATCATCTATTGATAAATTTTTATTAATAACTGATTTCTTTACCCCCTTAGCTTTTTTCAATTCACTATTCATAGATTTTATACAGTAAGCTTTAGCCCCCGTCCCATAAAAACTAATAATCGGGTCGGCGGGGAACTCATCTTTAAAATTCCCTAAAACCGACAGACCTTTAGGAACATCAAATTTATTTCCTTCTTTATAGTTGGATGTATCGAATTTATCGGGGTTCTCTTTTATAAAATCGTAAATGTTATCAGTAAAAACTTTAATAATCAGAGAATCCGTATCGGTGTATAACAGGGAAGCATTTTCGCCAAATTTTCTTTTTATCACGTCATAGAAAAAATTGTATAACACCGTCTTGGATAATTCCAAAACACAAAACCCTACATAAATTGGCTTGTTGTATACTACTTTTAGTTTGTTCATATGAATCGCGACGAAATCTTCTGTAAAGATCGAACAAGTTTTAAAATTCGGTCGGGCTATAAGAGCATTTGCACCAAAGGACCTTCTAATACTTTCCCAATGCGTTACCAACTTTATATCCTTTCTATTATCCACGTTCTCCATAGTTTTACCGAAAACTGCATTATTCATTAATTTAAATTGATCTTTTTCGAATTTACTTGTTGCCGTGTTTCTCATCTCCGTATTTAAATCGATATATTTTCTTAACCAGGGAGATTGATTAAATGCGAGCACTCTATGAGTCTTTAAAACCATCAAACCGTGATCCATAGCCTGCCTCAAATTTTTATAGTGTACAATGTACCTTTTCTTGTCAAACAAATTTGGAATCAACTTTGCCGATTTTGCATTAGGAGGAATCATGTTTTCTACTAGGAAAGGGAGGTCCGAATGTAGATCATGTAATTCATTGGGATAATGAATGTCTACTTCGAAAACGTACCCGCGCGGATTTTCATCTGGAATATTCGTAATGTCTAAGTTTATAATTTCTTGTTGGGACAACCAAGTGAATCCACCTGTCGGCAACGATTGGGACATACTGTGACCGTATAGGTTTGTGGCGTCCAAATAAGTTATAAACGACGAGGGTTCATTGGAATCATAATCGGTAAGAAATTTGTTATTTGCGATATGCTTTCTTTCAGAGCACTGACTTATTCCACCACGAATTCCTTTCTTAAAAAAGTTAATCATATCTATATCAATTAATAATTCTAGCTCTACTCCTGTCAGTTTTAACATAGCGTCCCACGACAATCCGGGAGCTGTAAAATATTGAGCAGGATCCAACTTGTATTTCTCTAAACTGATTTTTCGAAAATTTTCGAATACATCACATAAAAGCAATACGTCTGTTTTCAAATAGAGATCTGAATAATCACCTAAATTCCGACATGCGAACAACTTCCACACATCTTTAGCCCTTTGATAATCATTTTCGGATATATGCTGATCGTTTAGGTTGTCATAAAATTCGACTTTGGATGGTAGATCTGGTTTATTCAACTTATTTAAACTATCCACAAAGCTATATGGAAATACACCCTTTTGTCTCATTAAACGGAATTCTTTGTTATCCGTATAAAAACTTCTGGTTATAGTTAACTGGTCATCATTTAAACTTTCACCCAAATTTTGTAGCGATGTTGACAAGAACTTAAAACTATCAATGAATCGCAGTTGTAAAAATTTTTGTTTCTTCTCCCCATTCTTATTAATGTAATCATGCATATAAAGGTGTTTTGAAAAAGATATGTATTTCTCTTTATTTTGCGCTAGTACCTCCACTCTATCGTTATGTGCACATAGCTCTTTAATGAATAAATGTCCGTCGTATGAACTCATATTGTGGAATATAATCGGTATGAAATTTGGTAATTTATAATTTAAATTGCAAACAGAGTGTGCAGCGATAAATTTTATTTTTCCGGTTAAGTGGCAGTGATCCTTAACTTTCACATCACCTTCTTCGAATGCCTTCTCGCATATACCGCATACGGTTGCGTTTTCAAAGTCTCGTCTTTGTTGCGCTGTGAGCTTAGCCATTGGGACTATATCTTTCATATATCTATTATAGATATCTCTCGAGTCAGCTTCGATACGTGATACGAAGACTTTGGCGGCGTCAGAACCCCGGTATAACTCAAACTTGTTTAGGGAATTGTCAAACGAACATTTTATTAAATATGCGAAAGAATGTGGTTGATGTCTAAAAGTTTTATTCCCGAAAGACCGTTCTGGATTGGGTTGGCAGGTATCGATAGGACTTAAAATTGATTCGAAATCGGCATACACTACAAATGGAACTTGCATTCGCCTTTCAAAATGTTCAAATTTTAACATATTCTCGGGTACTTGTTTACCATATTTATCGATTCGAAATTGGGTGGTAGGTATTGTCGTATAAATATGATTGCAATCGCGTGACTGGTGTTGCAATAAGTGACGTTCGGTATTAAAATATAATAAACAACCATCGCAAAAATGTTTTTTATGATCGCTAGCAGAAATTTGTCGCGAAACTAACCTAGATAAATCTTTTATCCAGCAATAGTGAGTTTTAGCACAATCGTTCGTACAATGGTGATTAATATTACACATCTCAGAAATTAGCAATAAATTTAAATGGATACGCAGTTTTTTCCCCGAGTAACGTAAAGGACCTACAACTTCATATTCCGTTCTATTATTTTTAAATTTCTCCTCTAACCCGTATACGTTTATCGATATATTATTCAGTTCCTCAAATTTTGATATATCCCGCAATTTTACTGGAAAATCCATACCTGCTACATTTAACACTTGTGAATAATGTGGATATGATGATAAATCCGATGTGTGACCATTTGCTGGATACAATGCTGAAGTCACCGCCCAGGCAAAACAACACTGATCTTGATTGTATACGTTTACCACTGCATTCTTATTTTCAATGAATTTTGGTAATTTTATATATGATGAACCACGCAGTGGACTATACTTGTTCACATTAATTTCAACAAATTCGATTCGTTCCAGGGCCCATCCTAAAAATAAGTAAATGTTAAATGCAATGCTAATACCTTAATAAAAATAATTACACACCTGAATCTCGCTCTTGAAACTCTGTAGTTTGGGTAATCATCTCTTCTACAAAACTATCCAAAACATCACTTAAATTCATAGCTTGATCCAAAATTTTGTTGGTTGTATTAAATGATTTCATATCCGTTAACTCTTTACTTTGTATCATGTATTTGGCGAACACTTCCAGATTTACTTTTATTGCCATATGTATTTGTATCGATTCTTCTAGCAGATTTAAAATTTTATGTTTGATTTCATTAAAGAACATTACGTAGTCCAGATGATTATGTTCACTATGCACTCGATATGAAATAATTCTGTATTTGAAAGCGCTTTGGATAATGCTTACACCATCCATTGAAGGAACACATGCATTTGCCTTATGTTGCAACGACCTCTTATGGGAATGCATCTGAGCTGTCGTCAGCGTCACATTACAACAATCACATGTTTGCATACTTGCGGATGTTGAAGGGGTTGAATCAAATTTAAATTGTTTTGCTGGAGGTCCATTATCACGTAAACTCACACACGACTCTTTCTGATGACGACGTAAATTGTTGATCCGTGTAAAACTTTTACTGCAAGACGTACACTTATACATTTTGCGTGTTCACTAGGAGTCTGTTGCTACTAATAATGGTTGTGACAACTCCTCTCACTCTCTATATATCTACAGAATATGACCCCCCCCACCACCACATTTCAATATTCAAATACCCCCCATTATATTATTCTATTGTATAACTATTTAGATTGGCTTTTGTGTAATATATTTAAAATGATTCGATATCGCTTGTTTGTTAACCCATAATGTGGTACTATTGACAATACATCGATTTCTTTTGTCTAATTTCTTAACTTAAAATTTAAATGTAGGACCCCTATGTAGGTATTCATTAAATGTATACAATGGCAACAATAAATAATGCCATAGAAGTGGAGTCTTTTGCACACATGCAAATACATATTCCACGCAGACGGATGAGTTTATTGCATCGGTTTCATAATTATTTCTCGAAATCCTATGGTTTATTACCTAATAGCAATCCAGTCTAATTACGATACAATAATTACCTTCATTGTATATTGTTCTGTTAATAAAAATAGGAAATAAATTGAATGTAATCTTTTAATGTGTATTTTATTTGAATCCCTCCTTATGTCATCTAGTTTACAAGACAATCTTTCAATGGCAGATTTAATGTCTTCTATCAGACTTCATGTTTGAGTTGAATAATAAAATGGATCGTGATTAACTATATCATAAATTATCGTAGCTTCTTTATGGAACTGAATTTTTAACTAGGTTTCATTAAATAGTTTTACAGACGGTTGAAGAGAGCCATCCCCCATTATTCTGTAAAACAGATTAAAAGAGGCATATAATTATCCAGAGCTTTATTAAAGCATCGCTGTAATTTCCGTTAAAATATTGCATTTTAATGCATTATCAAAGTAGTCATCGTTTCCGCTTGCTTTTGTTAAAACGCCGTCAAGTTGGATGTATACTAATCTGTAAATATATCTTAAGATATACTGCTTTTCTATAAGGTAATAAACCATAGAATTTCGAGAAATTGCACCTAGTCTAATTAGAGCGCAATATAGTGTGCCATCATTTCAGTGTTTCAAACAACAACAAAATTTTACATGTTTCTTTAACACCCTGTATCTCGGAACTATGTGTTCCCGGCCCACATTTACATATGAACTTTTTTCATATTATTTTGGTAGTTTATCACACCATAAAGTTTGATTCGTACAAATCGATACACCCTATATGTTCAAGTTTGTAAATTAATAAGCTGTAAATCAATGAAAAATTAATATTGTATGTTTAAGTTGAAAGGCAATACTGAGGATTATATTGAATATAAAATTAATAATAGGTTCAGTTGACATAAAGTTTGGTTCGTACAAATCGGTACACCCTATATGTTAAAGATTGTAAATTAATATGCTGTAAATCAATGAGAAATTAATTTTTGTATGTTTAAGGTAGTCATTAAATGTATACAAAGGCAACAGTAAACCCCCAACCGATTTAAAGACACCAAACAATAAAATGTAACAATATTAATAATTACGAGATAGTTAATTCCCTATGACAAAGTCATTATAGTGGGTCCTCTATGCAGACATTTGTCTGTCGCAAATGGGAGCTATAAATTTAACCAACTATTTTGTTTCAAGATATGCGACAGTAAAAACTAAAAAGCTGATTTAATCTTTGATCATTAGGAAATAAATGCGATGTCAATGGAATGCTGGTCGAAGGCTACCTACAATTTGGAATTTTAATAATTTGTAAAGGCACAGTGACAGTAGGATATGTGAAATACGAGTGGTTTGATTTTCAGATAGGCACCTGTTTCGTGAAATTATGTTAGATATATTGCAATTATACTAGTCTAATTACAGCGTAATAAACTTTCATTTCTCCAATTGATGTACTAATTAATATATAATTGTATCAATTCAATTAGATATATTGCAATTATACTAGTTTAATTGCAATAATCCAATTACATTCATTTCTCGCAACAATTGGGTTTTTTAATTAACCCCCCTCCAGACTATATAAAATAGTGTAATTAACGCGCAAATAGTCTAATTACACATTTACAAATTACTAATTACGCAATTACAGCGCAATAATTCAATTACTTTCATTTCTCAGCGCAATAATCCAATTACTTTCATTTCTCGCGGCAATTGGGTTTTAATTATCCCCCTCCAGACTATATAAAATAGTGTAATTAACGCGCAAATAGTCTAATTACACATCTACAAATTACTAATTACGCAATTACAGCGCAATAATTCAATTACTTTCATTTCTCGCGGCAATTGGGTTTTAATTATCCCCCTCCAGACTATATAAAATAGTGTAATTAACGCGCAAATAGTCTAATTACACATCTACAAATTACTAATTACGCAATTACAGCGCAATAATTCAATTACTTTCATTTCTCAGCGCAATAATCCAATTACTTTCATTTCTCGCGACAATTGGATTTTAATTATCCCCCCTCCAGACTAATTACATTTATTAGATATATTGCAATTATACTAGTCTAATTACAGCGAAATAATCCAATTACGCAATTACAAATTACTAATTACGCAATTACAAATTACTAATTACGCAATTACAAATTACTAATTACGCAATTACAAATTACTAATTACGCAATTACAAATTACCCCCCACTCTAATTGCCCCCCACCCCAAAAAAAAAGTGGTGGGGGGAGCAAAAGTGGTGGGGGGATCTCCCTTCCGGTATTACTTATCTACTAATATGACTATTTCCTAGGTATGGCAAAACAATATTCGCGTAACAATCAAAGAATGAAGAAGATTTTATTTACCTTTTTTGGAGATTTACCAACTTCTCCACCAGACGGTGTCTTATTAGCTAGATTTCCTGGCAATCTGTCGTATTTACAAAGTGTTAAAAGCATAACTATTAAATTTAGAGTATTTACAGTTAGAGTAGTGATAACTTCTTTGTATGAGTTTTTTGAAGTGTATTCTTATTTTGGCAACAGCAAGTGTATCTTTTGGACATACGCAAGTCAAATCTTACAAAATAATATTATCCTCAACTGTCAGGATATCTTATGTTCCGTAATTGGAACCACAAATTTTCGGACAGAGTAAATTAGCCCTGCATAGGGAATCCATTATTTGAGGTTAATTTTATTCACTCAACTAAATGTCTTTCTCCTCCAAGGACTAAATTTTTAAGGACTTTCCCGACGTCTCCGGCACTTTACGTAATAATTTATTTATTATTATAGTTGAGCCTGGAACACTATATAATTTACAAGCAACCTTTAAACCGTTGCGAATTGCCTCTAAAGTCAATTTAATTTTGGTTGGTGAATAATTGAAGACAGTTCCTTTAGTCCTTACATTGTTAAGTTTATTTTTATCTTTAAACTTTCTACTTTTCTTTGGGACCATATAACAGAAATAACAGAATAAACTGAATTAGTCTTGATATTTTTTACAAATTTATCTTATCTATCCATACATATAAATACTTTTATTCCTGCCTAGAGGCAAATTAAGTAGATAAGGTACATATAAAGTAGATACTTATCAGCTAATTCAATTTATTAAAATGACCAGGAATGACATAGCTCTAATCCTCTTGTGATCACTAAATGGATACAATAAAAAATATTATACCTAATATTTTATAACCATTCGCGTATCATTTTTAGCCACTTGATAATTTGGACAATTTTTTTGGGAGGGGAACACGTATTTTAATGTTGAATAGCATTTCCTTTATATCACCAAGGTAAATACTTAATTTATCTGTGGGTGAACACCTATGTAAATGAGCAGGACTAGACTCAATATTTACGGTTTAAATTACTTAAGGTTGGGATTTTGTAGAGTGAGAGAGAAATATACGCATTTATTTTGGTTTATTATGATTAATGAAACAAACAAATATGGTGTGATATTTATAAGAGTTTTAGGTTTTTAGTATTGTCCTAAAGATTTTAATAATACCAATTTCTAAATATAAATTTTTATTATAATGAAGTGGTGTGCTCTCAAAGTGAAAATAGTGTGGGATCTAGAAATAAAAGTATCTGTCTTCGCTTTGAGAGCACACCACTTCATTATAATAAAAATTTATATTTAGAAATTGGTATTATTAAAATCTTTAGGACAATACTAAAAACCTAAAACTATTATAAATATCACACCATATTTGTTTTTTTCATTAATCATAATAAACCAAAATAAATACGTATATTTCTCTCTCACTCTACAAAATCCCAACCTTAAACAGTATTTTATCTTTCCTGGAAATTGTTTCAAATCTGTATAAAATAAATGAGTGCAAAGATAATTCTTTCGCAGAATTTTATTTTTGAACAAAAAACCAATTAATTGCTCATCGCGTTTAAGAGATATATCATACTTTATAAGTATATTTGTGTATTTTTAAATAATCCGATTTTTTTTATTCTTCTGATTTCGAAAATACCAACATGTGTCATGTTATCACAAAAAGTTTTTGAGATATTTGGATTTTGGCAATATAACATCATTAATGATTTTGTTAAACGTAACTGCCCTTCACTGAGAATTTTTCTTTCATAGCCGCAGCTAATTTTTTCGCTATCGCAGCTAAAAAATTTGGCAAAATAGGCGCCAGCCAAGGAGTTTACTATGATAGGAGAGCTCACTTTACTACTCTGGCTTATTTGTCATAGCAGAACTACTTTATAAAAAACCTCATTACTATTATAATTATACGTCCTTAACTTTACTATCACAGGAAAGATATATTTTTCTCTACAGAAAATATATTTATAGCTCGAAAATTGTACTTTCTAGTGGCTGCAAAGAGCTGATAGCTACATTAGGAGAGTACCTACGTTATTGTAAAATATACCTATTTCACTTCTACATATGGTCTCTATATTAGAAATACAATATGTCTACGTGAATTTTATCTGTACTTCTTTAATTTGCGTCATAGAACCACTGCTGGGTGCTAAAATTATGTGCCGCTGTCACTTTTTCGTTAAATGTGGATGAGATACCTCTTTAGAGTCCGCGCGCCTCAAATATTCCTTATATTTAGAAATTAATCGATGAGGTATTTAATTAGCTCCTTAATTAAGATAATCTGGTTTTCCTAAAAAATAGTTTTAAATCACGTATTATCACAGGATATTACTATTATAATACATTTTTCGTCCTCTGCGGATCAGTGAAAGTGAATAAATGCACAAAATTAAAATATTATTCTTCCCCTCCTCGAAAAAATATGGCTGCTAATAAGATCATCGAATCTGAAGATATGGCTCGTCTGCGACTTCGTCTGATGACGTCACAACATACAGTATTATGGTTACAGCAAAAAGTTTCACTACCATTGAAGATTTTCTACTACCCTACTTAATTTCTTATTAATTATTGCAGCATATTATATATTTTAGTAAAACGAATATTGTTTGCAATGAGCCGTAGGTATAAAAAAACATAATGGAAAAATGGAAAACACAAATGAAAACTAAGGCACCTTAATATTTTCATTGAAAATGATTAAAACCGCACAGCACAGAAGTCGAAACTGACAAGTCTGGCGAAGAACTATTTTTAATTTTTAACGTCTTTTACATGGCTTTACGGACTACGAAGGCATACGGAAACACTCGAACAGTTCCTCTCTTAAAATAATATTTGCTACTACAGGAGAGATTCTGTCTGTGACACTAAAAAAAAGGCAAAAAAAATTCTCTTTATAATCACAGTGAAGCATTTAGTTGTATTAGTGATGTAAATGCCTAGAACAGTAAAAATATTTTTTATAATATTTCATTTTGCTATAACACGAAAATTATATTTAGCTGCAGTAAGGTACTTATCAATTACAATAAAGCGGTATCAGTAAAGTGCATTTTACTGAATGAGGAAAGTAGTACTGCAATTCCTATAAAAATTTTTGAAGTAATAGCCAAAAAAAAGTCAGCAAAGAGTTTTCTCCTGGACATTTTCTCAGTGTTGAAAAGATAATGAATTAACCATGACAGATTCTGATTTTTGAGAAACATTTCAACATTTTATTCATTTTATTACATAATATTTATAATTATTAGCTTTATTTTTTCAAGTTTTGGGACAAATAGCTTAACTGACCTAAAAACGTTAATAAAAGACATTCAGCAAATGAATCCACTAAGCTGTTGTATTCAATTGCGCAAAACATTGGTTTTTAAATATCCCCATAGGAACGTGTCTAATGGGGTTAGGTCTGGGTTGTTTGAGGGCCAGTAGGTAGTTCCATATTTCCCAAACCATCCCTGATAAGTGGTATTTAAATAGTTTGTTACCATTCTTAAATTGTGAGGGTGGTTCCATCTTGCTGCCAAATGAAAATTTCCTCTCCAGTAGATACTTGCTTGAATGGAATTGCGAATTTCATTAAGTAATAAGTTATAATACTTCTCCCTATTTAAATTGTACTAAAAAATATTGTTTCGATTATCCTATTCCAATATAGGTGTATGAATGGATCTCCTTCCCTGCCTCTGTAATTCTGAATCTGTGAGAGTTTTGGGCAACTAAACCAAAGGCAAAGTATGATGTCACATTTCTTAAACGCGATCCGCAATTGTTTTTTTTATTCAAAATTATGATTTTGCGAAAAAAATTAGTTAATTAAGGTCTTGCATCTTTTCCATAACCAAGTTATTTCAAAATAGGACATTTTCGCGTGATGACCCTATACGACGTGAAGCAAACTTTAATATGACATATTGTTTAGAGGATGGATGATATTATCTCTGTTCCTGTATTGGTAAACTGTCAGACCTCTCATACCGTTATATTTTTATAACTTCCAAGTGACTGGATGGATATTAAAATATTAAAAAGATCTGATACTTTTCAAACCGTTTCTAGCTGCTGTAGAAACAAACTTATTATGTGTGCTGTCATATTTTCAGCTCTACATACGAAGATACCGCTTGTCTTATCCCGCAATTTCCATAAAGGGTTCATAAGGTCACACAGACTCTCATCGATCGAACTGAAGACGTGTTGTATGCAAATTATCAAACAACAGTTTCGGTAGAAACATTATTAACACATCCACATTTCTTATGCAGCACTTAAAGAAACACCACTGATGAATGAATGTCTCAGCACTTTTGAAATTATAAATGAGAACCTAAATACAAGAAAGACAGGTCTTATAAAATTCTGGTGTCTAAAACCTGATGAGTGCCGAAAATTAGATTATTATTGACAGATTAATTGTCAGAAGTGTCGTGCATAAGACACAAGACGAGGCAGCGTCTGACATAAAAAACAAACAATATAAATTCCTTTCACTTAAAGGACGTAACTTGCGAACTTACTGCTAGCTAATATTAATTTTAACTTTACCAACACTCTGTATGTTTATTAAATTTCTGTATTATAAACCCGTCAGCAGTTTGGTTGATTATCTGCGAAATAGCTGAGGAAGACGATGGAAAAAACTTAACAAGAAGTTAGTTACCACATCCAGAGCATGTACTTGGAGCTAATTTGAGGATAAAAACTGGAAACATAATTAATCTAGCTAATGCACGGACCAAACTATGACACTTAACAGTATGATGTATGCTTCGAGTGCTTAACACTTGGCTTTAAAACGATCTAGTCTCCCTTAGGACGAAGTTCCGGAAAGTAATTTGGTTCCAATTTATCTGTAACGAGACGGTCCCTTGTCCCTAAATATGCGCAAACTAATTTGAAGTTAGAAGTGTGAACAGACTACACAACAATTAATTATCGGCTCAGTATATTATGAAGTGTCTTCTAGACAATGAGCCTTGGAGGAGTCGTTAAAGTGTGCTAGGTTTGAAATGGATCCGCTGTCGCTTAATAATATAATGGCATCTGGATCTTTCAGCGAGTGGATCCGGATGAAATTTTGGATGATAAATTGATAGATGATTATTTATTATGAAAGCTGCTTATCTCAAAAGAAATGTATTATGTTACGGCTTTGCCTAAATCTTACATTCAATACTTTTTAGGGTAGAGTGCTAATACCGAAGGAGTTCAATGACGAAAACAAATTTCAAACTAAGGAGACGGTGCTTTCATTTTACATTTTTTAACACAAAGCCGTTTCTTATACGTTCTTTAAAGCTGTAATGACATTGCCACATTATTGCTTTATTGGAATTTTGGTGAAAATTAGCTTTAAATATTTAAAAATCTCTTAACAATAGGTATTTGGTATTTGTGCAAATCATTTTACGAGAAGACTTCTTAGGCGTGTCTTATTTTTATTTTATACTTTGGGTTACTTGGATTTTAACAGAAAATTTCAGTCATGAGAACAAATTTTTTCTAACTTTTACGCTAAAGATCAATTGAAGTGATTTACTAAAGGTCAACATAGGAATCTCCCTAATATACAATTTAATAGTGTGGGGATGGGGAACAAAATAAAAAAATCTAATAAGTTTTTTCATTATTATTAGACTTATTATTAAATTTAACCCCATTTAAGTTTTCTCATTATTTATTCTTGGTAAAATGAATTACAAAATAAATCTATACCATTGAAATATTCATTGCAATGCTTTTGAAATTGACAAGTAGGAGAATTATTGGCATAATTAGTAAAGTACATCATTAAATAAAAAACGATACTATACTGTGAAGTAATTTTCATCAACTAAGAGAAGCTTCTGAGATATCGAAACAGCATGTAAAGAAAAATTACCTATATTCATGATTCAATTTATTTATCGAAATATTTGATCAGAAAGGTCCTATACAAAATTTTAAATATTAATATTGCTAAATTTAGACAATAAAAATACATACTGGGTCAATTCTATGACTTAAGTTTTTTCTTTAATTTGATGTGAATTTTTAATCACTTCAAGTTTGGAGCAGGATATTGCTAATATCGAGACATATTTATCCCATTTTTAATCATATTTAAAAATATACTTTTAATTTCAATACCAGCTAGTCTAGTATAATTCCAGTCTACCTATCTACAAAATATATTGTTGAACTGCGTTTCTGAATAATCTGTAATACAATGAAAGGCGATCAGCCTTACTCCGGAAATAGCAGGTCTTTCTTTGTTTTGTTAAATTTCACGGTACGTGGAACGACCACAAAAGTATTTTGTGCTTTAACCCTCTTTATGAGGGGATGACTTCGGTAACTAATAATAATACCATTAAAGTTTTACTTGTTGTAGTAATGTAAACCCTCAGAGTACTAAATTCCTAAACGAAAATAACGGAACTGAATACTACTTCAATCAAAAACGTAACGACTTTCAGTATTTACATTGATTCATGAGTATTGTTCCAGAAAATTGTCAAATTGTATTAATTTGGTAAATAAAATGACATATCATATTCAAATTATGTGAATTATTTGAATGTAAATTAAAATGAATCAAAGCGTATTGTGCTAGGCGTGATAGTAAACATTCAATTTATTGTTCCAAAGTGACATTCACCATTTTTTTCAAACCATCATACAATGTCATTTGTCCAATAATCAACAGTAAATTTCTATTAAAAAAGAAAACGTAGTTCTTCTAGTTTTAGCTGTTTTCACAAATTTGAAGGTCACGAGTAAACCGTGAATGCGATGATATAATGCTAAAAGATTTTACGTGCAAGATAATGTGGATGGAACAAAATTTTCGGATTAGAAGCAATGATGAGTCTATTGCGAGCGCCTTAGTAATGGCAATAGCCTTACTCTTATCTATAAATAAATAAGCATAGATTTATTTTTATGCATTTTGCAACCAAGTTCATTTTTATCTTTGGTCTGAGAAATTTTATTTAAATCAAAAGAATGTCAGAATAGATAAAGAATATAATAATACGTGTAAATAAAATTGCAGCCGTGACTGGAATGGATTAAAATATAGTTCCCTTAGAATATTCCGTATAATTGCTAATTCTAAATCAATACAGATGGGAAATAAATTTCATCTCCTTAGAGTTGTATGTGTACATTCCTTTCGAAATACATTTATTATTCAGAGTAAATTTATAAGGCAAACGGCCACCGAAGCGAGAATAATGCTCCTAAAGTTTTATCTGCAACAAAAGTAGACAGAGTAGAATTTAACTTAGTAGCCCATGAATTTAGCTAACTATCTTATTGTGAATTTATAAAAGCTGGAGAAGACTATTTGATATAATATATTCTCATTTTATATAAAGTATTCTTTTATCTATAACGAAATTTTTTTTTGTTTTTTTTTCTGTGCAGTTATCTAATGGTAATTTATATTCTTTTAAAATCTAGCTTGAATAGAGTCCAACTATAAGCGTTAGCTCTTTGACAAATCTTCTTCAGTGCAATTGATTTGTATTTTTATAAAATTTTTCAATTTCAAGTGAACTAAGTATTGAATAATTTTTTTGGTTTGGTATTTAGATAATGAGATACAAATGGTGCAATGGATAATGAAAATAATATTTTCATGTTCAATACGAAGTTATTTAACTTCAAGTAATTCATTTTAAGCATATTTAGTTGCAAAAAAATATAGAGGGTGTCTTCTATCATGCGGAAAATACGCGCGAACTTAAATTTGAATTGTCATCAAGCGCCATTATCATTATCATCATCAGTTTTTTTGCTCCCTTGAAGTATAGCGCGTCTTTTCTGACGATTCTTCAACATTTCTTTGGCGTTTTCGCCTGTATGGTATCAGAGTTGCCAGCTCTGTATCTGTTCACTATGTTATTTGTTTATATATGTTGTTTATTTTGTATTTAGTTTCTTCCTGGTTTTCCCTGTCTTACTTCATATAACCCTTTACATATTTTTTCCACTCAGTTTTTTCTTTTGCTTTCACTTTGATGTCATACCTTTGTAAATTTTTTTCTGTAATTTCATTTTGTGACTTTTTTGTGTTCCTCTCTTTCGCTTTCCTATGACATTGTTATTCCAGTGCTTGTTTTGTTATATCAGTATTCGGTTTTCTCAGAGTATGTCCAATCCATTTCCATTTCCTTTTTATATTGTTATCTGTATCGGTTCTTGTTGCGTTTTTTTCCATAATTCTTCATTTGTGATTGCTTCTGGCCAATATATTCCTAGGATTCTTTTGAGGCATTTATTTATGAATGTCTGTAGCCTCTTTTTGTACATTTGGTTTGTTGTCCACGTTGTCGTATAACAATATCGTTTTTACATTTGTATTGAACATTTTGAATTTTGTTTTTATGTGCATGTCTTAGGTTGCCAAATTTTCTTAAGTGTGTTAAAGGCTCCTTGGGCTTTTAAAAATATCTGCCTCGCTCTCTCCTCTTCTATCTATCGTGTTTCTTAAATATGTAAACCTCTCCATCTCTTCTATCTGATTCCTCTCGAACTGGTTATTTCCTGTTTCTGCTTTCTTTCACCTTTTTATATTTTCATGATTTTGATCTTATTCTTATTTATATTTAGTCATAGTTTTGTTGGTTCTTCCCTTAGTTTGTTTAATTTTTTTCGCATTTATAATGAGCTTTCTGTCAATAGACAAATTCTATGTCCTCTAGTGTTTCACGGAACCTCCAACTAATTCCTGTTTTCTTACTTTCTGTATTTCTCATAACCCAATCTATTATAACCTAGAATTGTACAGGTGACACTCCACGTAGTGATATAACGAAGGTCCGGCGGACTTACTGACTCCAGCACCTCCGACCACTTAGGCCGAACTTACTGACTTCGGCCACGTATAGGCCTAATGTTCCGGCCGGATATTTAAAAAACATAAAAAAAGGATTAAAATTAATACTGCTAATAGTTAAATTCTACTCTAGGTAAATTATGATGAATAATAGGTTTTCAGCGTTTCTGTGGGTGAGCTTTTCTCTTCATATATGTTACCAGCTTCTAAAAAAGTTCTTTGACTGTACTACCAAAAAAAAATAATTATAAATTTAAAATAAAAAATTGTTTACATGAATTTAAATGGAAATTTCATCAGTTAATGAACATAATCGAATTAACATAATAATTGTAATACAGAAAAATATTGGCCATTTTACAATTGCAAACCTTCGGCCGGAGGCAGTAATTTCGGCTTCGGCTCCAAGGCCGGAGTTACTGACTCCCCCTCCTCCGGCGAAATACCACCTCCGTTACATCACTAGGTGACAGTACACATCCCTGTCTCACTCCGCTTTCGATCTTTATAGTTAGTAGAGTAGTAATGGCGGAGCTGGGTCTCCCCCCACCCTTTTTTTTTTGTGGTGGGGGGTAACTAGGGTAATTCGAGTAATGTAGGTAATTAGACTGATGTAATTGCAATAGAGGTAATTAGAGTATTGCAGGTAATTAGCCTGATGTAGTTGCAATAGAGGTAAGTAGAGTAATGTGCAGTAATTAGACTGATGTAATTGCAATAGAGGTAATTGGAGTGGTGCAATGCAATTGTAGTTGTAATTAGTGTATGTACTGATATGTGTATGAGTATTTCAAGTAGAGGTGGTGGGGCAGCTTCACTCCGTGTATATAAATGAGGATGAGGAGCACACAGCCATTTGTGGTGCTAGTCTCCCAGAGTAAAGACATAAAATGTATATTTGTACTTCTTGTGGTGTAAGTTTTACACGTGGTGACAATTTGCGAAGACATCAGAGGCAATCTTGTAAGAAGATACATGATAGTGGTCCGCAAGCAAAATATCCTAAACTGGAATGTAATCCTTCAACATCTACAAATATGGAAACTTGTAATTGCTGTAATGTGACTCTAAGCACAACCCAAATGAATTCCCATAGAAGGACATTGCAGCATAGGACAAATTCATGTGTTCCGTTTATAGAAGGTGTAGAAATTGTGCAGAGCGCTTTCAAATACAGGATTGTAACCTATCGAGTATATAGCGAAAATAATCACCAAGACTATGTAATGTTCTTCAATGAAATTAGATCAAAAATATTAAATCTCTTCGAGGAAGTGTTACGTATTCATAATACAGTAAAAGTAAATATGGAAACGTTTGCTACGTACGTATTACAGACACAGGAACTATCTGAAATGAAATCATTTAACACTTCCAACAAAATCTTGGATCAAGCTATGGATTTGAGCAATACTTTGGACACCTTTGTGGATGCTATGATTACACAAACTACGGAGTTCCTGGAACGTGATTCAGGTATTTAAACATACATTAAGGTGGAAAGAAAATGACTAATTATAATTTAATTTTAGGATGGGCCCTCGAACGAATTGCTTTTGTTGAAATCAATGTGAATAAATATAGTCCTCTGGGTGGTTCATCATATGTCAAGTTGCCAAAATCCATAGAAAACAAGAAGGCAGTGGTAAATGTAAAAAACCAGGATCAGTATTGTTTTGCTTGGGCTGTAACTTCAGCGTTGTATCCTGCAAATGGCTGCACATCTGAGACCTCATCATATCCACATTTTTCAAGAGTTTTAAATTTATCAGGTATGAATTTTCCAGTAAAATTGCGGGATATTTCAAAATTTGAGGAGATGAATAATATTTCAATTAACGTGTACGGGTTAGAAGAAAAATTTGAGAATAATAGAATAAAGTATGAAGTTGTTGGGCCTTTACGTTATTCTGAAAAAAAACTATTTATGCATGTAAATTTGTTACTACTTTCCGGTGAATGTGGTGTAAATCATCACTGTAAGAAAGATTGCGCTAATAATCACTATTGTTGGATAAAAAACTTGTCTAAGCTAGTTTCCGCTCAAATTTCAGCTCATGATCATAAAAAGTACTTTTGTGATGGTTGCTTACTATATTTTAATAATGAGCGTCAGTTATTCCAGCATCAGAGAAATGACTGTAATCATGTTTATACAACAACACCATCGACACAATTTCGGATTGATAAATATGGTAAACAAGTACCTGAAAATATATTAAAATTTGAAAACTTTGAAAGACAAATGCAAGTACCATTTGTAGTGTATGCAGACTTTGAATCAATTCTGAAACCTATTCATACTTGTGAACCGAACCCCGAACGTTCTTATACAAATAAAACTTTTATACACGAACCTTACTCCTTCGCATATTTCATAAAATGTTCTTTTGACAATTCTTTATCAAAATTTGAACTCTATCGAGGATCTGATGTAGCCAAAGTTTTTGTATCGCGTATTGAAGCCGATGTAAGGGAAATCTATAACAGATATATGAAAGATATAGTCCCAATGGCTAAACTCACAGCACAAGAAAGACAAGACTTCCTGAATGCGACCGTATGCGGTATATGTGAGAAACCATTTAAAGTAGAGGATGTAAAAGTTAGAGATCATTGTCATATAACTGGTAAAGTAAGATTTGGTGCCGCACACTCTGTATGTAACTTAAATTACAAATTACCAAATTTTGTACCTATCATATTTCACAATATGAGTGGCTACGACAGTCACCTATTTATAAAACAGCTCTGTGCACATAAGGACAGAGTTGATGTTATAGCACAAAATAAAGAAAAATATATATCTTTCACGAAACACCTTTATATGCATGATTACGTCAATAAGAAAGGGGAGAAAAAACGGAAATTTATACAACTACGATTCATCGATAGTTTTAAGTTCTTATCAACATCGTTGCAAAATTTAGGGGGCAACTTAACTGATAACCAATTGTTTGTTACGGGAAGTTTCTATACAGATAAGGAAAAATTTAATTTAATGAGGCAAAAGGGTGTATTTCCATATAGTTTTATGGATAGTTTAGAGAAACTAAATAATGTAGAGTTACCCTCGAAAGATGAATTTTACGATAACCTAAATGAAGAACATATAACAGATAAAGATTATCAGAGGGCTAACGATGTGTGGAACTTGTTTGATTGTCAGAATTTGGGCGATTACTCAGATCTTTATTTAAAATCAGACGTACTCCTTTTGTGTGACGTATTTGAAAATTTTCGTAAAATTTGTTTGGAAAAATATAAACTTGATCCTGCTCAGTATTACACTTGTCCGGGTCTCTCGTGGGACGCTATGTTAAAACTAACCAAAGTGGAGTTGGAATTATTAACGGACATTGATATGATCCATTTTTTTAAAAAGGGAATACGTGGTGGAGTAAGCCAGTGTACGGAAAGGAAACATATTGCGAATAACAAATTTCTCCCTAACTACGACCCCAAAGAACCTTCTTCATTCATCACATATCTAGATGCCACGAACCTATATGGGCGTAGTATGTCGCAACAATTGCCGACAGGTGGATTCGTGTGGCTGTCCGAAGAAGAAATCATGAATTTAGATATTACGAGCATTTCAGATGAAAGCACCCATGGGTATGTTCTCGAAGTAGACATACATTATCCACAAGATTTACACGACTTACACTCAGACCTACCCTTTTTAGTAGAAAATATTATTCCACCAAAATCAAAATCGAAATTGACAAAACTGATACCAAATTTAAACGATAAGAGGAGATATATTGTGCATTATATAAATTTGAAACAAGCGCTAGATAACGGGTTAATGGTTATAAAAACACATAGAATACTTAAATTCAAACAATCACCTTGGCTTAAAAAATATATTGACCTAAACACCGATATGAGAAATAAGGCTAAGAATAAATTTGAAAAAGATCAGTATAAATTATTAAATAACGCAGTATTCGGTAAGACAATGGAAAATGTTGATAATAGAATGGATATAAAATTAGTTACCCACTGGGAGAGCGTTAGGCGGAGTATGGGTGCAAATGCATTAATAACACGCCCTAACTTTAAATCATGCTCAATATTTACTGATGATTTTGTAGCCATCCATATGGGTAAACTAAAGGTAGTCTACAACAAACCAATTTACGTTGGTTTTTGTATCTTGGAGTTGTCTAAGACAGTATTATACAACTTTTTCTACGACGTTATCAAAAAACATTTCGGCGATAATGCTTCTTTGCTGTATACAGATACGGATTCGTTGATTATAAAAACATTTACAGATAACTTTTATAATTTCATAATACAGAATCCAGACAAATTCGATACATCTAACTACGAAGAAATAAATAAATTTAATATTCATAAGGGCTTGTCGGTGTTAGGTAAAATGAAAGACGAGTTCCCCTCTGATCCCATTATTAGTTTTTATGGTACGGGTGCGAAAGCTTATTATATACAATCGGTGGATAATGAACTCAAAAAAGCTAAAGGTGTGAAGAAATCTGTTATTAGAAAGCAGCTGTCAATAGATGACTATAAGAAAATCGTTGAGCGGGGAGGTTTAATATTTAGAAAAATGAATACGTTTCGGAGTTGCTTGCATGACATTTACACAGAAATAAAGAACAAAGTGGCCTTGTCCCAACACGATGACAAACGTTTTGTTATTCCTAATACTACTAAAACATTACCGTGGGGGCACCGTGACATATCATTTTTTCAGAGCGAACAAGAACAAAATATAGAACGACTGATAGTTGCCATAAATAATATGGAGAAAAAAAATGAAAACTTGGACGCTTTACTTGCAGCAATAGCTGATTTAAGCCAATAATTAATTTAAAATTTTTATTTCATCTTCTAACGTAAAGGTCGAAAATTCGAATACATGAACTACTAAACTGGAAAATTCAAACTACAAAATTTCACCAATATTTAATTGTAACATTATAATACAAAATTATTGTGATAATTTTAAGTACTTTCAAATAATAGAATAAAAATATCTAAATAAAAATCACAGTGTTGTTATTAGTAAACCTTTCTCCCAAAATAAGTTAAATATCGATTAGGTTAAATCGTAAATTATAAATAATGTAGGTAGTGACTTGAAGAGGTGTGTGTAATGATACAGTTTTACAATGTAAGAGTAGGTGACGTTGCTAAAACTAAAATGTCGTTTTATGCTGCAGTCAGGAATGTGATGTCATTTCAAATAGAAAGTTGTTGCGTCAGTTATTCGATGTGCGCATGACATTTAGAAAAGTTTGACGTCACTTTGTAGCGGGATTCTGTTGAGACGAAGAAAATCAACAGTGGGGTGAAAGCTTGGCTTGCATAAATCACGTGATGTCGTCCAACCAATGAGAGACGAGAGTGGTCACCCACTCCCTACCGTTGGAGGGGGAAGTTAGCTTGGCTTGGGTTTGAGGACGCTTACAAGATTCTTTCCGTCTTCGCCTGTGCTAGTGTGTGCAAGTGTGCTCTCGTGAATTTCATTGCTCAGTTTTTGTGAACAAAATGGTAAGAACCGTTAAAAATGTATCATCTGCTGGTGGGCGTAAAAGGCGCTCGTCGACACCGCCACCAACTTTACCGCCCTTGACTTTAATGACGTATTTGGCTACGTTTAAACCATCACCTGACGCATCTACGGCGTCAGGTTCCGCCATTAATGGCGGTGCTGTGAAGTCAGCAATAAAAAATCCATCCTCTGGCAGGGTTAATGTTTTAAACAACATTATTGTTAAAGATGGTATTGCTGCTGACGTTGGGGGCGCTTCGTGTTCTAACGAAGGCGGTAGTCAGCTAGCGTATCATGGGCACCATCAGCAGATGCACGGCAATATACATCCTGGCGCAGATTTACCTGTTTTGCACCTTGAAGATGGTGACCTCGGCAATACCGTCAATGTCACCGTATCCAGGAGTAATGCAGGTAAAGCCGTTCATACCCCGAAATTACATGGTTTGGCTTTAAACAAAAAATTTAAAGTCACACCATCTACTTCAGGGTGTCAGGATGTACGCGCATCTCATCCGCGCAAATCATCTATGTCTCTGGTGGCACATGACTCCGATGACGACTTTTTGCCTAGTAATGTAAACAACAATAAAAACACAAAGTCGTCGTCGGCGCCATCAAAAGGTAAAGGTAGACGTACAGAAACACAATCCATAGACTGTGACGCGACTTTATGGGACGAGATAATGGATTTCGCGCAGACAGTTGTACCTGCCCCTCTAAGTCCGCTACCTGCTTCACCAAAAAAAAATAAGGTTTCGGCAGGTAAAGGGCAGGTAAAACCGTCTGCGTCGTTTGTGGCTGTACCTCTACCTGGCAATAGCGCATTACAACAGCCAAGCTGTTCTAATGCGGTGTTGCCACCACCACGCAATGACGCATTAGAACAACCGGGTTGCTCTAATGCGGTGTTGCCACCGCCGCCAGAGGTAGCTCCGATTGTTAATGAGAATCCGCTCCCAGCACAAGCGGACTCTGATTCTGAATCGGAGGTGTTCTCGCAAGTTGACACCAAAACATCTGTTAAACAATTTTTTAAAATATACGGTCAACTTAAGAGAACACATGATTTAAATTTGAGGCTTTGTCGGGATCATCCGAAAATCTTGCGTCGTGCTGCTGATATGCGGGAAAGAGCCGCAAAATTAGAGGCCGACGTAAAGAGACAAAGGGAGGCTCTCGACAAAACTGCAAAGCAGATGAGGTTTATTTCGGATCAAATGGGTGGCTGAGCACTTGCGCACACGCGGCGGAAAGTTATTTTAAGTTAGATTTTAAGTTAGTTAAGAATATTGTTAGTTAGATAAGATTATTGTTAATTAGGTTTAAAATATAGTATTAATAAAAAAACATTAAAAAAATAAATGCAAAAAAAAAAATTTAAAATGTTTGTCAAAAAAAATAAATGACAAAAATAATTAAAAAAATAAATGCCCCAAAAAAAATAAAAATTTGTCAAAAAAAATAAATGACAAAAATAATTAAAAGAGCATACAAATAAAGGCAAATTAATTAAGTTAGATTTTTAAGTTATTTAAGAATATTGTTAGTCAGATAAGATTGTTAATTAGGTTTAAAATATATTATTAATAAAAAAATATTAAAAAAAATTAAAAAGTTTGTCAAAAAAATAAATGACAAATAATTACAAAAAAATGATACAAATAAAAGACAAAAAATGATAAAAAATAAATTACTGTGTATTATTATGTAAGAATATATTGTTAAAAATAAATATAAAAAAGTTTAAAACAAATTTTAAAAAGTGAATAAAAAATGATAAAAAAATTAATTAGTTAATAAAATAAATACACCACATGTAATTAATTAATTGTGCATATTATGAGTACATGTTTGACATGAATAAACACATAATGTAAAGGTTAATTAATTTAAATAAATAAAGAGTTTAATAGGTTAATAACAACATAAAAAAAAAAAAAAAAAAAAAAAAAAATTAAAAAAATCGAATTTTAAACACATGAAAATCAAAATTAATGGTTAATTAGGAAAGGTCAAAGGTCAAATTTAAAAAAAAAACCGGAGAACCACCACCTCCTTTCTCCGGGGGGCGTCCGAGGATTCGATCCTGTGGTCTTCTGAGTGACCTCAAGATCGACGCGTATTTGCCCGCTCGGCTACTCGAACGCCCCACAAGAGTTAGGTCTATTTCCTAATTTCAACAAAAAACTACCTGCTCATCGATCCGTATTTACCAGGCAGGGTCGCATGGCCTTAGGCTATAAAATCAACCCAAGCTATCGGCTTTATACATTTACAACTGTATTATTTTGAATCAGTTTATATCTTGAGATATTTTAATTTAATTTAAATAATAATAAATAAAAGATAACCATTTTTTTTTTCAAAATACTTTTTAATAAAATCATTCATATGTTCATTTGTTTTAATATTTATATGATTTACTAATTTTCACAACTTGTAATATACAGGGTGGCACAAATATTTTTATTAATTAAAAAATATATACAATTAAACTTAAAAATAAAATGAAATATAAATTTACATTAATAAATACTACTTATAACGAATCAAATTTAGTAAAACACGTTGTATCGTTCACGCAATTGTTTTATTTACATTATTACATGTATGACATACTTCAATTCGATGCAATTGCACCAAGTTTGTGCTGCAACATTTACATTTCGTTATCATTGCACCATCCAACGTCGTCGTTTTGTGAATATTTACATGCTGGTGACGTCCGGACACTATCCGTGTATAGGATATATAACATAGCCCACACAGGAAGTGTTTGGTTGCATCCGGCCTGGTTCTGATTATGACAAAAGACGCTGACGTGCAATATAGTCTCCGCCGATCATCATAATTGTTTAATATTTTTCCGGAGAAGGCTAACTCTCCCGCTTCGTCTTCCACATCATCCCCAAGACCTTCATCTACACTGACGGGAACCAGGTTGCCATCTTGATTCAAGTCCTGAAGCTCTTGATTTACACCATCTCGGTGTAACACCATTGCACCCATATCATTTTCTGCCAGTTCAGTGAGGAATCGTCTATAAGCCATCTTTAAATGTTGGAACTCAACTGATTTGATGTTAAACCTCCTCCGTTTTATATTCTATAATTCGTGACGGTGACGCCCTTCCTATTGCGTCAAGTTTACTATTAGCTATTTAAACCAAGAGTGACCACAAGAGGAACGCATTCAAACTTCTTACGTAACACAATCGTGTCTTAAAACAGAAGTGCATACAATGGTCCTACCAAGAGAGTGGAAATTAAAACCAATAATAGCAGTACAACCGTATAGTTACAATAATTCAAGAATTTGCCATAATTGCTATACTGCATGGAGGAAGCAAATTATCAACCCATGCACTGGACTGTGCAAAAAGTGTGTAATTCAGAACCCAGTGCAGAAAAAAGAATTTCGAGACAATTGTCCAAATGAAACACAATGTCGCAATTGTCTTACCATACTCAAAAGAACGAATTTTGGTATATATCGAGACGTATGTGAAGCTTGCAAAGCAGACCAACCACAATTAAGACAACGATGCGTGTACTGTAGTAAGTACGAGGACAATTGTTGGAACAACATTTGCATAAAATGTATGTCAGGGGCACTCATCTTGTGTGATCGCATTGGTGTGTTTTATAGTAGTTGGACTCACCATAATAGGGACTGTTGGTGTCTTAATTATAAATAAATTATATTATTTGTATATATGTATGTGTGTATGTAATATATATTATAACCATAAACTGTAAATATATTTTTAGTATTGTAATAACATATTATTTTGTAGGAAACTTTTAAAATTATACAAAAAAAAAAAAAAAAAAAAAAAAAAAAAAAAAAAAAAAAAATGATTATTTTTAATTTTTTTACAATTTAAAATGAAGGAAATAAATTAAATAAATATTTAAGAGTTTATTAAGTAAATAAATGTATTAAATGACTTACAATTAATTTATTTACTAAAACTATTTATTAAATTATTTACAATGTTTAATTTATATGGATGCCTAATCTGTTCCCTCGCAGACATTATCGCACTCTATCAAGAGCTGATAATCTGACCAGTGGCTCTGGTCAGGTGATGGCTGGCCGTCTGGATCGTAGAACACCGTTTCCATAGACCATGCTGATGGTGATGTTGCCCTATCAGTGCTGCTGTCCGGGGGGTTATCTTGGTCTCCCTGGTCCTCGCCTAGATTCTCACCTATCCAATAAGATGAAGGTGATATTGGTCTGTCGTCAATGCTATCTGGGGTAGCTTGGTCATCCTGGTCCTCTTCGTCTTCCTGGTCCTCTTCGTCTATCGAATACGATGGAGGTGACCGTTCCCACCAATCACTGCTGTCTGGGTCGTATTCACTAGGCATTGACCAGGTCGATGACGTTGATTTTGAGTCGGTGCTGGAGGAGACGCAATTTACTTGAGAAGTGTCCATGATGTTAATAATTTTAAATCTGACAAACAAGAGCGTTGCTGTGTGTTATATAAAGCAAACTAATCTCCACCCCCAGCAGTGGCGCCTCCTACAAACATTACTTTACAGGCACCTCTATTATTGATGATGGAGAGGGGGTAAACATTTAATGTATAGTGTTTTACTGAATCAATGAATAAGTCAGGTTGGCCGAGTGGTTAAGGTGTCAAACTTCACTAATTAAAATTCATAATAACACGTATCCTATGATTGGATATGAATACCCCCTCTATTATTTTAGAGTGACTCCCTCCCCACACTACTATATATATGGGAGTAATATTAAACCAAACTTAGTTGCATTTACTATTTCTATCTATATACCACGTATCGAAATGGCAAATCCATCTATTATATCTATTCTAAGACGGTTGGCGCAAGAAGATTCCAATAATTGGATGCTGTTTAATCATGAGGCTGCGGAGATGGGGGTACCTGCTGAGGCTGTGGAGATTGGAGCACCTGCTGATGTTGATGCCAATGGTGCCAACATCGATATCCAGGAAGTCATCGAAGGCGGCGAAAATGGTATAGTGGACGATGGAGTCGACGAAATGGTGGACGATGGTATAGAAGTCGATGTTGCGGACCTCATCGAGGAAGACCAGCACGAGATGGCTTTCCAGATAAAAGATATGGTGGCTGGTACAATGGACAAGGTGTGTGCTACAGCGGCCTTCGTTGTGGTATGCAGCATTGACCAGGGAAAATACTTTATGTGCACTAGGTGCTACGTATCGTATTCTCGCATGGTCGTAGAGGGGGCTGTTCACCAACACGCAAGTCTGCACAACACGGTTGAGTGGTGGGACGTACCTACCATAAAGTGCAAAGCTTGTGGCGATGACACAGTGACAGTCGGTGCCATCGAAGGTTGTTTTGTGTGCAATAATACTGGAAAAAGAACAGTACCCATATAATAATATTAGATTTTCTAGTTTGTACTTTTTATATTATTTTTTATGTTTGTTTAATTTTTAATTATATTTAATTAATTTTATGTTTTATGTTATATGTATATTTGTATCATTCTTATAATATAGATTGTAGGAAAATAAAAAGGAATTAAAACATTTATGTGTATGTTTATTATCTTTCAAGTGTTAAAAAAAAAAAAAAAAAAAATGATTATTTTTAATTTTTTTACAATTTAAAATGAAGGAAATAAATTAAATAAATATTAATAAAGTATATTCATTTTATTATTCATTTGTGACACATATTAAAATATTTCAATCGACATAACTATATAATGATACATTAATATATTTTTCTAGTTAATGACAATTTTAAACAATAGAAGCTATATCAACCCACGAATTGTGTTCTACAGATAGCCCCAACCACTTTACCAGCACTTTATTTCCTTTCTTCTTTAATACATTTTCAACTAGATACACATCGGGGTATTTTGCTTTTAGTAGCTCCATTTCATAAAAACATCCCTTGATTGGGTGTCCAAACAAGTCTTCTATCAGGTAAGTTGTGGGATTTGTTATGTTTATTTTGGTAATTTTAAAAAGTTCTGTTGAAAAGTTCGGTGTAAACCCTTTATCAAATACACCTTTATACTTGCTAATACGAACTATATCACCGAGATGAAATTTCGGTTTCAGAGCAATCTTAATATAATTATATACGTTTAAATGTGTAGTTGGTTTGACATCAATGGGCTTTCTGCCAGTTGTACGATGGACTTTGTCATTGTAACTTTTTGTAACGTTTGGTAGGATATCGAGCCATTTATATTTACCCATAGCTGAGAATTCTTTATACAACCAATTTTTTAATGTGCGGATTACTCGCTCAACAATTGCTGCTTTTTTTGTGCTATACGTAGAATAATGATTAATTTCGTGCCGCTTCATTAATGCGGAGAACTTTCTGTTATAGAATTCAGTACCATTATCGGTCTGTAAATTTCTCGGTGAATAATTTGCTTCTTGAATAATAGTCTGCATAGCCTTGGTAACTTCTACAGCTGCTTTATTTTTAATAGGTTTGGTCCATACGTACTTGGAATAGCAGTCAATCACTACAAGAATATAACGATACCCTCTATTTTTATCAGCGTATGGCTGCATTTCAGCTAGGTCTGCTTGCCACAAATCACCAAACCCCTTAATTATGGTTCGCCTTCTACGAAAATTTCGTCGAGCATTTCTATGTAACTCGTTAACAACTTGTAATTTTTCGCTGCTAACCTCCATTATAAAATTGTCTTCAGCTATATATCAACTTCAGGCATTAGTTCTGGTGGAAATGCTAGGCCTCCGGATTGCACCTTCTTTGGTTGGAGTTCGGTGGCAATATGCTCTAATTTAGAGATTCTAGTGATTAAAGTATTGCGATTGTTTATGGCCGAACGTTTAACTTCAGAAATTGCTTTATCAACATATTTCCTCATTTCTATTTTCATTTTCTGCATCATCTCATTATTTTGTTTATTGAAAATAGCGCGATTTTCTTCTCCACTTCTTATAAGTCCCACATCAACATATTTTTTCATTTCCCCAATAATTACATCGGTTGTATCAAAAATAGCTTTGGCAGCATTTTCATCATTTGTTTGTAGACGCTTGTTAACGTAATTACATGTTGCACCATCTTGATCATCGACAGGTTCCCCTAAATTTTTTAAACGCTTATTTTCAATATCATAGTGATTATCTCTGGTAAGTTTAAAACCCACGCCAGGTAATCCACGATGGGCTATTAACTTACTCGCACTAATTCTTTTGCTGCGTCCAAATTTGTCGATAGTGTTTACAGTAGACATTTCTGACTGCATCTGATCCAGTTTATAAAATTTCAGACTATATAATACTTATTAAGTATAATGATACTATGTTTTATTTCATCTTTAATACACTATTTTTTCTTCCCTAAGTTCTGATATTATTTCTATTATTTCATTGTCGTGGTTGTTATTTCCCGCTATTTTCGAACTCCATAGTAGACGTAGACGATCCACGAGTTCGTTGGGTTTATTCCAAAAAATATATTCTTTATCTTTATTTCTGTACAATTTGTGGGTAGGTACACGTTTTAAGCCGTGACCACTTGTTGACGATCGTGTCGCAATTGTAGAAGATGTTAATGGTTTGATAATTTTGTGAAATTTTCCACGCTTAGTAGTGTTATAGCCATTCGCTACATCGAATTTTTTGTAAGGTGCCTTTGTTTTTCTTAGTATTTCTCCATATATCTTACTCCATTCATCATCGAGAACACCCTCTCTATTATCATCTAAAATTGTTGGGCGTTTTAGAAATATTAGATCGTACAATTTAGGACTACCTAGATACACGCCAAGTTTCTTATTGCCATACCATAGCGTAATATTTCCATGGGAAAAACGTATTTCGGCATTGCCCATCAGCAGTTTGCCTGTCTTGGGATCTACACGCACTCCATATAAACTATCATACTTGGAATCACCAGATTTTAAATTTTGTATATGTCTTTTTACAACCTCATGTCTTTTTTCTAGTTTACTAGCTGGAGAAGTTTCGGATACAGGGGTTGTTCTTATTGACGATGGTGGTGTTTCCATAATGGGGATATAATGTGGAACATCATCACCACCTACATACTTATCGGATCCTTCTTCAGAAGCACTCTCCCATGATACAGCCCTCTGGGTGGACACCCTTGATGATGATGGTTTTGAATGTAATTGTTGGATATGAGATTTGTTCTCTGCTGCTGAAGATATAACATTTAAAGGTTCAGTTATCGGTTGGTAGATCTTTTCAAGTGTTACGTGCATCTCCATATCTTTGTTCTTGATATAGTTAAACTTCTTCCGCACAGCATCTGTTGCCTCAATCAGCTGTCGCTTGAGTGTTATTTCGCTACTGGGATGTGCAAGATTGTTATATTTTTTATTATCTTTGGTAACCTTCATCTTAGCGCATACGTAAACGAAGTAATCCTAACGACGTATGTAATTCAAGTGAAGTTTTTAATAAAATGCATTATGGATATATGAAGCTATCAAACCCTTTTCTATATCGCCCACCTTGTACTTCTCTATCCTTATCAATCACTAGAAATCCATATTTGTCATTCCAGCACTTTGCACACATATTTTGAAATACTGTAAACGTTACATCAGGTGACACATGATCGGAAAAGATGTGATGCAGATTCATGTCGTCCTGTTTAAAGACAACAATTAAATTACTATTGTCTCTTATTAGCTGCTTCGGGATTCGAGAGTATGTCTGGCCAAGATAAAAACAATCCACATTTCTATGTCGGCCCATACTGAAATATCCCCTTATAACATCTTGTTTCTCACATATTACATCGTCAAATATAAACACAGACTCTGGCTTTGCCTCGGATGGTTCCACTATTTGCGTACCATTACTAAATGTATAAAATCCTAACCCCTCAATCGGCGCTAATACATTACGTAGATACTCATACTTGGGTTGATTTATAGACTTTGAGTATAGGTAAATATTTAAAAAACGTAAACCTAAACGATGCGTGATCAAAGATATTAAGACATTTGTTTTCCCACAATTCGAGGGTCCTATTATGAGGGCACGTACAGTTGAAGGTAGTAGTGGTCCATGGCGATTATCAGCACTTAACCCACGCCCAACTTTTTCATCCAAATTATCTATAGAAAGCGTTTGTTTCTGTTTCACAATGTGCATTGTACCGCGGCTAAATGTTATATAAGTAGATGTGTGATTTACAACTCTTATTTAAATGGTTTCTACGATACGATACACACGTGAAAAACGTACGAAGCGCGGTGGAGGATTAGTTAATTCCCTGATTAATAAGCTCCCCTTTGAATTGCATTTGCCAGGTTATCAATTTTGTGGTCCAGGCACAGATTTAAATAAAAGGTTAGCACGAGGTGATTCTGGCATAAATCAGCTCGATAAAGCGTGTAAGCAACACGATATTGCGTACGACAAAAATAGCAGTAATCAAGCAGCCCGCCATAAAGCAGACTATCAGCTTGAACAGGCTGCGTGGAAACGAGTGAAATCTAAAGACGCAGGACGTGGAGAAAAGGCAGCTGCTTGGTTAGTCACAACTATAATGAAGGGAAAACAACGTCTTGGTATGGGATGTAATTCAACAATATCTCGCAATCCAATAAGGAAACGAATCATCAAGAAAACAAAGAAAGGTAAGAAGAATGTTAAAAAGACAGCGTTTGGATCTGGGATAGTACGAAAAGTGCGTGACACACTGCGAAATGCTGGAGGCAAAAGAGTAAAAGACCAAAAGAAGGTGACTGAAATTGCTCTAAAAGCTGCACGTCGATATATAAAACAGGCCGGTGGAAAACACAATATTCAAACACCTCGAATTATACCAATTCCAAAAGTTGGTGGTATTTTACCTCTAATACCCATTTTTGCTGGATTATCTGCATTGGGTAGTTTGGCTGGTACGGCTGCTGGTATTGCTAAAGCTGTAAATGATGTGAAAAAGGGTAGAGAAGAATTAGCTGAAGCAAATCGACACAACAGAAGTATGGAAGCAATCGCTATGAAAAGTAGCAAGGGGATGTTTATGAAGCCATATCGAAAGGGAATGGGTCTTTATCTAAAACAGAATTCAAAAAACTAATAGACTCCCTACCTCGGAGACCTCTTACCGACATTGATCTTAAATATTATGCTAAGAAAATGAAGGTAGCATACTTTCGAGGTGTGTTTATGCGCGACTCACTACCAAGACATGGGCCACATTACAATGAATCTTCAATAATCAATTTGGATAGTATATATGGTCCTGGGACACATTGGGTGGCATATAAAAAACGAGGTGGTTTAGTAAATTACTTTGATAGTTTTGGTGATTTACCCCCACCTATAGAATTAGTTACATATTTCAATAACGATTCAAGGAGGGCCAACCAAATATTCTATAACTACAAACGTGTACAGAATTTTAACACAGTGTGGTGTGGACATTTGTGTTTAAAGTTTCTCTCTACAAAACAAATATAAAACGCCATGGAGCTGAAATCTATAACCCCAGCAATGGATCGAGAAAGTATCAAGCGAATGGGTCACTCACTAATTGCATTCTCCCGTTTGCGTAGTCTGTTGAAGATGAGCAAACAACAACTTGCAAATATGCCCAAAGAAGTGATGATTGGGCTTGCTTCACATGAAATTGCATTAGTATGGGATAAGCTACCTACACATCTTCAGAATGATATCGATATATTAAAATATCAATATTGCACAGAACATTACCTTAATGATTATGAAAGCAATGTTGACGTAAATGATGGTCCAACACCTAGAAAAATGTTTTGCTGCTATTGTAAGGTAAACGATGTAAATGTGGCATCCAATAACAATGTAAATATATTACCATCCACTTCTAAGAAGAGGAAATTATACCATTATTGCTGTAATCCACAATAAATTGGGTAACACAATTTAATTATATCAGTCATGTCGTACACGTTCACACTAACGAGCCGCTTAAGTGAGCTAAGTGTCAACACGAGCCGCTTAAGTGAGCTAAGTGTCAACTTTGATCCACCCATTGAACTGGATAGGAGCAGTCGTCATGGGTTAGGTTTAATTGGATTCTACTCTTACAACTCCATATACAATGTGGATGAAACAAATAACATCTTCCAATATAGGGTTAGTGCTAAAGATACATTCACTACTGTTCACATACCTCTGGGGGCTTATGAAATTGATGAAATCTATGCTGCAATGTTGAAAGCTATGAATATTGATGGAAAGGATTACACGCAAATATTCACTTTAAGGGCAAACAACAATACCTTAAAGTGCGAGATTTTGTCAAAGTATGAAATAGATTTTAGACAACCAAATTCAATAGGAAGTCTGTTGGGATTTGGACCAATATATTTACAACCAAATAAAAATTACGAATCAACACAGCCTGTTGATATTATGAAAGTAAGGATGATACGCGTAGATTGCAATATTATTTCTGGAGCTTATCTGAATGCAGAAGAGTCACACACTCTCTTTGAATTTGACATAGACGTTGAGCCTGGCTACAAACTTACTAGAGAACCCAAAAATATCATATATTTACCTGTTAGACCTAAAGGGCGTCATTTAATAGACAACATCACACTACGCATACTGGACGACAACGGTGATTTGATCGATTTTCGAGGTGAGAAAATTATTGTAAGGCTAGAATTGAAGAAAGTCGGATATCACCAACCAAATGGGTTTTCGATATAAACAGCGACAGCAAGTACATCACCATCAGTATGATACTGTAGCGAACAACAGTATGGATAAAAAGAAAGGGAGATGTGGAAAGCAATTCATTCAAAGTCTATATCTTAAACAGTTAAGACATAGATTGTCAGCTGAGGATCAAGCCTTTTTAAAATCTATTGGATTAAAACTGCGAAAAAATTGGTCATAATAATGGTGGCTACTGCGACTAGTGACAAACTTGAGGTGTTTGATGAACCTGTGTTAGATCATTCCCTAGTTAGCCTACATGAGCATACATATAAACCATATGGATCCCCATATTACAGAAACTCTGATGAAATACGTATTCCCATCAATTTTCAAGATGTTATACTCGACATTTCAGAAAGTTATATATACATAGAGGGAAAATTTACTCCTAGCGACACCACAAAGCGTTGTTATTTATCAAATAATGCACTAGCATTTCTCTTTGAAGAGATACGACTGGAAATGGGTGGTGAACAAGTAGCAGTAGTTAGAAGACCTGGTATTACTACCACAATGAAAACTATGGTGTCGTATGGGCAAACGCATGCACGCTCATTAATAACAACAGGTTGGGGTCTCACTGAAAAGAGACAAGATATTTTAGATACCACCAGTCACGTGTTCAGTGGCAAACTACCCCTTAAGTTCCTTATGGGTTTTGCAGAAGATTATACCAAAGGCATTCTGAATGTGAAGCAAGAATTAATTATGATAATTGCACGCTCATTTAAAGACTCCTATATCGGTGAGGTTGATGCAGAGTTGGATATCAGCAAAATTGAGTGGAAGATAAGGCACATTGTACCTGAAGATCGACAAAAGTTAAAATTATTGAATCGAATTAATAAAAGTGGTAATAATACCAAAGTTAAGATGGTCTACCGTGCGTGGGATTTTTATGAGCTTCCCTGTCTACGCGATACTACCTATGACATATGGGCTCTTAAACTCTCCACCCGTCTTGAAAGCCCACTTTTCATCCTTCTTGGCTTTCAAGGCACTGATCAGGCCAATGATAGAACAAAGGATGTTACACAGTTCAAACACGCAGACATAAATAATATTCGACTATTTCTAAACTCTGAAGTATATCCATATGAACGTTGGAATTTAGATTTCGATAAGAAGCTCGATTCTGCAGCATATTATGCTTATGAGAACTTCCAACGTAGTTACTATGATAAAGATATGAGCGAACCCATGATGGATCTTGGGGAATTCAGGAAGAATCCTTTGTTTGTCATTGATTGTTCACACCAACCTGTTGCAGTGAAATCATCTACTGTCGACATAAAAATAGAATTTGAAACACGAAAAGCGAAATTTCCGGAACAAACTCGAGTGTATGCACTTATACTTCATGATACATATTTAAGTTATAACGCATTAGATGGCTCGGTTCAGAATGGTTTTCTCGATGTCAAGTAAAAAAAGAAAATATTTATTATTGTGGAATTAAGTAGTGCAACCTATTTCTATCAAGATATCTGGATAATTTTATCAACAATAATCATGATGTACTTGCAACTGTTTATTTTCTCAGAATGTAATTGTAGAATTAAATATAAAATTAAAATAAAAACTGTTCTAATTATACTATGATTGTATTTTTTGTTGTGTAATAAGAAATATGAAATAAAATGAATGTAATCTTTTAATGTGTATTTTATTTATTCAGTTTTATAATATAATATAAAATACAGAATATTGTTTACTACAGATACATACAATATTTGGTGTAATAAATATGACAATAGAAGATGAATATTATTTATGTATCTACATTGTTATCTTCTACATCAGACTGGTCGAGTTGATATTTTTCAATAATATTCTTAGGTAGGTACTCCATTATCTCGTATAGAAAATGTTTTAGTTCCACTCTGTCCATATGCTCACAAAACTCATCCAAATTTAAGAAGCCACGGGAATATCTACCACATAGATTTACACCAATGCTATACGCTTTAGAAGCTTCTTTAACCCGTCGAACTTCTTCAGCGTCGAAGCAGATATTCATATCATAATTTAATGAAACCAATGCATCCCTTATTAAGTCATCTAGTTTACAAGACAATCTCTCAATGGCAGATTTAATGTCTTCTGCAGGGGTCCATGTTTGGGTTGAATATTGCATCCACATCTTTGCTGCGTACCTACAAATAAAAAATGAAATGTAAAAAAATACATAAAAAACAGCACTAAATGGACTTACGTTTGAGCTATTGGTGTACACGAAGTAAAAATATGTTGTACAAATGTCAATTTAGATATATCAGAATCTTTATAGGCTAACAAGTGATACTATTCTATAATACTCCTAGCATTCTTCCACAATATTCCATTTCTACTTAATACTTAAACTTAGCTAACTTAAATACTTTACGATTATTTTTGTTTGAGAATTAAACACCGAAACTTATTAATGGACTAGATTTTGCTCCAGGATAAGCTGGAGAACTTTGTCCTAAATATGTCAATGTAACTTTACCATTTGACGAATTTATTTTATCGATAGTGTTCTCACATATAATTTCCACAAACCGTTTCGGTAAAAATGATTTAAAAGTCGTAATTGAACTTTCCTCAAACAAAGTTACTATGATTGATTTTCCAAATCTTGTATTAACCAAAGATATTTTTTTTATGATATAAGGTTTATTTAAAATTAACGCTGAAATGGATCTTTGCTCTAAAACCTGCATATCTTGATTTATTAGCTCATTAAGTGCTAATAAGTCAACTTCGGAAATTGCCATATTTAAAATGAATATAATGAAAGAATTATAAAGAGTAATATAAGATATTGCTCACTTGAAATAACTGAAGTCACTGACTGCACTAGGCTGATTTGTTAGCTGTAGATGGTTCACGATAGAACACGATAGAAATGATTTTGTGTTGCGACTACATCTTCTTTATAGCAGTCTAGCTGAGCTACCCCACCACCACTACTTGGAGTACTCATACACATATTGGTACATACACTAATTACAACTACAATTGCATTGCACCACTCCAATTACCTCTATTGCAATTACATCAGTCTAATTACTGCACATTACTCTACTTACCTCTATTGCACTACATCAGTCTAATTACCGACGGTACTCTAATTACCTCTATTGCAATTACATCAGTCTAATTACCTACATTACTCTAATTACCCTAATTACCCCCACCACCAAAAAAAAAGGGTGGGGGGAGACCCAGCTCCGCCATTACCACTCTACTATAGTTCTTGTTAATTTATTTTTTATGTTAATTTTAGCCGTAAAGCTTGTGTGTAAAAGTTTAATCACATTTATACATTTCTTTGGTATTCCATATATTTCTAAGATTCCCACATTTTTTCCTCTCCATTCTATCGAATGCTTCTTCGAAGTGTATGAAAATTTTTCCTTTGCCATTCATTTGATTGTTCGATGATGGTATGCAGTATACATATGTTGTCTATGCATGATCGCCTCTGTCTGAATCCTGCCTAGTTATTCCTTAATACATTTTCTATTCCATCTTTAATTCGGTTTAATACTATTCTTGTAAGGATTTTGCTTGTTGTGCATAGCAGAGTTATTTATCTCCAATTTGAACATTCTGTTTTATCTCCTTTTTTGATAATCTTATTCTTATTCCATCATTCCATTCGTTTGGGATTGTTTCTTCTTTCCATATGTTCTTTAATAAGGTATACATCATTTCTATTATTGTTGCCTCTCCTTGGTTAATTAATCTGCAGGGATGTCGTTTATACCTGCTCTTTTGGGGTTCTTTAAAGTTTTTATGGCCTGTTTAGTTTCTTCTCTCGTGATTGTTTCTTCATTTATATTGATTTCTTCTCCAATTTCTTCAACTTCTTTCATTATTTCTACTTGTATCGTTGCTGTTTCGTATATTTCTTCGAAGTGTCCGATCTCATCTCTCTTCAATTTCTGTGTTCGTTTTGAAAATTTTTCTGTTTGTCTTTCACCCTTGTTTCTGTTATCATTTGTTTTCTTGCTGTCTCTTTTGTTATATCATATAGGGATATCATATCGTTTTCTCGTGCTGCTACTTCTGCTCTTTTCAGTATTTCTTCTCTATGTTTTCTCTTGCAACTTGTTTTTAACTTGTTTATCTTTGTATAGTTTTCCTGTGGTTTATTTTCATTTTCATTTTTGCCTGTGAGTATGTGTTGCTTGCTCTGTCTACTTTCTTCTATTCTCTCCCATGCCTTTCGAAATCCAAACTTTTTGCTTTGCTTTTTTATATGTACTTCCTTTGCTGCTTCTTTGATAGTTATTTCGTAGTTGTTCCATATTTCTTCTACTTCTTCAATTCCTATATTTTTCTGTTTCTCCCATTCTCTTTCTAGTTTTTCCTTGCATTGGTGGTTTCTTCTTCTATTAGCCACTGAACATTGTATCTTTCCAGTTTTGTCATCCACTTTCTATTTGCCCGTAGTTTAATTCTTATCTTTGCCCTGAGTAGAGTATGGTCCATATTTCTCGGACCCTCTCATCGCTCTTACATCACACATCATGTCTTTCCATTTTCTTTCTATTGCTATGTGGTCTATTTGTTTTTCTACTTTTTCTCCGGGTGAGGTCCAGTTTACCTTGTGTATGTTTAAAGAGACTACCTCCTATTATTAGGCTATTCCTTTCACAATATTCTACAAATAGTTCGCCACTCTCATTAATAATACCTACTCCTTCTTTCGCCTTGTTTATTTCGTCAAAGGTTTTTTGTAATTGTTGGTAAAATTTTTCTATTTGTGTTAATTTTTCCCGGTTGTCGGTGCGTATGCATTTACTATAATTATGTTGTAAAAACTTGGTTTGAATCTGGCTGTTATTATTCTATCTGATATGCCCGGCCACTCCATAAGTGCATTTTTTGCTCCTGGTCCTAGCATAAACGCTATTTCACTTTTGTGTCTTGTATCTTCTTCAATGACTCCTGAATATATGACTTTCTTTCTATTTTCTGTTGTATACTCTCCGCAGCCTGCCCATCTTACTTCATTCAGCCCTAGTATATTCTGTACCTTTCCATTTATTTCGCTACTTGATTTACCTTGCTATCAAGCCACATAATTCCTTGTTTAATTACCGACTAAAATAACGGAAAGGTGACCATTTTCTTCCCTCTCCGACAATCCACTCTTGATTCATAGCAGCCACATCTGACTGTAAAACTCCATGTTTTCATTTATTTTTTTATTCGTTCAGCAACTGATTTGTTTTCTAGATTCCTCATTACCGAGATATTATCATCATCGGAATTAAATTCGCTTTCATGATCAATACGATCTTGGTGAATTTGAATCTCACGGTTTTCGTGAAAATTGATTAACTCATCGAAATCCAACTCGTTCCCATCGACTTCATACTCGTATTCAGATTCTTGGTCTTGAACCAAAAAGTCATCACATCCACACGGTCCACAGTTCCATCTCACCGACATAGTATCGTTCGAGGTTATCTTACATTTTCTAGATGCATGTGCATGGGTTTGGAAAATTTCACATTTTTTCGATTTTTTTTTTTAATTTTTCCGGCCTATTCAAATATGCATGCACACAGCCCTAGATTATATAATTCTATATCATTCATAAAAATTTTAAACGATTCCGATGAATAGTAACGAAAATATGAATTTTCAAAAATATATTGGGTGCTATTATCCCCTTAAATGTAGATTTTTGCGAATAAGCTCTGTAAAGAGTTTTCATGTCTGTTTAAGACATTAGATAATAAAGACTCGCATTTTTGACATAAATAGTAAAATTAATTTTGCTATTTTATTTTTATATTAAAAATTTACCTCTTGGTCCCCTTTAGATTTCATTTCCAAATATCAATGTATTTACCTATCCGGCTGCTGTGAGCTTGTGCACCGACGTACATAATAATTTGATAAACTTTTAAGCAACATTAAAAACTGTATCTAATTTTAGTTCAATTAAAATTAAAAGAAGCGAGAAATTATGGAAGGTTTCTAGCCCACTAGAATTTTTATTAGTGATAAAAGGATATTTTAAATAAATTTTAATTTTATTTTAAATTTTAAATAAAATATTTGTGTTTAACTTGAGAGAGCTGCGAAATAAATTCATTTGATCTCTATAGCTTAAAATTTTTCAGAAACTGAAGAGTAACCTAATTATTGTAATAGCTTGTTAATAAGTAAATAGAAGCACATATTAAAGTTTGAAACGACCAAAGTGAAGTTTGTTCGGTAAACTTTTAAGTAAAGTGTTGAACACATTTTAACTTATTAGCCGTGGCTGCCCTGACCCGCCTAACAGAAACGTAGTTAAAAGGTCCTTAGGGGTTGATACCTTGACGAGACGAAATTGTTTCTCGTTTGGGGTAATTCCATAAGAATTAAAAACTAATTAGCCAATACTTCGTGCTTAAATTGTAATTAACATCCTGTTAATTTTTTGTTGTTTTACTTTTTATTTAGCACGATGAAAGTGATAATTGCCGTTTTGTAAAAATATTTGTTCAAATTCATTTCTAATATCTACTGAACAAGCCAATGACGACAAAAATCTTATTCATGTGATAAAATGTCCAAATAAATTTCAATACATTATACAGGGTGTCCCAGCTAAGGCGATTTCTTCCTTAAATCTCTTATTATAAATTTAAGAAAAAATATGTCAAATACAAATTGCATCAAAGTATACGGTGCAAATATGGAAAATATTTCGGATCACACAGGGTGTTCCATTTCGCCTGGACGCTACACAACTTCGTTACTTTAAATAGAACACGCTATATGTATTTTTTCATATTTGGATTCCTCAGTTAATTTTAAGATGATTCTATGCATCATACCTAAAACAAACTGATTCCGAGAAAAATATCACGATTACAGCGCTCTAAATATTGCTAGATAGCATCTAAAGCAATAAAGTTAGGATCTTGCGGTTTGCACAGTTTGTTGTAAAAATGATAGAAATATTATTAGATAGCAACGTTGAATATTTTCAATACCATTACGATATTTAATAAATTCAGGATTCCAAATCCAAACTTAAATTTAACGAAAGCATTATAAAACAAATTCATCAATTATTGAATGTCACTAAAACTACTCAAATTTCTAATTACAAAACCCAGACTTGTATATGCATACAAGGCAATATTTTCAATTTTTAGCAAAGGAGTTTCGTATCCACAAATATATTAATGAAGATGTTTAGTCGGATTGGATAAAAAATTGGAAGAAAACCTCAAATTCTCATTTAGTCGACGTTTCGACAATATTTATTGTCTTCCTCAGGACTACAAAATATAACATAAATTAAATCACAAATACATAAATTCAAATAAATAAAGATGTAAAACTTAACATTTAAACAACACAGTATATGACTTTTTTATTAAAAAATATAGATAAAAATGAGGAATAAATAAATCATTTAAAAATAAAATATTTAAAAACTTTAAAGTAATAAAATATTAGGAACATCACACTTACCCAATGAGGTATTTGGTTTACAGTCAGCAAAATCATAATCGTCAAATAAAAATAAAAATAACGTAACTTATCCAATAATCATTATTGGACTTAAGAATCCCATCGCACAGAAGAAATTATCAGCATTTTCAAATTTTACGCCGGCAACAAGTCCTTTATTTACCATTTCTCGCAGGGATTTTACATTCACATGTCCTAATCTTTCATGCCAAACTCGAAGACTTTCACTGGTGGTGGCATTAACGTTCAGTATTACAGTACGAAACAGTAATTTATACAAATTATTATGCTCTCGAACTGCGCACGCTATAACATTTTCCTTTGAGTAGATTTTTGCCTGATTGTTTTCCCTCACAATTTTCATTCCTTTGTCTGCTACTACGCCCTCAGAAAATAGGTTCTTGCGTAGTTCAGGGATATAGAGGACCTCATTAATCGTTGAATCTTACCAATTTTCGTTAATCAGTTTTTGAATTTTAACAGTGCCTTTGCCTTATACTGATAGGGCTTTGTTGTTGCCCAAAGATCAGTTGATATTCAGTTTTCATCGAAAGTTGCAAAATATTCACGTCTGTACGTTATGTGTGCGGAGGCTCCACTGTCCTTGATCCACGAATCATCACCAAAGGTTAGCTGACAGTTATCACTCACGTTGAAGGCTGATTCATAATTTCGTTGACTTGTTGACTTGTTTGTACTGCTGTTGTGGCTAGTTGGCACCTCACTCTTCTTATTGTTGATTGATACTGCAGCGAGTGCAGTTTCGGCTTCTTCGTATGAGGTTAGACTGGCTTCTTCGTCCAACAATCGAGCTGTCAGGTTTGGTATTGTTTGTTTTGCTTCGTCCGAAGACAGCCAAGCTTGTCGTACATTTCTGTGCTTTGCTGGTAATGTGCTCAAGATTTTGATCATTAAGGCAGTATTACTTAGTGTTTCTCCAGTCTCACGTATTTGTTTTGCCAGGTTTTCAACTTTGGATATATGCTGCGCAATACTGTCACTGTCGCTCATTCTATATTGGTGAAACTTTTCATGCACTATCATTTTGTTTGTCTCCGATTTTTGTTGATATATCGAATCTAGTTTCGTCAAAATTTCCTTAGAGGTAGTGCAATTTTCAATGAGGGCAATTTGCTGCAGGTCCATGACAGTAGTTAACGTAAACATCGCATTGGCGTCTTTTCGTTGCCAAGCTTTTAAGTCTTCTGTGGCGGTTGCAGCTGCTGGCTTTGTAACTGTCCCATCTACGACTTCAAAAATTCCTTTGGCTCTTAACGCGCACTTCATTTGAAATTTCCATTGCTGGTAATTTGTGCCATCGAATTTATTTACATGTGCCACATCGATCTTATCCATCCTAGATGATAAGATTCTGTTGAATACTCACTCGAACACTTGTTTGTTTTTTTTTTATCTTGTCTGCACCGTTTAGGATGCCGGTTGTGGTCGAGAACGGATGTTCTTGATTTATTGATTACTAATAAACGACTTCTGGGACCATAACCTGTTCCGATCAATAAATTTACCAACAACTTTTATGATACAAAAGCAAAACTGTGTTTATTTTATCAGTACAATTTGGCAACTATCAACAACTCATTAAAATAATTGAACATTACAAACAGTTCTAAAATAGTGGCACACCACAGCTTACTACGTGATTATCTAGTGCTGACATCTAACAGGGTAAAATAAAAATGTGAGGAGTATGTTCACATATTCAAATTGAAGTTGTACACGCTCAGTGGCCTTGAAGAGTACAAAATACCTTCATATCATTAATTTGTCTATAACAAACAGTTGATGTTGATGAGGTTATTATATCATTAATAAATAAAATGAATAGTAAAGGTCCCAATACGGATCCCTGAGGCATTCCAGAAGTAACAAGAAATTGATCATACCTAAAACCACGGTATTCTACAAATTCTCTATTATAGTCAAGTCTGTTCAAATTTCAAACATAAATGCGTTTTTGTGATCCGAACAGATGTGATAAAAATGTCTACGTATGATATCTGGTGGGTATGTAGATTTGCTAAATTGGGTTAGGAAGGTATTGCACTTGGATGTTCATAAGCCAAGGTGGAACCGGACTGAGTTTCATGGGAAGGGTTTGTGCAAGATGCATTTGAAGGTCTGTTGAAGACCTATTGATTCTTTCATAAAAGGGTAGTGACACTCTACTGCTTCTAGCATTATGTACTCTTGAATCAATTAGAAAAAACATTACGATATGTAGGGTGTTGAGGTTTAGCTGAGATTTTTGCTGCGTAGTTTAAACTTAAATACTGTCTTCTTAAGTTTAGGGGTGGCTCGCCTGCTTCACACAGGAGACTTTCAATAGGACTGATATAGAAAGCACCAGTTATGATTCTCAACGCTGGACACTGTCGAGGTGCTTAAGAACGGATTTATTTGCTGACCCATATGTATATGACCCATAATCAATTTTGGATCTAATTATTGCTCTGTATAATAATAGAAGTAACGTGTTTCTGTCAGCTCCCCAGTGTTGATTTGTCAACGTTCTTAAAAGGTTTATTCCGTTTTGACATTAAGATATTAGGTTCTTGATGTGTGAATCCCACTTCAGCCTTCTGTCGAATATCATTCCCAAATATTTTATTGATGATGTGGATTCAATGGGTTTATCGTTCAAAATTAACACTGGGGTTCTTTCTTCTTTTTTAGAAAATAGGATGCATTTGGTTTTGTTTATGCTAAAAGTAAATCCAGATTTTTGGACCATGTTTCCAGTTTGTATAAACATGCCTGCAAGTTTCTTGAGAGTTTATGTGTTTCTACCTCGTGAATATATGATAAGATCATCAGCATACAGTCTGAACTGAACTGTAGGTCCCATGATCATACCTATATCATTTATGGCAATAAGAAACAGTGTCACGCTTAAACCTGAGCCTTGCTCCTTCATGAAATTATTAATAAAAGCTAGTATGTTACCTTGAATACCCCAGGACTGGAGGTTTCTGCTTATGTTGAACCGCCAATCTGTATCGTAAGCTTTGTTGATATCGAAAAAAATTGTTAAACATTTTTGCTTGGTAGCGAATGCTTCATGGATGTCGGACTCTAGATCGATTAAGTTATCATTATTGGAACGGTGCATACGAAAGCCACTTTGCTCTGGGATTAAAATTTAATTTTGCTCTAGAAACCATACTAATCTCCTGTTGATAATATTTTCCAGGATTTTACACATAACACAAGTCAGAGATATTGGGCGGTATGAATCTGGATCCGTTTTCGTTTTATTTGGTTTTAAGATGGATTATTACACCTTCAGACCAAGTATGAGGGAACTTCTGTTTAGACCAAATTGTATTATATATTTTCAGAAGGTGCTCTGTTGCATTTTGAGGAAGGTTTATTAAAAATTCAGATAGTATATCATCATGTTCTGGGCTTGAATTTTTGATAATGTTTAATGCTTCCTCAAACTCATTGTTTGTTATTGTGTAGTTTAATGGATCATTATTAATATCGACTCCTGGTTCTGTATAACGGGATTCCTCTGATCTTATGTCTAAGAAAGGTTTCATCATACATGGCGTCACTACAATTTTTCCTGTATGTTTCCGCTAAGGTTTCAGCTATTTCCATTGAAGATGACGTAGTTCGTCCTTCTTTTGTCAATTAGTTAATTAATAAGTTAATTCCTTGATATGTATTTATGCCCTTGATTTTTTTTACTCTCTTCCACACCTTGCTTAATTGCGTAGAACAGTTAATGGATGAAACATAATTTCTCCAAGACTCCTTTTGATTCTTTTTGATTGTATATCTGGTATTGTTCTAACTGACAGACCGTTTTTATTTCCGCGTTCTTAGGAATTTATATCATGCAACTGTTTATACTTTATTTGACAGCTACAATATCAAATTAAACCATAGTGACATCAAGCATACTTTTGTTATTCATGGCCTACCATTAATCAAAAATGAGTTTAAATTCCCAATAGGTACCTACTTTATACCATGTAGGTAATAAAATTTTTAAATTGATTTTATTCAAAAACGGTGCATTTTATCGATATTCAACAGGAGTAACTATTTTACGTAGAAAACTCTAAAATTTCATAATTTACCGTTAAAAATAGGAAAATGTTACATACAAAAAAGTTGGGGTTATATTCACCCCACAACCCCCCAGTTTGGGACAGCCATGATTAAAATTTTTTAATTATTTCTATTTCATCTTATTACACATAAAAAGAGTAGTGGCTGTATAAATTTTAGATAATTGAATTTGAATTGTTTTGGAGATATTCAATAAAAACCTATCTTAGAGGCCCACCTCTAGAGGCCTGTAGCTCCCTTAGGAAGCATTTTGCGACCAATATTTATAGGAATTTATTTTCCTATTTCTAGTCATAGAAGCAGCTGGTAAAATATTTTCGTGGCACCCGGTATATCGACTTATTAAATTTAAAATAAAATAGAAATTTTCTCAAAAAGCCATGTTAATAGTTAGTAATAAAGTAGATTAAGTTATCTCAAGGTATTTTTAAGAACAATAATCGATAATAAGTTATTGAAAGTTATAGTTGGATTTTATTTGTTGTATGTGACATTTGTTATCTTATAGAAAAACTAGTCTCACAGAGCCTCTTCAACAATAGGGAAAACACTATGAGGTAATTACAGTGGTATA
Organism: Rhagium mordax; assembly: GCA_963680705.1. Classification (NCBI taxonomy): domain Eukaryota; kingdom Metazoa; phylum Arthropoda; class Insecta; order Coleoptera; family Cerambycidae; genus Rhagium; species Rhagium mordax. The sequence goes on from OY796665.1 coordinate 22,918,349, forward strand.
ATCGTTAATAATCAAACTCCTAGAGGGCAATGCCCAAATAAATACAAAACAAATGACTAAACATAAAAATATAGCTTTATTAAAATGGCTACAAGATATTCAAAGACAATTAACACACAGTTAGTAACTAAGGTTTGTTCTCCAAAACCTGGTGCACCCAAGATGGCCTTAAAATCAAAAGACAAGGGTTAAAGCCACCGCAAAGTGTCTATCCTCGTCTGGACCAGTACACAGTGTTATTAATCACGAACGGGAGTTTAATAGCGCCAGGGGTATGTTGTACATTACAATAATTTATTGACGTACCAACATTAGGTAAGGCACAATTTCGCACAATACAGTATAATGCATATTAAGAGCTAGATGGTGAGCAACCTCAACAAGCAAAGTATTTGCTGATTTACGAACTTAGCAGTTATTAAGAAAGGTGGTGCCGATCTTCAGGGAGAAGTCAGTTCAAAGATTTACTTGTATTTCTGATCTGCCCTATTTGATTATTAGTGTTAAATTATGATATATTTATTTCGCTGATCTTTAAATTATTACTAATTTATTCTCAATATTTAAATATCTACAAAATAATCCCCCGTAATTTAATTAATCAAAATCAAGACAATTTTTTTCCCCAATAAATCCCATATTGGGGACTAAAATTAAAACGCTCTTTAGATCAAACAGGTTACGATTGTATGATTTACGAACAGAAATTAATACGCCACCTCCAGTTTGGGGAAAATTGCGATTTTTTCAAAAGGTTATATATTCATCACAAAATAATTCACTGTCAAATACAGAAGGGTCAGGCAAGTTTCAATGAAAGCAATTAAATTGCATTGATACATGCATTCAATAATTCATCAGTTTTAGGTTTTAGCCTACGGGCATTCTGGTAATAGATATGAAATAATTTAATGTTCACTTGTGTTTCAATCACTGTCAGATTTGTTGTTAAATACTTACTATCTACCTGCAAATAGCGATGATTTCCAATACTCTTTACATTTTTTTTATTATAAATATGGCACTGGATACTGTCTCAAGCAAAGTGATTTATCAGATATTTGAGCATTAAGGCAAATTATATACTTAATAACAGATATTGGGACAATCTTGGATATTACTTGTAATAATTATATTAATAAAATCATATTTTGGAAACCACCTCATATTTATTTTTCCAAATGAGTTAATACACCCATATTCTAGCATTGTTCGCATTTTAAAATTTATTCACTCTAAATCTTGTTTTCAGGTTGGCTGGATGAAAGCAGACGACCAGACAATTCTCGCCCTCCACACCCGCGTTATAACGCATAATCCAAGAATAACTGTCAGTCACGATGATAGCCTGAAGACGTGGCAACTACGTATTAGACAGCTCAAGGAGTCGGACCGTGGCTGCTACATGTGCCAAATTAACACAGGAGAGATGAAGAAACAGTTTGGATGCATAGACGTTCATGGTACGTGCGAAAAACAACATTAATTTGTTAGTTTAAGAGTCTTAATTTGTTATATATTGCGTCTGGATAAATATCGTCGGTAGTTGAAATTGATGAAATTGTCAATTGCACCGAGAGCAAACTTGGATGTGTTTCTTTTGCAATGCGATATTTTAAAACTTTTTTATTTCACTTCTATAGTGAGACTTGTTCTTTACCCTATATATTAATATTTTAGGTAGTACCTATAAACTATTTCCAAAAAAATATCGACATATTACAATCGGCAATAAATAGGTACATTACATAGAGTTCTGGACAAACTAATGAACTTATATGTATACGTTAAAACTGCGTGAAACACGCAAAATATTGACCATTTCCAATTAGCAAATGGTAAAATAAGTTCAGACCGAAACTCCACTTCAGCCTGGGAACCGCGGGAACTTTCTGTGTGACCTTCAACTTGATGACCTTACCAACTTTCGTGTATAACCTTGAAGTTGATGACCTTGTGAACTTTCATGTGTGCTTTGTGTGATGTAGAACTTGATGACCGTGGGACTCTCATTTTTACCTATTCTCATTTTGAGTGTGACCTGTGTGCCCTTGAAGATTGTGGGAACTTTTCATCTTCATTCATCACGAGGATGATCGTCGGAACATACGTTTTACCTATTTTCACCTACTTCTGAGTCTAAGAAAAAACAGCAGTTCTACAGATATGCAAGTATGCGAAATCATTATCTCTCCCAACTGAGGTTGTCGTAGACTATCAATGTATTCAAAGTTAGCACCACATTTGATTGAAACTTTATTACGCACATATTATCTGTTCAAAAGTTTAGTGTAAGGAAAATTGGTCTTTAAATAGATAGTACTAGATTGGGCGGCACCAGACCTTAAGGGTCTGGTTTGTCCAATCTAGCTCTGCGAGGTTGACCCTCTCTCTATATAAGTGGTATTTTGCTATCGCAATTTTTTTGGAATTTTGTTTTGTAGCTATCAGCCAGAAAGCCCAACAAAGTTTCGGGGTAGAGAGAGATAAAGAAAATTTAGGGTTTCTTCTTTAAAATTGAAAAAATTTAAAAAAATAAAGACTGACAGATTAGTTAAGCGAATCGAGGCAAAATCGAAAATAAAGCGGAGGAAGAATTTTAGGGTTGCTTCTTTAAAATTGAAAAAATAAAAAGAAATAGAGCTGACAGCCCCTGTAGGGCTGTCCACTCCGATTAGTTGAGTTTCTACTTTAAAACTGAAAAAATAAAAATAAATACAGCTGGCACGGGTCTGTGCGCTCCAATTAGTTGAATAAATCAAAGAAAAATTGTAAAAATAATTTTTTTCATTATTTTTTTTTTTTTTGGCGAGCGGGCAAACATTGGAAAAAAAATCATTTTGACCAAAATTTTTTTTTAGTGGAGGGGGACGAACGAATAAGAAAAAATTTTTGGACTAAAATTTTAATTTTTTTTTGATGGGGATGCAAAAATCTAAAATAAATTTTTTTCAAACTTTTTTCTTTTGGCCCCCTTTAAAATCTTATTTAGATCCCTTTCGAAAAAAATTTTAACGCCGTAGAATTTTTCTCGATGCTCCCACTGCGATATAAGCGAAAATTTGAGATGTTTAGGGACTTTTTCCGGCCTTTTAATTAATCGCGGTGTCCGGGTAAGCCGAATACTCGGTATAAAAGTCGAGAAAGGTGATCTCCCGATCCCCCATCGAAAACCACGAGAAAATCGCTTCAAAAATGGCCATTTTAGCTTAAAGCTTCTTATTGGTGCATTTCCATTTTTTTTTTTTCAGCTGTCAAACTCGATTTCAGAAGGAAAGGTCCGATCGACAATCTAAAAACAGTTTCGGGGGTCCTGAAGTCGCCCCGTGTCCGAAAATGTTAGTGATTCCCCCCTGGGATCGAAAATAAAAAATAATTAATTTGGGGCACGTAAAGGCAGTGATTACCATCTAGCGTTAGAATTGATCGTAAAATTTCGGTGGGGTCGTTGTATCTCAGTCGTTTAGAAAATTCACAGCTCGGCCGCTGATTATTAAGTAATGAAATAGTCAGGAACCCAAGAGGAAGGATGATTCTAGCTCTCCTGAAAGTCCGGTCAAAAAAATTATCCGGGGAAAGGAGCATGGGTCCCCGGTAAACTACAGATTTTCGGCAAAGTCGACCTTTTTAAAAAATTCGTATCTCGGCTAATATCGGAGATAGGCGAAAAAAAACAGTTCCTCATTCTTCCTTCTTGTCCGCCGTCCGGGTCCCGATCCCCCAAATCCAAAGGGAAAGGCTGTGGCGTGTTTCTAAAGCGTACATGTCTGAAAAATCGCTAAAATTCGACAAAATTGCCCTTTTTCAAAATATCGTAACATTCTTAGGAAGCAAAATCGAGAAAAACAATTACATTCGGCGATTTCCTAATGTCCTAAAATGTCTCGCCTCTGCATCTCGAAGGAGCCGCGAGTTATTAAGCCGGGAACATGTTTGAGAAATTTGACGAAATTGAAAAAATTCAGAAAGCAAAAAACTTCAAATGCTATTTCCAAACTAAAAAACGCCGCCGGCAAAAAATCAAATCCCGAGGGTCCAACTTAGAACAATATCAGGAGAAACGAATCGAAATGTGCAATTTTGACAACGAAATTTAGACATTTCGCCACGTGACCTCAATTCTCGGTTTTCTTACCAGTATAAATTTACATGGGACCATTGGACCTTATAACCATCCGTTATGCTAAATTTCAGAAAAAACAATCAATAAAATAACCTGCCTGGTTACAAAATATTAAGTGACATATTGTCATGAAATTAGATTAAAAAACAAACATTTATTAACCGAGCAAAAGTTTGTAGTCGTTCCTATTTTTGGACCAGTCGGCGGAAGTCCAGGATTGTTTAGATCAGGTCAAAAATTATATTTAGTGATGAATCAAAATTTGATGTTTGCGTGGGGACCTAAGGAAAAGAATGATTTGAACAAAAAATGGATGGTCAAGTTCATAAATGAATGAATGAGAATCATAAATGCTGCGAAATACCAAGAGATACAAACATATCCAATTGAATTTGTTTGTTATTATTATGCTTGTATAAAGCCTAAATAAAGTTATTTATAAACAATGCATATCAAGCAAAGAAAGATAATTATAAAAAACCAAGAGATACTGCAAAATAACTCGATACCAGTTATTGATGAGTTAAAAAATGCGAATCCGAGCACAAATGTTGTGTTTCAGCACGACGGGGCATCCTGTCACACGGTGAAAATGACTAAGAATTGGTTTGGGGAACATGATCTCTTCGTGCTTTCATGGCTTTCCAATAGGCCAGACTTAAATATAATCGAAAACATGTGGCATGAGATGAAAAAAGAATTGTGGAATAATCCTCAAAGAACTTTGCCTGTTCTGAAGGAAAAAATCTTACAGATTTGGTTAAATATTCCAGTAGAATATTTCCAAAAATTGGTGTCTTCAATACCAGATAGAATTAAGGCTGTGATAAACACAAAAGGAGATGTGACATGTTATTAGATAGTAGGAGTCGAAAGATTTAGTTGTCAACGGTTTCTGATAAGTTATTACATTTCTAGTAGAAGTTAAACGTTTAGAAATGCATCTGGTTTCTTAATTTGTTACGAAAAGGAATTTAACACATTTCGGATAATTTAAGAAATAAGTGGAATAAGCCACTAACTAAATCAGCGTACTATCAACAAATATGTTTTTTGAAAAAGGCAATAGCTACTCAAACATTCATCAACAAAAGTGAACTATTTTTGTTAGAGAAATCATGTTTTTTAATAATATTTAATCGATAGTTAGTTTCACTGACGTAAGTATATCCCTGTACGTTTAACAGATGAAAAATATCGGTTACACATTTAGAAATTAACATCCACCACAACGGTGTAAAACTGATATGAGTTTCTTAATTACACACCGAGTTACGTACAAACCTGTAACCTGTTAACAAATATGAGAGGATACGTAAACCAATAACAATTATTTTTTATGCTTTTTGCACTTCCTATCAGAAGCCATACTAAAATTAATTAAAAAATTTACATGCACTATAAAACGATACCTATCGATGCTTCCAATTTAATTTTATTCGCCTACGGAAATTAGAATATATATCACATTTTTGGTCACCAAAATCAAATCAATTATTGGCCAAGCACCAAACAACTGGAGTTACATACAGTATATGTTTTGATTTAATTTTATTATGTATTTGGTGGAATAAAATTGTGGTAAAACCGTTGGAAAGGCAATGCAAATTTTAATTAAATATAGAAGCTTTAAAACAGAACTCCATTTTTACTAAACCGCCTATGTGGTCGTGAATAAATTTTGGTGTCGGGGAATCGATAATGGAATAGTGTTTATACATAAAGAGACAGCGGGTATTTTTCCCACGACTAGTAGTCCTTCTCCGTAAATATAAAACATGCGGTCTCCAAACTTTGAAACTTTGAAACAAGAGGCAAGTATTGGAAAGCAAACAGGATGAGGCCTCATTGTTTTGTTATTTTGTTGAATTTAATTTAAGGCAACAAGAGTAATGTATAATTCCATAAGCAAGCAAAAAATTACACACCACAGGGGGTCCCCTTTGACACTGAAATGAATTATGTAGACGAAGGCACATTTAGAGACAACGGAGATACACCCAATATTTGAGTGTACTGGAATACATTTCTCCAGACAAAATCCCAGAGCTGTGACCGTAGATCGAACCTGCTATTATCCAGGAGTGTTTATCACATTTTGTAAATGGATAAGAAAAATCGGCCAATACAGTAAGCTCAGTTAGGATCGTGAATTATTTTAGATTATAATAAGATTTTTTCATTTATTTTAACTTTAGACCAAAATAAAACTTAATATTATATTAAATCTAAATCGTAGCGAAACAAAAATTCCCTCGACAATCAAAGACCAGAATAGAATACTAACTAATCACTTAAAATCTATACACTCAATTGATTGAGTCCACCTTGTTTTGAAAAATCAGGTACGTGATGTCTCAAACCATAAGTCACAAGACGAGGCAGCCTCTGACCTAAAAAAGCAAACAATAATTTAATGAATATCAATAATTTCAAGAAATTTTATTATAAAGCTTGAAATCAACTTAACAATTTTATTGTCAACAAAACTGTCTATGTACAGCAACCTGAATGTTAAAGTAAAATAATAAGACACAACAGGACAGTTTTGGTTTCAACATTTGATACATTTTACATAAATGCCTGGAGGGATAAAAAATATTTCATTCCAAATTGAAATTAAGCTTGATTGGATTATAAATTTTACAATATCGACTTATCTCCCTGACTACCAAAATCGATATAATTAAACAGCGCTTTTATAAAAAAAACTGAAAGGGGAATTTTAAACTAAGAATGGAGCAAAATACAAATTATTTCACAAATTATTAAAACAAGAAATATTAAAGAGCAGATGGTAGTTAGCATAAGGCATCTTTTACATTATCCTTTTTTCGTAGTTTTATCGCCTCACTTTTTCAGCTCTTACAAATCTAAATTATTTTTTATAAAAAAATATGCCAGAACCAAAATCTGAACGATGGCAATTAATAAACGATGAAAAAATACTTTCTAAAATATATTAGGTCTATTCTAAATAGGGACAAGTGATAATTTTTATCACTTTATATTATTACCTGATATTTTAAAGCTGTTAAAATGCTTTTATTATTATTGATTGCAGAATTTGTTGCCTGAAATCCTTCACAAATTTCCTAGTAATACAGCTAAAAGCAAAATAAACACTGATACAGCTCAACACAAAAATTAAACAGATACCCTAGAGACATATGAAGGATGATACGAAAACTTTTAGCTAATGACACAATTTCGACTTATTTACAGTTTAAGAGAAATATGAGACATCTTCCGATTATTCTATTTCACCTTCCTGTTGAATTGTTGAATAAGTGAGAACGTCGAAGTAAGTCATCCTACTTATACATATACAAAGTAAAAAATAATATAATGAATATGACAATTTATTTTAATTGTCATTTTAATTTTGTTAACAAAATAAATTGTTGATGAACAAAAAATAAATAAAATTTAATACCTAGGTATTATAATCAGTTGGTATATTATATTAGGCTCTACTCATTCATATCCCTTGCAGATTCAGTGGTGGTTCCACGAAATGTGTTAGTTATATCGATTTTAGTACTCTGTTTTGGCCACACTAGGGAAGAGATGACTTTATGGTTGAATTGTCTAAATAATTGTCAGTAATGGAATAAAACTATATCTTATTTTGCATATCAAGCAAAGGAAGAAATCTACTTTTAACACTATTTTTAAAGAAGACGTACTCACACAAAGGCCAACAAATCATTAAGCTCTTTTTTAATCGAATAATTTGGACGGAAGCACCTATTTGGATTTACCACAATTTGATAAAACCATCTCTCAAAAATAAACAGGAGGAAGTTTTTAAACGAAGAATTACGTTTTCCACAAAATGGTGTACTGTCTCATTAGGTATTTCCCGTTAAGTTATAGTTGCAAAATCACTTCTGATTTCTAGATTTCGCAACCTTCGATATTATCCTATTAGGTATATGCAAATACGTTCTTTACAAAGCCAACTAAATTAATAATAATAATAATAATAATAATATTTATTTGTCCTTTAGATCATTATACATTATATAGGAGAAGTCCAGTATACAGATGAAATATTGTATATTAATAATTGTAAACAATAAAGGAAGTACATTAATACTAATATAAATATCGAAGACATTAAGACAAGAATAATTAACAAATGCATGTCTATTGACTATGTTATAAGTATTTTGAACAAATATGGGTAATTATTTACCTAAATGGCATTGAACAGAATTAACTGTAGAATCCTCTTGAATTTACGACAACCAAGGAACCACAGGTCTCTGATTGGATGAAATCCATTTCACTGCATGACTAGATTCTATCATTGAATATTTCAGAGTTGGAGTAGCTGGTCATTTAAGAATCTTACAGCTCATTCGTGTCTACCATGTTAAATACAGAAACTTATTGAAATCTTATAAGAAACGTAAAGACAATGAAGAATAAGAGCATTCAAAGAAGATTCCCTGAAACTATTTGGTATTTGCAGCTGAAAATGTAAAGATTTTGAGAACTGCGTTTGTGATAGATATTAATCATCCAGTACAGAAACGGGGGAGGGATTTTATAGACCAAAGAACTTCCTTGGTTATGGGATTCGTCGATTTAGTCACGACCAAGAAAAAACAAAAACAAGAAGGGCGAGGGAGTTCATTCAGCTTAGTTCAGATTCACAGCAGCCTTCTTGTTCCAATAAACCAACGCGAGACGAAAAGATGATGGAAATGGACTGGCCACAACTAGGTTCTTCCTTCCAGCTGATTAAAATGGAACCAAACATCCTCGAAGAATTAGGAAAACCGCTAGGATAACTAGCAGGTGATATTTCACCACATTCACCACAAGGATCAGCGAAAGGCCTCTAGCTCTAACCTGTGATCGTACTGAAGTGTCGGATAGGTGTGCTGCACTTCTAGCCTCTGCTGCACTGCGAGATGTAGGACTAATCCAACCAGAGGGTAAAAGCTTCATTTTTGACCGTTCAAAAATAAGGCGCGAAAGAACAAAGAAGCGGAACCAGTTGATACAAGAAGATGGAATGGGCCCATTCCTTGGACTCTACTTCGATGGTAGGAAAGATAAAACAATATCACAGGATGAGAAAGGATTATTATCGAAAGGCTGAGGTCGAGGAACACTAGGTTCTCTTATCTGAACCTGCGAAAGCTAGCTTACCGGTTTCTTTCTCTTACATTTTCTGATTTGACGAATAGTTTTCTCAGTACTTAAAAGAAAATAATTAAACACCTTAGCATATGGGTATATCTACCACGACATTACGAAATACATACAGATAATAAACTTTCAAAATGTCAGAATAGAATAAAAACCTTCAGAGTTCATTGTTCGTAATTAAGCAAGATTTTATTCATCAAATAAAATTCTACAAGAAAATAACATTGACTAAAATTTAATTCCTGAAGCAAAATAAAAATTATTGCAGAAACGTTAATTTGCCGAACCGGATGCAAATATGTCAGGGATTTGACGCGCGCAATTTATTCCAATTGGTAAACCTAAAATGTATACTCAACTAATTTATAGAATAAGTAAAAGCTTTTACCGAGTTTATGGATTATTTTGTATACAGCTTAAAAGCCTTATAATTGCCTTTATATCTTCATTGAATTCAAATAAAAATATGTTTATTTATTGTATGGTAAAAGTATTCAAATTGCAGGCTGCAGACAGATATAAAGGCAAGTTTGAAATTGGATGGTGCGTCTTATACAAGAAATCCATGTGCTTGAAATATTTGCAGAGAAACGATTGGACTTGCTTCAAGTTTCATTTCCAGCAGAATATGGAAGGAATCTTAGAAATTTATTTGAACCGACGTGCACTGCACCATGATTGAAACTAAAGTGCCTCTGTAAAAAGATTTTAAGAGATGTAACAAGAACGTTGAGAGACGTTTAAATAGATTTACAAAATGAAAAAAATTATAGTAAAGTATAACACGTGACACTAACATAATGCATCCCCTGTCTATCAAAACAAAATTTGATTTTGGTGCAGTTATTATGCTTGTTCAAATATGGTAAATATTTCTTGTTTCTCAAGACATCTTTATTTATTTATTACCAATGAGATTTGGGTGCTAATAAAATTATTTGGTATAAATATTCACAATCGAATAATATTACTAATTTTTTTAAGTTTTAAGTTAGCAAAGAACAATAATTATACTAATTAGGATTTTAGAGTAGTAATTTTACTAAATGTCCTTATTTAATAAGTAAAAATTATCATTTTTTATGTTAGGGAACTCTAAATAAATATTTAAAAAGACGCAAACAGACAAAACGTATAATAAATAAAAATTAAGTTTTAATGACATGACTAACGATAAAAAAATTGCACCTACAAACATTTCAAACATTTTATTAATAAATTAAATAAATAATATAGAACATTTTTACATATATCGTATATTACAAAATTTACAAAGTAAGTTCTCTGTCTTCATAGAGACCGCATTATTAGCTCTCAGTTACAGCTATTTAACTTTATACAATTGTATAAAACGCGTTATTGTGCTTGCTTTATGGTTTACGTATTTACTGCACGTCTTTTCATATCACGTGCAAAAAATAAAAGCAACTGAAGCATCCTAGGATAAATGCCAGGAGCGGATGTGTAAAAAACAGGACTTTTGTCTGGCACTGACAATAGTCGGAAAGTTTCAGAGAGTGAGTTAAAGTGGAAGGGTAATTAATACTCCCATTGTATAATAAGCTGCTTACTTTAAAAAATAAACATTAGCTTTAATTTAGGAGGCAGTTTATCTCTCACAAACCCTTTTTTAAAGGAAATACAATTGAACTTGAACAACACTGATTTAAAATCGTTACGTAACTTTTAATGAATCGAAACAAACAATTTTTATGAATGTTAACGAAAGCCGTTTTTTTTGGTTGATCGCTTTTTTTATAATTAACTTAAATGAAAACAAAATACTTTAGCTTTAAATGTTGTGTGCCATTTCCCCAACAAAATTGATATTGTGTTTAATTTCAGATATTTCGATAATAAATCTTTATCATTATGTTATTTTGCTGAATTTTTAAAATTTAATATTGAACTTCGGTACAAATTTCCTAGTTACCTGGGAGCGATTTTTATTGCGGTTTTGTTCCGGATTTATCGCCATAATTTTAAAATGACCGACGTTTGACATAATAAATGCCCAGCCTAAATAGAAATCAACTTTATAAATGTCTGGCCAAAAAACCCATTACTAGCGCGTCAAACACGTGAAAAGCTCATCATTTATCGGTCAGCCTGTAGAATTTTTCAGCGTCACGCCGAACAATCATTCATATTCAACGCGAAACTGTCAACCGGTGAGAATTCCAGGGATCCCAGGAAATATTCCAATCTGCGTGCATCCCATTTAACTTAGATACGGCGGAAGTCTGTGAGATATGGCTGGTTTTGGAACCACAATGGTCCAGTCAATTGCAGCATTCTTTATCGCGAGGGCACATCTTAAACCGCATTCTGGAAATGAGATATCCTTAATTCGCCTGGATTTATATAAGTGTGGAGACCGAAGCAAAATCGATTCGGAGACATTTAAATTTTCTTATACGTGTCTGAAAATAAGAAAACAGACATGGTATTCAATTTAAAAGGCTTATCCGTAGTCTATTGAATTTTGATATTTTACGATACGATACAATACTTTAGCCACTGCGCTATCCGCTCTAAAATAATACCATTTACTCTGCCTGAAATAATGCAATAAATATTGTATGCTTTTCATGGGGCTATTCACAAATATTTATTCCGCGGCAGTGTTTTCGGTAATAATTTGAACAGAGTTAATATTATTTTTTGAAAGTATTTGGTTTGATTTAAGCAAAAAGTGATATTTTAATTTTTGATTTTTCGCTGGGTGAAATTTAACCCAACAATGCTAGTTGAGTTAAAAAAAATTTCTTTAGCAAAATGTCCAAATGTCTAACTGAAAAGGAATATGAAGGCATTTTAAATAATTTATCTGAAGCAAGTGACAGTATGGCACCCTTAGAAACTGAAATTCATGAAAGTGATAATGACCTTAGTGTTGCAGTCGTACAATGTGAACATTCTGACTGATGAGGCTGATACAGAAATTAGTAGGAGAATACTTTTATGGTAGAAATAGAATAAGAGGAAAAGAGAAGATATCGAGAGGAGTCTGCAGTGTAAGCAGAAAACAATAGAGGACCTAAAGTACTATCTTGTGACACACTTTTGTTAACATTCAATATTCCTGAAATAGTTCCATTCAAATTAACCTGTGGACACTTATTGGATAATTAGTCATGAAAGAACTTTAATGGTATCTCGCCCAAGCCAAAACACTTCAGTTTAATACCTAGGTTAGTAAAGTCAATAGTGTCAAACGTTGTACTGTAATATAGGAGAGCCAGGCAGGTAACGTGAAGTAAAATCGGTTCATATTTGGTTTTACATGAGTCTCTTATGTTCCAACCAAAAACAGAAGTGTAATGCTACTTTTAACTTTGCACAAATAATAATCCTAAAATTAAGAACTTATAGTTTTACAAAGGTGGAGGATGGAAAACTTGACAATGGGAATTATCTATAACAAACGCTTTGTTATGGCACGAGTAAGCTCATATAAGACATTATTTGCAGACTATCCCAGGAACATAGAAATAAATACGTAACATCGAAAAGCCACAGAATTAAAGAAAAAATTATAATTTGGACGTCTCAGTGTTAAGAAAATAATAATGATGTGTTAGTCTACTAATACTTTATTATGACATTAGTAATATGAAGAGATTTTAGACAGATTAAGGGCCGATATTTTCAGTCTGATTTAACCCTGATTAACTTTAATCATTGATTAATTACCATGGAAACAATTGTCTCGACAATTATTTCCAAGGTAATTGATCAATGGTTAAACTTAATCAGGGTTAAATCAGACTGAAAATATCGGCCCTAAGACAGAAATTTATAAACAAGCATCCTGAAGTGCTAGCAGATAAAAATAAAATTTGAAATTGAGCGTGTGTATAGTATAAACTTTCCTGCAAATGGGAATGCTTTGTTCTTCAACAGATGCTTTGTAATGACACCAGTAAGAAACGCGATATTATTGGAGGATTATCATAGAAACATGTAAAGGAGACATACTAAAAAGAAAAATGTGTAAGCAACATCTACATCAAAGAAATTATTGCAGTGTATGCACCGAACTGAATAATTAGTTTTATATCTACCTAAATTGGCTCCAGAAAAGCTTCTGTTAATTTAAAAATGTAAAGTGTAATGTTTATTCTAAACAGATTCTTATGTATTAAAAAATTTTGTGTCATCGTCATAATTCCAAATTCGAGATTCGTCTAGAAATGCAATAAAAATTTTTTCACGAATAGGTACATCATTCCTCACTTTTGATGAATATTTGACAATTCCTTGACAATATTATTTTGTCTATTTGGTTTTCTAATTGTGCTACTATTTCTTCATGTTTTAAAGATGCCTAATCTGTTTACTAATGCTGATTTCCATAATATCGTGTATGTGTATGGGTCTATCACCAGAGTTTTTCAGTTCTCTTGGGGACATGGAAGATTTCCTGGACCTCACGGAAATGTATAACGAGCAGTTAGACCGGCCGAACGAAACATTGTGGAGTTCGTAGACTAATATCCTTCGAAAAGCACTAGAAGAATAGCACACGCGCTAGATGTACTCAAACCCGCGTATGGAGGGCACTAAAAGCGGAACGGTTGTATCCTTACCACATCCAAAAGTTCCAATGTCTCCAACCAGGTGATGAAGTAGCAGTAGTCGAACGTCTTACGTTCTGCAGTCGTCCAAGAACTTTGCCCAGAATAATTTGCATGGACGAGGCTCAATTCACTCGCGACGGAGTGTGGAACCCTAGGAATTCACACGTTTTCAGCCACAACAATCCTCACGCCATTGTCCAAAAAAACTCCCAGCACAAATTCTCCCTTAATGTGTTGCAGCGACACTTCAAATTGAATTGACCCAATTCAAAGTACAACTTAACAATTAGCTCCAGCTAGCTACAGCGAGGTAGTGAATTCGGTGAAGCCTTGTTTTGAATACTGAGGTTATATTAAAAGCAATAGATGGGCGCCAGAGTATTTTTAACTAAATACACAAAAGTTTAATCAAAATACAATTAGGTATTTACTACACATAAATTAGAAAGAAAGAAAGCTTAGATTTAACAAGTTTAATTTTACAAATTCTGTACAAATACAAATTGAACAAAAAATATAATGAAAATATTGACAATGTGAACAAAAAAATGGAATAAAACTTATGACTTAACAAATTTCTCTGTGTCTGTTCTGTTGTAAAGGCTTACTCGACGGAATGAAGTGAGACGGAAGGGGTTCTCCTGAGATCGATGAATCCTACGAGTACTCGAGGTGATGAAAAGGTTGTGAGATCCTGTCTCCACACTCCTGCTCAATCCAGAGTGTCCAGGTTCCAACCAAATTTGTGACTTTTCGGAAACACCCAATATCTCCTTACTTCAGTTGTTGTTAACTCGGTACAGATTTCCAGTGAGTTAAATTTCCAGAAAGCCAGATGTCATGAAATAAATACAGAACAGTTGAGAAAAGGAACAGAGAAATTAACACTAGGTTGAAAATTCTTTCAACTAGGGGTAGATGAAAAATTACAAAGTTTAGGCAATATAGTTAAATTACTCCAATTCACAAAATTAATAGTTCTTAATATTACTATAAAAAAATTGTCAAAATGACACAACAAAATATTAGAATTTGTAAAAGGACTAAAATTACGTAAAGATATGGTATCTGACACCAATTACTAAAAAATGAATTATTAACAAAATAATACTAGAATTTGATTGCAAAAATTTAGTAAGGTGGCAAAATTTCACTATCAGTTCATTAACAAATAATCTAACTTGATTTAATTCATCCTATAGGTTAAAAACCAGGAGGAGACTGTAATTTTTTTTCAAAGACTATAATTTAATGTCAGATTATCGAACAATAAAAATTTAGGAACGTTAATGAAGTAATAATTGTAAAAATTTAGATATTTAATATTAATAACAAAATAATTAGTAACAATAATAATATTGAACTAAATTCGGAATGTTAAAACAAATAAAGATTTTAAATTAATCTTTTATTAATATTTGAACGATAAAAAAATAGCAAAAACTAATATATGAAATAATCGATAATTAAGATAGCAAGGTCTTTCGCTTTTCGACGAAAAGAAATTTATTGAATTTATGCCTAATTTAAAATGGCGGACAATGCTTAAAATCAAGGTAATTATGCACTCTTGTAATTTCCACGATAATTAAAGAATTAACTAACAATAATAATTTGTCAACAATAAAATCGATCTTGCGCGAATATGATGAAAAAAAGGAAACCAGAAAATCGGACCTCTGTCACATCCGAAGCAAGTGACCAATGTACTTCAAATTAATTAATTCAAAGAGAATAGAAAATACTATAGATCACTTACCTCGTTTGCTTTGGCAGCTACTGGACAGAAATCTTTAGTTCTGGGCAGTAATAAATTTGGCAAAACCCAAGTCTCAAAGATGGACTTCTTTACTATACCAAAACCAGTTTAATTTTCTTTTTCCAGCTCATATGAATCACAGTTGTAGAACCTAATAACAATAAAAATTCCACACAGAAATAGTTCTATGCACGAAATACGATAATCTGTAAGTTTCACTTACAGCGATAATTTATACAATTTAAATATTGTATAACGTGTCAATTAATAATAATTGCACCTCAAAAATCTAATTTAGATACGATACGATATAACGGAAATGGGAATTACCCACCCACGTGTTTAAAACCCGTGTTATTAGGTAATTAGTTGAAATTAATCCAAAATATGGAAATAATAGTAAATATTGTAATTATTCTGACAAATTATTATTAACTAAAGCAAAAATCAAAAGCAAATATTATAATAGCTATATTTAAGAAATTACAAGAACACAACTTACCCCAATGAGATTCGAATGGCGAAAGATATTCTATCTAGCCTGAAATGTGCCTCGTCCACCACGCTCGCCCGCTGTGGCGTTTTTGTTGCATTTTTTCCACATACCACATACCGATCATATACGCATACAGGGTTATTCAGTATTGAGGAATCGTATTTTAATACGCAAAATAGAAATTATAATCTGTTGCAACGAATTACAACTTAAATCGTTACAGTGTGAACAATAAATTGATATTACCGCATTTTTTTTAAATGCCGATTGACTGGAGAAATCTACTTGGATTTTCTCCCGATCCTTTTGGGTCCAGGAGCATCTCAACAATGAGTTACCTAACCGCTGGATCGGTCGTGGGGGTCCTTAAGCTTGGCACGTCAGGATATTGAAATATTTAAGGTTAAATTACCAAAAAATGTTTTGTTGGCTATATCATTGAGTTTTCGATTGTCCATCTACGATTTTTCTTATCGCAGTTATGCTTTTTCTCTTAAGAAAAATCGTAAACGGGCAATCGAAAACTCATTTTTGAAGGGAAAAGGGTCTCCTGACCTGATTGTTCTCGATTATTATGCTTGGGGCCAAATGAAACAATCGGTGTATAGCACTAGAGAGGAACTATAGTAGTGGGTAGTGGCAACTTCCGGTGGAATAAAAAACTACAGACAAAACACGACATTTACCTATTGGTGCGGTGCAGGAAATGCATTGAAGTTGGGGTAGGACATTTTTAGAACAGAATCTAGTTTGAATTAAAGCGTTCCTTATCCTAATATTATGATGTTATGATGTTGTTTGTGAAGATTACCTTTTGTTTTTTAAAAGGGTTATCCCATTTATGTGTGCATGCATTCTTTATGTAGATAATACCCATAATCCATTCATAATCATATACTAAAATTGCCAACAGCTTCCTAGCTATTATTATTTTGTATATAGTAGGGCCAAAAAGAGTAGTCAGTAAATCAAAACATTCACAAGCAATTCTTCAAAGTATTTAGCTGTTATGGAATACAGAAGCGGCAGCTTTTTTTATCATATAATCCCATATAATTAAGAAAAATATATCAAGTTTTATCCGCCTACCAAAGATGAAAACCACAACTAGTTTCCCCTGAGTTTACTGACTACTCTTTTTGGCCCTACTATAGGTAAATTTAATATTTCACAAGTAGGACCCTGACTTTCTCTTGCTAGGTATGCTTTTTGTTATGACTCAGAAGGATTGTGGATCTAAAGCATTTGAATAGACTCTATCAAACTCTTTCATAAATATTGCCCGGTCAAACAATTTAGATGTGCCGTCAAAATTTATTAACTATTTTGTTGGGATTTTTCCTGAACTTCCCGAATCCACTAATAGTTTTCCAAAAGTGCGATGGAAAAATGTACATTTTGGCAAAAACGAGGAGAGCAGAGTTTTACAGAGTCCGTGCTATTCGTCAAAACCAAGGAGGCTATTCTGACAAGTCCCAGGTGAGGAATGATACTGGCAAATTTCATTTGATTACATCCAACCGTTGCGAAGAATAGCTCTTTGAGTTGTCAGACCAAATGCATAAAACAATCTGTATCTTCTAACCATGAGTGGTCAAAAATGTTTTTCTTATTGATCTATACTATCCCACATAAATTAGTTAAATCCTGAAATTTGAAAGATACCTAAATATTTGGAAGAATGTAGACATACTCATTTTCCACAGTCCTCTGTATTTGAAAACCCCTATCATATTTTAATGTGGATTGTTAAATTTCATACTTATTATTGAAAACTGAGAAAATTCAAAAAAAGTTAATTTAAAAATAATTTTTAAGAAAGTGAAAATAATTGAGAAATACCAAGCAGCTGTTTCGTAATTGGTATTACAGTATTTTTTCTTATAATCTGTAATTTATTTTTAATATGCACTTGCAGATGCATTAATTAAACAAAAAAATCATTGCATTCAAGTGTTTGGGAGAGAGCCAATAATAATAGAGGACTAGAAGTGAGTCTGCTAGAAAAATTGTTTTTCTGAAATTGCTCAGGAGTGTACTTTCTCGGCGCAAGTTCAGACCCCAAAAATAGCGTATTCTAGCATTTTAGCCCATTGCTAAGCAACTGAGCCCGGAAAAGTTACTTTACCGGCCTAGGCTGGGAAAGTAAATAAGGCTTTTCCTACTAGGTACACAATTATTTTGTTCGCCTTATATAATCGACAATAATTTCCAGTTATGACTTGTTTATCTAGTTCACTTATATTTTAAAAAATCAAATTTCTAGATAGCATAGAACTCGAAATATAGGAGAAAAACACTATTGCCACACCCTGTACAAAAGTCTATTCACATTTAAAAAGCTTTAATACACAAATCACTAGGTGTAAGATCAATGCAAGACCCGCACGCCTAGATAGCTTATATTTTATGAGAAAATTATCTCTAATAGTAAACGTTTCCAAAGGATCGTTTTTATCTGCGCTCTAGAGTTGTTACTTCCTTGATAAGGTATCCTTGACTTAGAAGGGGTTGTATCGTCCTGCGACGTACAAGCTGAAAAAACTTAGATAAGAAACGACAGAGATTGAGGTTGCCATGTGGTACTTATTGTCTTAGTAGAAACAATTCGGTGGGTTTCTGCTCAATCATGTCATTCCGAGGGATGCGATAAAAAATATGAAGTGGGTAATGAAGTTTGAAGAGCCTTAAAAAAGATAATATGTTACTTTATGTGCCAGTCGTTTACCTTCTGTAGGGATTAATTTAGCGTTAGCTATGTGTTTCTGTCAGTTCATTTTTAATTCCGTCTTATTAGTCTTCACTCGAGAAATATTAGCTGGTCTCACCACGCTCGTATAAACTGCTCAACAGTTGAAACGTTAAACGCAAAATGAATGTCATTATATAACTTAATTTAAGAAAATTTTTTCAATAAGATACTATTTAAGTTATACCTAATAAAAATACTTATGATGAAAAAAATCACAAATTTTCAAAATAGCAGCTGGGCACAATAATACGTGAAGATAAAATAGGTAGATAGATAAAATTTCAAACTCAAAAAATCGTAGCAAATAATTTCAGGAATAATTTACAGTTTTGTTCTGATAGAAATGTTGCTTATAAAATTAGATATGATAATTATTGGACAACTGGAAAATCTGCCGAAAAATCATACTTCTTGTTTTAAAATCTAAATCTAATTTTCTTATATACTAAAAAAGGACAATTTATTATAAAAATACATTTATTAATTCAAATAAATGCGGCTAATAAAGGAGCATTCCGCTCCCTTTGTCTAAAGTTCTGTGAGGATTAAATGAAACAACCACCAATTATTATTTATTTCCTACCAGTTGAAGCGGAAGCAAAAAATATCCAGAAGTGTTTCTTATGGCGCTCTACTTAATCTTTGCAGATTCTAACTAATTAAACGTCACTACTCCCTCGCTTAATTTACTTTTACATTTTCCGACGAAACCGCTATTATGGCTGATGGCTTATGGGATTTTTACGCCAGATTACATCAACCGCTGACTACAGGAAAATATTACCCACATATTGTCACTCTAATCTACAGATAGTGTGGTACTCAGAGTAGTATAACGGCATTATATCTCATATTACACGTTTTATGTTGATATAAAACTTCGAGGATAAGGAAATATGACATAAACTCCTGACATTTACAAATTCAGTATCACAATGCACGAACAATAAAATTTTAGAGTGCCAGAGGGTAAACTAGATGTAACCAATCATTGAACATTTTCTACAGGACAATCATTATGGATGATTTAAGTTTTGTATTTTTATGCTAATTGCTGCTAAAATGTGGTTCCTTCATTAGGAAACAGCATTCGAGTAGAACCGAATAATTTGTTTTATACAAAATAATTGGTGGAAATAAATAATTAATTGAAATAAATCCAGAGTCTCGGAATGGTCTGTGTACGTCCATATTTTTGGATGTAAAATTAACTTTGGATGGCAGAGACGGTGGCTCTTCACCAATTAATGATTCTTCTTCCACATCCACATTTTGTGGTAGTGCTGTGATCATTATCACTTTGTATTCCACTGACAATTGCCATGGTAACTGCTGAGGTACCATAAATGATAAATGAATGAATGAAAGAAATTAATTTTTTCAACGCAACACGGGATAATAATAGTAACTAGGTTAGGAGGCGCACGGGTCTGGCTTGCCTAACCTATCCCTGCGAGGCTGACCCTATATATCAGTTGTTTTATCTCGGGGTTTCTAGTTGAAAATCCGGGACTTGAGGTTTCGTTGTCAGGGTCTGCTATTTTTTTTTTGAGGTTTAAATAAACGAACTCCTCACCAACCCCCTAGCGGGGGTTGGTGAGTGGGGTGGATTTGGATGAGTCAAAAAAGTTGAAGGAGCGAAAGACTCGTGCCTACGGCACTCGTCTGATCGGTGTATAACAAAAGAAATCAGTTGTTTTATCTTGGGGTTTCTAGTTGAAAGTCGGTTGTTTTAATTTCGGGAAGGAAGTAGAGTCCGACATGGGGTCGCGGGGTCTTGGAGTTGGGAAAATTTAGGATTTTAGGATTAGAATTTGAAAAAAAAAAAATTCAGAGCCCGTGCGGGGCTCTATTTAAGTTTAAGTTCTATCGGATATATGGGTTGTAGGCGATAGCCAGCCCCTAACGGGGCTGGCAATCGGATGAGTTAAGTGATTAAGCAATTGGCCCCGGCGGGTTCTACCCGGACTCCGAAATCGTCGAATGAATTAAGTGATTAAAGAATTGGCCCCGGCGGGTTCTACCCGGATTCCGACACCGAGAAAAAATTTGACAGCTGTCAAAGTGACGGTTTTCGAAAAAATAATTTTTTTGACAGCTGTCAAAATGACGTGACAGCTGTCAAAGTTAAGTGATTAAAGAATTAGCCCCGGGCGGGTTCTGCCCGGATTCCGATATCGAGAAAAAAATTTGACAGCTGTCAAAGTTAAGTGATTAAAGAATTAGCCCCGGGCGAATTCTGCTCGCATTCCGATATCGAGAAAAAAATTTGACAGCTGTCAAAGTTAAGTGATTAAAGAATTGGCCCCGGGCGGGTTCTGCCCGGATTCCGATATCGAGAAAAAAATTTGACAGCTGTCAAAGTTAAGTGATTAAAGAATTGGCCCCGGGCGGGTTCTGCCCGGATTCCGATATCGAGAAAAAAATTTGACAGCTGTCAAAGTTAAGTGATTAAAGAATTAGCCCCGGGCGGGTTCTGCCCGGATTCCGATATCGAGAAAAAATTTGACAACTGTCAAAGTTAAGTGATTAAAGAATTAGCCCCGGACGGGTTCTGCCCGGATTCCGATATCGAGAAAAAAATTGACAGCTGTCAAAGTTAAGTGATTAAAGAATTAGGCCCGGGCGGGTTCTGCCCGGATTCCGATATCGAGAAAAAAAATTGACAGCTGTCTAAGTTAAGTGATTAAAGAATTGGCCCCGGGCGGGTTCTGTCCGGATTCCGATATCGAGAAAAAAATTTGACAGCTGTCAAAGTTAAGTGATTAAAGAATTGGCCCCGGGCGGGTTCTGCCCGGATTCCGATATCGAGAAAAAAATTGACAGCTATCAAAGTTAAGTGATTAAAGAATTAGCCCCGGGCTGAGATACCATAAATGATGAATGAATGAATGAAAGAAATTAATTTTTTCAACGCAACACGGGATAATAATAGTAATAATATTTATTGGTCCCAATAATACAAGAGTATTTACAAATGTCAAAAATTTTAGGATTAAAATTTGAAAAAAAAAAAAAATTCAGAGCCCGTGCGGGGCTCTATTTAAGTTTAAGTTCTATCGGATATATGGGTTGTAGGCGATAGCCAGCCCCTAACGGGGCTGGCAATCGGATGAGTTAAGTGATTAAGCAATTGGCCCCGGCGGGTTCTACCCGGACTCCGAAATCGTCGAATGAATTAAGTGATTAAAGAATTGGCCCCGGCGGGTTCTACCCGGATTCCGACACCGAGAAAAAATTTGACAGCTGTCAAAGTGACGGTTTTCGAAAAAATAATTTTTTTGACAGCTGTCAAAATGACGTGACAGCTGTCAAAGTTAAGTGATTAAAGAATTAGCCCCGGGCGGGTTCTGCCCGGATTCCGATATCGAGAAAAAAATTTGACAGCTGTCAAAGTTAAGTGATTAAAGAATTAGCCCCGGGCGAGTTCTGCTCACATTCCGATATCGAGAAAAAAATTTGACAGCTGTCAAAGTTAAGTGATTAAAGAATTGGCCCCGGGCGGGTTCTGCCCGGATTCCGATATCGAGAAAAAAATTTGACAGCTGTCAAAGTTAAGTGATTAAAGAATTGGCCCCGGGCGGGTTCTGCCCGGATTCCGATATCGAGAAAAAAATTTGACAGCTGTCAAAGTTAAGTGATTAAAGAATTAGCCCCGGGCGGGTTCTGCCCGGATTCCGATATCGAGAAAAAATTTGACAACTGTCAAAGTTAAGTGATTAAAGAATTAGCCCCGGACGGGTTCTGCCCGGATTCCGATATCGAGAAAAAAATTGACAGCTGTCAAAGTTAAGTGATTAAAGAATTAGCCCCGGGCGGGTTCTGCCCGGATTCCGATATCGAGAAAAAAAATTGACAGCTGTCTAAGTTAAGTGATTAAAGAATTGGCCCCGGGCG
The DNA here is from genome assembly GCA_963680705.1 of Rhagium mordax. Lineage (NCBI taxonomy): Eukaryota > Metazoa > Arthropoda > Insecta > Coleoptera > Cerambycidae > Rhagium > Rhagium mordax. Next base: position 22,941,125 of record OY796665.1, read on the forward strand.
GGTTCTGTCCGGATTCCGATATCGAGAAAAAAATTTGACAGCTGTCAAAGTTAAGTGATTAAAGAATTGGCCCCGGGCGGGTTCTGCCCGGATTCCGATATCGAGAAAAAAATTGACAGCTATCAAAGTTAAGTGATTAAAGAATTAGCCCCGGGCTGAGATACCATAAATGATGAATGAATGAATGAAAGAAATTAATTTTTTCAACGCAACACGGGATAATAATAGTAATAATATTTATTGGTCCCAATAATACAAGAGTATTTACAAATGTCAAAAATTTTAGGATTAAAATTTGAAAAAAAAAAAAAAATTCAGAGCCCGTGCGGGGCTCTATTTAAGTTTAGGTTCTATCGGATATATGGGTTGTAGGCGATAGCCAGCCCCTAACGGGGCTGGCTATCGGATGAGTTAAGTGATTAAGCAATTGGCCCCGGCGGGTTCTACCCGGACTCCGAAATCGTCGGATGAATTAAGTGATTAAAGAATTGGCCCCGGCGGGTTCTACCCGGATTCCGACACCGAGAAAAAATTTGGCAGCTGTCAAAGTGACGGTTTTCGAAAAAAAAAAAAATTTTTTGACAGCTGTCAAAATGACGTGACAGCTGTCAAAGTTAAGTGATTAAAGAATTAGCCCCGGGCGGGTTCTGCCCGGATTCCGATATCGAGAAAAAATTTGACAACTGTCAAAGTTAAGTGATTAAAGAATTAGCCCCGGGCGGGTTCTGCCCGGATTCCGATATCGAGAAAAAAATTGACAGCTGTCAAAGTTAAGTGATTAAAGAATTAGCCCCGGGCGAGTTCTGCCCGGATTCCGATATCGAGAAAAAAATTGACAGTTGTCAAAGTTAAGTGAATAAAGAATTAACCCCGGGCGGGTTCTGCCCGGATTCCGATATCGAGAAAAAAATTTGACAGCTGTCAAAGTTAAGTGATTAAAGAATTGGCCCCGGGCGGGTTCTGCCCGGATTCCGATATCGAGAAAAAAATTGACAGTTGTCAAAGTTAAGTGAATAAAGAATTAACCCCGGGCGGGTTCTGCCCGGATTCCGATATCGAGAAAAAAATTTGACAGCTGTCAAAGTTAAGTGATTAAAGAATTAGCCCCGGGCGGGTTCTGCCCGGATTCCGATATCGAGAAAAAAATTGACAGCTGTCAAAGTTAAGTGATTAAAGAATTAGCCCCGGGCGGGTTCTGCCCGGATTCCGATATCGAGAAAAAAAATTGACAGCTGTCTAAGTTAAGTGATTAAAGAATTGGCCCCGGGCGGGTTCTGTCCGGATTCCGATATCGAGAAAAAAATTTGACAGCTGTCAAAGTTAAGTGATTAAAGAATTGGCCCCGGGCGGGTTCTGCCCGGATTCCGATATCGAGAAAAAAATTGACAGCTGTCAAAGTTAAGTGATTAAAGAATTAGCCCCGGGCTGAGATACCATAAATGATGAATGAATGAATGAAAGAAATTAATTTTTTCAACGCAACACGGGATAATAATAGTAATAATATTTATTGGTCCCAATAATACAAGAGTATTTACAAATGTCAAAAATTTTAGGATTAAAATTTGAAAAAAAAAAAAAAATTCAGAGCCCGTGCGGGGCTCTATTTAAGTTTAGGTTCTATCGGATATATGGGTTGTAGGCGATAGCCAGCCCCTAACGGGGCTGGCTATCGGATGAGTTAAGTGATTAAGCAATTGGCCCCGGCGGGTTCTACCCGGACTCCGAAATCGTCGGATGAATTAAGTGATTAAAGAATTGGCCCCGGCGGGTTCTACCTGGATTCCGACACCGAGAAAAAATTTGGCAGCTGTCAAAGTGACGGTTTTCGAAAAAAAATTTTTTTTGACAGCTGTCAAAATGACGTGACAGCTGTCAAAGTTAAGTGATTAAAGAATTAGCCCCGGGCGGGTTCTGCCCGGATTCCGATATCGAGAAAAAATTTGACAACTGTCAAAGTTAAGTGATTAAAGAATTAGCCCCGGGCGGGTTCTGCCCGGATTCCGATATCGAGAAAAAAATTGACAGCTGTCAAAGTTAAGTGATTAAAGAATTAGCCCCGGGCGGGTTCTGCCCGGATTCCGATATCGAGAAAAAAATTGACAGTTGTCAAAGTTAAGTGAATAAAGAATTAACCCCGGGCGGGTTCTGCCCGGATTCCGATATCGAGAAAAAAATTTGACAGCTGTCAAAGTTAAGTGATTAAAGAATTGGCCCCGGGCGGGTTCTGCCCGGATTCCGATATCGAGAAAAAAATGCTGAGGTACCATAAATGATGAATGAATGAATGAAAGAAATTAATTTTTTCAACGCAACACGGGATAATAATAGTAATAATATTTATTGGTCCCAATAATACAAGAGTATTTACACATGTCAAAAATGGGACAGATACAAAATAATAATAGAGTAAGGATATGTCAGGATCAACGACTTGATAGTCGAAAAGTTTCTTTCAAAAGCGGAGATCTTGATAAGGTGATTCAGTGGCAAGTTGAGCACAGAACCAAGCTTCAGCATAAACGGTCACCAGATAAATGCAAATATCAGAAAGTCCCCTTTTTTCCTCATTTGTTAATGTGAATTCATCATGGAGTAGGAACATCTTTAGGCAACCAATAGCTTTTCCTATCCATCTCGCGTAATGAATAGCCCCAGGAATCAGAAAAGATAGTCCCCGAGGGAAAATCTCACCCAGGAATATCAATGACAACTTAAAAAATTCCCTATCTCTTCTTGTGGTTGATGGTGCAGATTTTCTGGAGTAGATCTCACAAATGAGACGATCTGTATTGATGTTGAATTATCCATAAATAGTGGAACATAGTCGTCTTCAAATCTGGACTTAAAATAATTATTATTAATCTCATTCTAGGACTCTTGGAAGCCTTCCAATGAAATGCAAGCACCTTTTAAGCTTCCTCTATTTGATGCAGTTGTGTCAAAGCATGGCGCGTCTACTGTTTCTAAGATACCCCAATCATCAAGTATCTCATAAATGAGGAAACTTGCTTGTTTCTGACTTCAGCTTGTAATGCAGGTACTCCGAGTATTGCACTTGTAACTTGTAATTTCGATTCTTTAAATTTGTTTTTAACAAATCAAACTCGTTCTTTACGCAGACGTTATCTACAGTGGTGAATAGAGGGTCTGTTTACCACTTAGTCCTCTTTTTCAAATGCCTCCGTGGACGTAGATAGAAACCCACCCCTATCACAGAGATAAATTTCCAAGGAGTATTATCGACTTGGACCAATAATAATCATAATTACTATATTACCTAAAATTCTGCTACTCTAGTTTAAAAAATATTATTTCTTTGCTTTGATTTTAAAAATTTTGCAAACTGTTTGATGATTTACGTCTTGATGTTAGTGATATTGAAGCCTTCCATAATTAAAGCGGTGCTATCCGATATGCAATATAACTCGATAGAATGGAAAATGAGATCATAGTTGTCACAGCTTGTATTCGGAAGAATAAGAGTATTATCCAAAAAATTCATTTAGGCACGCAAAATATTTAAAAATATCAGTTCATTAAATGTTTTACAAATAGAATTGAAATCAATTTGACATGGTTTTAATAACAATTTTCTACCAGAACAACACCACCAACTCATTTTGTATGGGTAGCCACGTAATTTTGATGACTACGATAAACTGGAATAAAGTTCAAAATTAATAATTAATTTCAAGACATTTCAGTAAATGCAATCATTTCGCACTCAGCAACGGCCAAGGAACTAAGATATATCTATATCCTGTATTTCAGTGTGCAGCCCACAAATATTCTAATAATAGAAAGTAAGGTTCCCCAATTCACTGTTACCCATCTGCTCGTTCACATGTGTTAATAATAAGACATTATTATTTGGTTGCTATTGTGTTTCTCATATATTGGATTTAATGGTCTCCAAGCATAACACCTGCTATTCCACATTGCATTATTAATGCCAATATTGGAGAGTTTGCAGTCTGTTTTATTTTTTAATGCATATAACTTCAGTCCCGCAGACTTATCATTTTTCGGGTGATTTTGAGCATAGTGCGGGCAAATATAACCTTTAGATTTAATATATTGAATAACCCACTATATTTTGACCTCCCTTTAGTTCTGTTATTATTTAGGAAAAAATGTTTCGTGTACAAGTTGTAGGGTTGTATATTTATTTTTTTTTAATACAATTAAAAAACAATTGCTTGATATAGCAATGAAGGTTGATTTTTAAATGAAAAACCCAGTAAATTTTTACATATTCTTCTAAATTTCTATTTCCTGATTTCAAATGTACTAGGGTTGATATCTAGCTGGAAGTGCAGTTATTATTTACCACGCAATAGGATGTAACTGATAACTATGACAATATTGTTATTTGATATTTTATATTATTATTTCCTTAAAACGGGTGACAGATGCAACTGACGATTATGCCAGTATCAGGAGCGATTTTTACATTAGCAAGATTGATATTTGCCACAAGGTTTAATAGATTTCAGCGTGAAGCGTTTAGCTTATTAAAATTTTACTTATATTCTGGTTTAATAATGGCAAAGATTTATTTACGACAACACGTTCAATAATGACAAAATATTTAATATTTAGTAACATAAAAATAAACCATCGTTGCTGTAGGAAGACTTATATAATCTTAATTTAATTACTTGATCTCTTTCTGCTACTTAGACCAATGACCAACACCAGAAGACGAGCTTCCTTCAATCTGAAAACTTTACCAAATCTTTTCTCTATCGAAAAATAAGGATTCTTTGCTTACTTATCTAACAATCTAATAGACAAGACATGTAAGGAGGTAATACAGACGAACGGCTTTCAGAAAATCTTTCAGCAGTCAACTACTTTAGAGTATGAATTCTATGGTGAATCCTTCAGCAATTGAATGATCTCCGTTTATGAAAGAATACTCTATACATACAAGCATGTAGCTATAGGAATTATCTATGCAAATACAGACTTGTCTGCATTTTTATTACATATAGGTCTTGCCCATACTGTATATATTTTTAAGGATCGCTTCCACTCTAAATGACGGCTTAAGCGCCACCATTAGACTATACAGCTATTCTGAACCGCAACCTGGAGGTTGGCGATCGATTTGCCGAAAGAGAATTACTGCAAAAGGAACTATGGCAATGAGAATTGAAGATTAATGAGGTTTATGATTATATTGTGTAAAAACACTTGGTTCAAAATTTAGATTAAAAAGCTCCTATTGCAACGATTTTGTCGCTTGTCAGAATACTATACGTATTAACGACAGATCGAATTGCGTTATCCAAGATACTATATCTATAATGACCTGGTTCCATTCCAGGACGTCCACCAGTAAACACCTGCTAGAGATTCAGTTACCAAGAATCCCATTTGTCGACCACCTGCTAACGTGCCTGTTCCAAAAATTTTCAAGTTCCTAATTCTTTCTGATGGTCGGGAAAACGATGAATATTGTATTTCTCTCTTGCGCCCCAGAGATCATTTGGTTGGCGCCTCAGTTTCCAACAACTCATGATCGCTGTGCGAAGCTAAAATATAAGTCGAATTTAATTTGGAATTCAGTTCCTAATTTTTGTATATGGCCGGAAAAACGATGAAAGGTTGTCTGCGATTCAGTTTCCAACTTTTGAACCTAGCAATAAAAATGTGCGAAACGACGTTTGTTGATTTCCAGTACGGGTAGTTGCATACTTCAAGAGATGGCCTGTCGTTTACTTGTCTTAACTTATTGAGTTGGTATGTACATTGTAATTGAAATTTATGATACTCGTTATTCCTTAAATTTATTATGAATATAAGTTGAAATTTATTATTTCCTCCTCAGGGAGAATAATATGATTGACAAGAGGACTTATCTTGAAGTGACTGGTTGGTTAGTTCACAAGAGACGAACTTTTGGTAACTGTCTTGAAAACTCACTTGAAAAATTGTTAAAAACTCTCTATTGGAACGATATCTTATACTCCTCAAACCTATTTATCTGCATCTGCTGCGTGATTCCTTATGAATCATTTCTATGTTGTCTTTCGAAGCACTTCTTAATTTTGGTATTACACTATCTAAAGATCTTTTAAAATAACTTAATATGACAGTAACACACTATATGCAAATATCTAAAATTGAACTAAAATGTCAATATTTCTAGTGCTAAAATTTTAGAAAAAATAAAGACACGAACCATAAATTATATGGAAAATATAAATTATTATCCAGTTCTAAATTAATTGTAGTTCAGAATAGTATCCAAGACACTATTGCTTGTCTTAACAAAATCTATTTTGTGTTATGTAGTAGAAATAAGATTATTTATTGATCTAACGAAAGCGTTCTACACGATACCCTACTGATCACACTTAATCATTTGGTATGGTTTTAAAAGTAAAACCATACCCAATAGACAGAGTGCAATAGGAAGTGGTTTTGAAATTGTGTACCGCAGGGATCAGTTTTAGGATCTGTACTGTTTATAATATACATTAATTCTTTATTTAATTTACAAACCTGTTCTTCTATAGTAAGTTATGCCGAGGATACTACTCACTTCTACACTGCTTCTAACTGGGGGGACATAAAAACTACGACAGAAAAAAAATTTGGAGAACATAAACCAATATTTGGACGATATATTTTTAACACAAAATCCATCTATAATTAAGTAGTTATTCATGTGAAATATCTCCTTCACATTTTGACAAACTTATTGTTGATGATAACTTCAAAGTAACATCTTAAACACAAATAAAATATTTAGGTATTAAACTCCATTTTAAGTTTAAATGACGTACTTATACATATAAAATCGTTTACATATCTATGACGAATAGTGAATATGTCGACGTGAAAAGTCTACACTATTAGCAAAATGAATATGTTTCTAAAACTTTTCAAGGCAAGGGCACCATTTCCATAACTTGTGCGTAAAGGTTTTATGCTCGTAACTCCTGAACTTTTATTTCAATCCTTCCAAATATCCCTTATGCTTTTTCATATTTCCAGAGGTTAAGCTAATATGATGTATAACACAATTACGCCTAAAAACCCTTGGCATTTACATTTTCAATTCGAAATCTTTTTTAGGGCCTCTTTATGACTGTCGTTGATATTTTTGAATCACAAATCTGCTAAAACGCAGTACTATTTTATTCTTAACAATGAGGGAGAGAAGTACAGAAAAGATTTGAACGACTTTATTCAACGAACGCGGCTGTTTATTCATAAAAAGACATGAATTATCCGTTCTTTAACACACCGTTGTTTCCCATTTTTACGTCCCCTACAGAATCTTTTGCGTAACAATAGACACGTTTTTAATATTGTTTCACATCGGCGTATCTAAATTCCAATATTATTACATCATTTTAATCACTTGTTTATCTCGTCTATCTATTTCCACTTACTAAGGTCAATTACCAACGTTAGAAGATTAGCTAGCTCATCGATTTTTGTTTAAGTACTGACACTCCCAATATTCAAATTTGGCGAACATCCCTTTGTCGCGGGGTGAGAAATAATGGCGAAGCAAGCAGGTTCACTAATCTAAAATCTCTAATCGAATTAATCTCACACTGATTTTAATATTTGTTTCCATAGTATAAAAGTGCGATAAGAGTGCACCACTGTTCATTAAAAATTCAATATTCTTATTAAAACAAATTTTCCGTAAGTTTTAATGGGCTCACTAGATGATGCTTGTAGGACAATAACTTTTAGGCAAACGTCCTCACTGTCTAAAAATATATACATTGATATTGTAATAATTCCCAAACTCAATACCAGTTCGATCTAATCACAAGCCGTTACGCCTGCCTTAATTAATTCATTTTCGATAAGATCTCTATAGATTCTGAATTATTATAATCCGAGCTAATTACCAGTTACATGGGGATAGTTCAGGACTTACTGCTTATCGTTGTGGGCACAACATGCAGGAGAATTTAATTGAATATCGACAGAAAACAAAACTGAATGGTTCGGAAAATTAAGCCCCTACGTTATCGCATTACAATAAAGCATCTATTGGATTTAATTAAATTTAATTCGGATGGTGATTATAGAAACAATTTGAGTATGTTACTGCAGGAATTTTTCTTATGATATGGAAACAAGAAATAATGAGTGTCAATTATATTTAACTACTACAGTATAGAATCGACAGGCATTATAAATGTGCCATCGAGACCACCCTATTAGCTTGACGGCTCAATTAATTTTGATAAGATTTTATTAGAAACTTCCCAACGAACTCTGTGTTTTAGAAGGATTTGACTTAACGCGTACACAATTAATTCTTCATATTAAAGATTACTTTCTACAGAGTCAAATATTGTTTTTAATCTAGCTAAGGACATAATGCGCCCCGCATATGCTTCCTTCAAAAACAAAAAGACACCTAGTTAATTCCGCAGCTTGTGTCAGAGACGTGGTAGTTTTCTTCAGATAATCAAAAACAAAATAAAAAGAGGACAGCTACTATAACGTTTGGATAGCTTAAGACACGTCACAAAAGGTTTGCCGAGGTCTAGCTCAGTCCCAGTCGGCTATAGTGGGGTAGGTTCAAATTATACTACCATCTACATTAACCCTTTCCTAAGACTAGAACCTTACAAGTTAGATTTAAAATATATATAAATTTTAATAATAGTTTCTGCAAAGACAGTGAGATACAACTTGACGTTGGTTTAAATTCTTAAATTAGCAATAAAATAAATATGGTTTGACAGCCAGAAAAACCTTGTGAAGCGAGAAACATTAAACAATTCTTAAAATTATTAACTAAAATAATAGGTAAAGCTTATCTGCAGCGTTTATCCAACGGTGGTCGGTTTGATAAAGAAATTCCAAAGGATAATCGAGTTCCTGCCTCTACACAACTTTTATCAACCAGGGCAACAGGTGAAAATACCATCCGACAGCACAAGACGTCCACAGTTAAGCTTACAGGAATCACCAGGTCTAGGTTACATCTATAGTACCAGCGTAGACCAACGTAGCAAAGAGTATAACATAAGAAGATTACGTAAACCAGCACAAAATGAGAAGAAGCACTAGAATACCCAACATAAAATTAAAAAAAGCCCTGAAAACAACAAGAGATTTTTGAATCTCGCTTTCTCATGTAGTTTCTCGATAGTTTCTTTCCAAAGGCTCTAATTGAATATCATATATTTAGTTACTACGTGGCTGGAAGGTGGAGTCCAATCTATCTCATCAAAACTGGACGTGTTATTGGGCGGGTTAGGCCTTTAAACTTTTAAAGGAACAAAGGGAAGCGTTCCTATCACAAAAAAGTATCGTACTTACAAGACAGTTTGATATCCGAAAACTTTCGAGGATCGTTTTCATTTCACAACAAAAATGCCATCAAAACAATCTAACACAACAAGGAAAACTTTTAAAAAATCCCGCAACAAAATCAGACATGCAAATACAGCAATATTAATTAAAAAGTCACCATTAAACACTGTCTCCTTGACACTCAAGAGGCCATTTTATTTTGCTTCTTGCACGAGGCCACCTCGTCGACGAATCAAAACAAAGCTGCCAGAACCTCCTTAATTTACACAACCTAAGAGTAGGTAACCAAATATACACCCTGCGTCCACATAAGCTGCCTAATTTGCCGCGAGAAGAAAAGTTAATTATTAATCTTACCTTAGGTATGCAACCCATTGAACATAAAAGAGCGGTGGGAGGTCTAACATGGATTTATACTGTTACAAGCTCGCTACAGAATGAGAGACGGTACAAATATTTAAAAAAACAGAATATGATATTTTAAATAATTTTAATCGACATTAGGTTGAGAGGTAGGCAGGTTGTAGGTAGTTGATTTTGTAGTTATTGAACGCTGGTAATAAAACTGTTCATTGTTTTGTCAAGAGCCAAGAGATAAAATTCTTTGTTATCTATAATCAAATTGACTAACCGTGACATGCGTAATTAATTTCTGAAAAGGGTTGAATCTTGTAATGTGGCACTGTTTACGTAGTAGTTTACACTAGACACCAAAATACCGAATAAATAAATAAATAAATAAATAGGAAAAATATGTTTCGGTTTATGTTTTGAATCAATGGATTTATTACTTTTTCATGTATTGTATCATACTTAAACTGCTTCCCAAATAATTTCAGTTTAATTTATTATAATTTAGTTTTAATTTTTGTCAAAAGATAAATCATGTATAGGGAGTTCTGCACTGCACCGATGCAAAAAGTTTGTTTCGAATTGTCATATACAATCAAAAATATATTTTTGTGAAATGAAACAACGGGTTGAAATAATTTATTTTGTATTGAACATTAAAATAATAGGAAGATGAAAATAATTGTTATATAAGAAAGTCAGTTTCACATGCATTATCGCATTGTTCAACTTCCTCCTGATTTTCGGTATCTGCTCCATTATTATTATTAAAAATACCATTAGAAATGTAATTCTAGATTGTGTTGCCAATCAACTACGTAATGTTTCTTTAGAAGAGAAACTAATTCTTTTGAGCTGAGTCCCAATGGGCAATCGAGTTGGATTGATATTCATACGTTTTTTCTCGTCTATAAACCGTCTGCACTTTACCCACGTATAAGTATGTTAATCTTTCCTATTGCCAAAATCAATCTTTTAGATTCATTAAATTGAAAGTGTCATGCACCTGGAGCTTTAATATTATTTGCAGATTCCTTTTTCCTATCAAATATTCTCCAGGCTATATCAACCTTGCGTATAGTCCAATGAGCACTCGGCAGGTTTAACAAACTCAACTCATTTTCAATCATCCCAAACAACCTAGCAGGTGGTGTGAAAGAGTGGACTAGAAGTATCAGCTCAACACTTTTTATAATCTGGGTCTGGGGTGAACAGTTTACAAGCTAAACTGAAAGCATAGTCATCATTATGATATTTTTATGCTGGCCATAATATTAATCAGCAAACGGTTGCTTAGTGTTTCATCAATATGAGCATTTTATATGGCACATGCATTACAATTTTTGGAGAAATCTACTTCTGACCATGAAAAACAGTATTAGTATTCAAGAAGCCATTCAAGCAGCCTTGAATCAGTGTAAAGTGTATTGTTGGAACCTTATCACCATGTTTTAATTTACTAAATACTACCCTTATAAATAGAGCCAAGCGAGTCATTTATCTTATTTGTGCCAAGCGAGTCATTTATCTTATTTATGCCAAGCGAGTCAACTATCTAGTAAAATAACTTAGAGTGTCTTAGTATTTATCTCATTAAAATTAACACTTAACGTAACATATGGTAGAGGTGTTTAACCCCTAACGTAACAAAAGCAAACCCTAACGTGACACTATTATATCGGCCATATTAGGGGTGCAATCGCGAATTCTAAAATTCTGACTTGAGATTCGTAATCAGCGACCTCAAACAAATATACACGAATAGAACCTAATAACAATAAAAAATCCACACAGAAATTGTTCTATGCACGAAATACGAAAATCTGTAAGTTTCACTTACAGCGATAATTTATACAATTTAAATATTGTATAACGTGTCAATCAACAATAATTGAGCCACGAAAAGTCTACTTTAGACAAGATACGGTAAAACGGACATGGGAATACCCATCCATGTGTTTAAAAAACAGTGCTACTAGGTAATTATCTGAAATTAATCCAAAATATGGAAATAATACGAAATACAGTAATTATTCTGACAAATTATTATTTTTATTATTGCACAATAAACTAAAGCAATAACTAATAAGCAAATTTATGAATAAGATATTTAAGCGACTAGGTACAAAAGTGCACAACTTACCCCGATGAAATTCAAAAGGCGAAAGATAGTCTATCTAGCCTGAAATGTGCTTCGTTCACAACGTTCGGCCGCTGTCGCGTTTTTGTTGCATTTTTTCCTACCACATACCGATCATATACGCATACAGGGTTATTCAGTATTGAGGAGTCATATTTTAATACGCAAAATAGAAATTATAATCTGCTGTAACGAATTACAACTTAAATCGTTACAAATTAACCAGTTTTAAATTGGGAAATAACCTCAACGTCTTTGACGTAATGTCAGAGGAACAGTTAGAGGGTGTTTTTTGACAACTAATGAGAATTAAAATAATACAAAACTCTGCGCTGACGTTTCGGAAACAAAATTCAATCGAACAATTAGAACCCATTTATCTTCATTATGTAAAATTATTGCAGATTTTTTATTTTTCTTTTTGCTGTCCGCTTCTTTGGTCAAAATTTTTGCTGAAGACTTTTATGAACATTGAAAATAGAGTTAACAACGAGGTTAACAATCCTGTGTAGCCAAAACCAGAATATCATTATTCGACATTAATTCCACATATAAAGGGTTTATTTGAGCAATATAGGTTATGTTCGTGTCGGTAAAAAATTTGGCGTTAGGACTATTTTTTAAAGAAATAATACTTTAAGTTCGATATTGACAAAAACGAATCAGACTATTAGGTAGGAGGTCAGGCGGTGCCATTTAAGCCACAAATGCGGCAGATATGTCAAAACATCAGAAAAAATTAGTAGAATACGTAAAGCCCAATGCGCGTATATCTAAATGGGTAGTTTTCACCCCTAAATATGCGAAAAACACCCCCGACTTAAATAATGAGTAACACGGTTTCTTTCGCATAATAAGTTCGGGAAACATGATAATAACTATCAAAAGTACGTAGAAATCAAAGCCCGAGAATCCGACTCAGAAGTACACTTGATTTAAAAAAAAAGTAGTACACTTTATTTTAGCAATGTAAACATGACTTTTGCAAAAATATTTATAAGTCATCTAAAAGTCAACTGTCACATTTTTTTTCAAGTTGAAGTTTATTAATATTCAAGTTTGATTAGGGAACCATTCTTGAAAATTTTAAATATTTACAACTAACAGAAATTCAGAAGATTAGGTATTGTTTCCAAATTGGAAAATGGATGGTGCGGAATTGCTTCTGAATATAACATAAATAAATCCACTCTGATGAAAGTTAAAGAAATATGGGAAAATGAAAGAAACTATATCCCCCAAGCATGGATCTGGTAGGCCTAAACGAAGTAATGAGCAACAAGATGAAACCCTTATAAATTAGTGAATGCAGTTTTGGAAACAAATTTTCCCGCATCAAGATCTACTGCCTGTAGAAGAATTAAAAATAGCATTCTGAAGTGTGCTGCCAGAAAATACAAATTAACGGAGGAAAAAAACAAGGACTGATCATTTTTGCACTCAACCATAATATTATTGTTGAACAATGAAGACTTTTGGTCAAAAGTCATATTTTCTGACGCAAAAGTTTTACCGTCGTCTAATGATGATCTAATATAACTATTATCTTATTATCTATCGTCATCAAAATGCGGAACAACTTCGTGCCATAATTGAAGATGAATGGGAAAGTTTATGTAATACCCAAATTGCAGAAGATTTAGTTTTATCAATGCCTAGGATACTACAAGCAATTTTAGATGGGGATGGAGCAATGACTAAATATTAATTACTGTTATTTATGTTGTAATTTGTTTATTTGTGTTTTAAATTTTTATTGAAAATGTTATATTTAAAATATATTTCTACTAAAAATAGGATTATTTATTTATTTATCAGTATAAACTTACGTAATTACAACTGACTGCCATCTATATTTTCATTATTAAGTTAATTTCAATAATTTACTGTCAAAAGAACAATTTAGACAACTAGAAATAGGCCATTTCCCATTTCCTTATCTAAGAGCTGTACTACTTTTTTTTGAAATCAAGTGTACATCGTGAATAGCACGGTCTCGCTGCGAGTTTTAGGAGGAGCGAACCAAAAAGTGCAATTTTGACGTTTACGTAAACATCAAATTTTAGACATTTCGTCACGTGACCACTTTTCTTGCTCCTCTTTCTAATTATACGGATTTTCGCACGCAGACCGACGAAACGTTAATAACTCCCTTAATACTCCTCAGATCGCTACCAAATATATTTATACTCGTATTTATACAGGGTGAAATTTAGAGTGGCGGCTATATTTATAGGAGGCGACACCGTTCAACTATGGGAACACAAAACTACAATTTTTTTTTTTAACGCGCTATGAAAAATGAATATTGTTTAAACCCTTTTTATTTGAATTTGGGTACCCCGCCAGTGGAATGCGCTAGCGAGAGTAACGTCTAATAACTGAGACACACACGCGTGTCTTGAGCAGTGCGTTGTTGCCAAACTTCACGATTGAAATAAAATACGGGGAATTTAATAGTAAAGCAATATTCCACGCCACCCACGAGGTTCTGCTTTTTGGCGCGTTACTTTTTTGAGTGGGTGTTCGCCAGGATCCATATTTTTCCACAGAAACAAAAAAATACAAAACATCAAGTATCCACAACAAGAAACTAAATAAAATGTACTATCTAAACAATAACAAAGAAAAATCTATTCTCCGTGAGTGTAACAATAAAAAAAGTAATAACTAAAAACTTAATAATAACAAATAATGAACAGAAAATTATTTTTTCTAATAACAATAAATCTTTACTTATCTTGGATCGGCATTTCTCATAGCAGGTGTTGAAACTGTCCTCCGTTATTTTCCAAACACGCTGCAACTCAATTATTATCGCTAAACACAAACACAAAACTTCCACTTTAAATTTCACTAAGAACTGAAACTATTTAATTTTATAATCACAATAAACCACACTAGCTGCTGTCTGGCCGTTCACTAATACTAAAACTAAAACATAGAAAAACGTCGACCACGAACAGGCACGCTTCGCCGTATGCCGTTTTTTATCGCCATTTTTTGTTAATGCACTAACTCTTAATACTTGAGTCAGTATTAAATTTTGAAATTCAAGGGTGGTTTTCACCCTCTTGTGGGTAAAAGCAGATCCATTCCATTTTAATATTTGAAGTTGATACCCTAAAGTTAAAAAATCCGCAGCTATAGAAATAATTCGAGGTTTGGGTACTATTTGGCACCAAGTGACTGTATTATATAGTTTTCCTACCCAATTCTTATGTCTACAAGATAGATATTTGGGTGGTTGTTTTGGTGTATATCTAAAAATAAAATGCATTTATTCGCTCCATGCAAAAATAAAGGCTTTAACTCATTACCGCTGTCTCTTGTGTTTCTGTATTCTACTTTCTTGTCGAATTATCTTCCTAGACTTTTCAAGGAGTAAACTTGATAAACAAATTCATACTTGTATAGCAAGCCATTACATTTTCAACTGTTTTAATAGCGACACTTGTTCACAGCTTATTACTCCGACGCCGACGCATCGATATGTGGAACAGAATAATAAACACAATTATGATGATATTGGCATGCAAAAGGAATATTTTGTATATAACTTTGTTCTTCAGAAAGCAAGTTTTGCAACGATGTGCTATTTAAATGGCGTTTTCAACACTTTTAAAGAAATATTCGTACCATCTACAATTATTTGAATGATAAGTGATAAACAGACCAATCAAATTTCAGGGCGGTAAGTCTAGTCGTTTTTCGTAATGGCGATGGATGTACCAAAAAACACATGTTTTCGAATTGTGCAGATAACGCACTCCCAAACCATTACAAAAAATTGTCCTATTAAAGAAGTTGTAGATCACAACCACATATGCCCTGAAACATACTCTACAAAATGGTAAAGGTTCCATCTGGCCCTAAGCCAAGAATCACTTACCCCTAAAAGGGGCGAGTTAGAATGATGATTTTACTCCATTATATGGCATCTTAAATGAAACCCATATGAATTAACAGTTGCAGTTTATTTAGAAAATTTAATCATCTAGTTAAAGTCAAGTTAAATTAATACTAGAAGCAGTTTCAAGGGTTACCTTAAGGTACCAAACAGTATTTTAGCGAAGCTTAGGCGTTGCCCATCAGATAAAAGTGAAACGGATGCATATAGACACTACCCTACTCTAGAAGTTCCAATGACTTCAATAATAATTCTTTTGCTAGAACATTCTATCATAAAATAAAAATATAAGTATTCTGTAGATAATGATTCAATTTCTAACATTAAAAGTCTATAAGTAGCTTATACCCAATATCTAATAAATTGGTCCATTCAATGTATCCGAAATTTAATTGTCTTGTTATTCTTGTTCTAGCTGTACGCCACGCCGGAAACACTTTGCATAAGTGTTATCGAAATGAACATTGTGGAATTTTGAAGCTGAAATGGATTCATTATAATGATATAGTACCGAATTTTCCAGTTATATAAATATTCAAATTTCAATACGAAATACGATTAAAGCTTTAATACTACAATAGATATATTCGGGATACGAAATTGAGAGAATCGGTCCCTAGTGATGTGATTTATTATTGACTGGCGGCGTTATAACTAGTTCCCATCATTAATAAATTCAAAGTAAAATGTCGAGTTAATAATTGTTACTCGTCTTTTTTAGTATAGGTACATCAAATACATATATGAATAATAAACGACCTAATTTTAACATTGGAAATGTTTTTGTTTTCGTATAGAGGGTTGAAAATCAGTTTCATGTTGCATATTATGAAGAATGACTTATAGAAACAGTGGCGACAACACAGTGACCAATTTTTGATTGGTTGTCTAAATCACGTGGTACCGGCAGTCATGTTATTATTTCTTTTATAGGTGTCTTCTTGTCGAGAAAATCCCAACGGCTATATCTCGTTGCGATTCTTTAAATATTTAAAAAGTTATTAGCGTTTCAATATCTCATGTCGAAGAGTTTTGTAAATTTTGCGAAATTAAAAAGGCCGAATACTCACGCAGAACCCTCCAAATTTCATGCGCGTGCAGGACTTGCCAAAACTTTAAAATTTTTCGTTAACGTCACAAATGTCACTTTTTAGTTAGGATCTGCTGACCTCAAAATCGCAGCTGGACCGAATTCACGATGTACTTTCAAGTTGGACTTTCGAGCTTGGATTTATTGCCAGAACGGCGGCCCGGCGGCCTGTTTTCGTTTGGAAATAAGGTTTAAAATTTTCGTGTTTTCGCAAAATTCGCCAAAAAATCCATAGTGCGTCCGATAGATTACACCTTATTGTCGATCCAGCGAAATTTAATGATTTATTTCATCCCGTCCGGAAAGTACAACAGTACAGTATTCATATGCGGCCGGAAAATGAGACATTACGGTATCAGAGCCGGTAAAGTACCGGAAACCACCGGAAACTTATTACGAACCAATTACAAACTGTTATTATACCTTTTGACAGTTGTTTGACATAAAAATCGACCGTAAATTAAAAAATAGTGTCAAATGTCAAATGACATAAGAAAATAACCAAGTGTCAAATTATACAAATATACTAATATACAAGAAATGACGGGATGAAATAAAATATCATTCGACACACGTCCGTAAGGTGTTGTTCCAGCCTCGTTTAGATATTCTGGACTCGGCTCCTGACGTCGCCTCGTCCATAATATCTACTCGACTGTAACAAGTCACCTTCCGGACTTGTGACGAAAATTACTATTCTTAATATCGGTCCTAGGACGGAACCGTTTACAGCTTCGGACGCGGGACGACTTCAGGACCCCGAAACAATTTTCTGTTTCTCGATAGTGCCTTTCCTGCACTTTGACATTTAATTGTATCGAGTATTGTATCCAAGTAAGAAACTGCATGTTTCAAGAGTAGGATTAAACAAATGTTTTTAGTTTCCTGGTAGGTGGTCGAAAATCAGTTTCATGGCAGAATGAGATTTCAGTGGTTCCAGAACGATAGACGTCAAAATTACACATTTTCGTTCACTCCTATTGAGCCTAAAATCAGAGCGTGACCGTGCAATTCACGATGTAGTTCTAAGTTCGACCCTCTTGGATATCTTACCAAAACAGTCTCTCGGAAATTCGTTTGGAAATAGTATTTGAAGTTTTCGTGTTTTTGCAATTTTTTCAATTTTGTCAATGACTTAAAATTTGACAAATCATAGGGGTGGATTTAGGATCGGGGTTGCTCTGGCAGGTTGCCGATACCTGATTTGTACGTATTACGGAGTGTTAGAGGTTTGAGTGCCATTACTTTAACATGAGGTAGATTCAGCAAAAGTAAACAAAAAATTATTACATGGGAATTTATCGCTGCGTTAGAAAAGTCACGCCCAACAAACCCCAAGACAACTTAACATCGAGAATTAGTAAATCCCATAATTTTTTTCGGTATAGCAGAAAAAATATTTGTACGACGTATGTTAACTACGTGAAAACCAAATTTGGGCAAAATTCAGTAATCGTAGTTTTTGTCAAATGATATAAACGAAATCCGATTAATTTCAATGTTGCCAAAAATTCTTTAAAACGAAGGATTGTTTGTAAAACAAGCTGTAGTTGATGTGGATTCACCTATTGTTAAAATAGCAATTGAAATTTGTACTTAGTTGATGAGGACGTTGATCTCCTTGTTCTATTATTCGCTTTAACTCCAGAAGAAAAAGATATATTTTTCATAAGGCCAGGAACAGAAAAAAATATATGGAAAATTCTTTCTTCGTCAGATATCCAGAAATGACAAGAACGTATAAAAATAGTTATTTACATTACTAGATGCGAAAGGTTACTTTAAGGTGTGAGGTGATTTTTGAATGGTCGAGGCGAAGCCGAGACCTTTCAAAAAACACCGAATACTTAAAAGGGCTTTCGCATCGTGAAATGTATTATATTTTTTCTACTATACCGAAAAAAATTATGGGATTTACTAATTTAAAACTAATTATTTCATGAATTTAATTGACGTTTTTTTATAGTTTAGGAGGCTGCCTGTGAAAATTGTTTCCATGGCAACGAAATATTACACATTTTAATTTCTGGTGGTTTCAAACTAAAATAAACAAATACATATGTTTTGTGGCGATATAAATGGGAATATTGCTTGTGCCTTGTCTTACCCCAAGAAATCCAAAGCAAGGTGTATGCAAACTTATGAAGCGTTTTTAAAATGGAGTAGATAGGTACTACGTGCTGACAAAAATGTTGGCGTACTTCCTAGAAAGACCTTTCTGTATTAATACAAAATTGTTTAGTTGTATTAATTTGTTCAAATAGGACGAATTAATTTCGTTAATTTGTTTTTCTACTTTTCTGTCCTGGCCGCATAAGTTTTACTTTCGTAGATAGCAACGCCTTAGTAACCAGGTAACTCAAATGTTTACTTTCGTTATCGCGCGTGTTGCTAGGGTTACAAAGTTCATTTATATAGACGGTAGTAGAAAAATACAATTTTACTGACTCATGCCTTCAGTGGTTATGACACCACGTCTAGAATATTTCAAAAAGAAAAATTAAAAGTCATCAAACTTCTTCAGAAAGAAATGCAGTTGGTTAATGTAGTAAGAACTTTCAATGGCAAGAATTCAACCCCCTCACAAGTAAAACAGGCTGGTGAAACTCTTTTCCTACTTGCATACGGTGCAAGGAAAATCACAAATGTCTCACTCAACTCATACAGATTTAATTAATTCAAAAAAATCGCTGCACAAACAAAAATCAAAGTTGGAATTATTACCACCAACTTCAGAGGCAGTCGCTTAATATTCATTACGAGTATTCTACAAAATTCAGAAATGGCTTGGCGATGAAAAAAATCCACAACAGTGGGGATAAAAGAAAATTAACGGCTCCTTACAACCTGCTACAACAGTTTTTGTGCCAACAGCAGAATCAATATTGCAGCTTATCTCCTGCAACCGCAACAGAAAAGCAGGTTGAAGATGCTCAAAAATTTACGGAAATTGTCAGGGAGTACGATGTCTAAATTCATACATGGATAAAATTATCGAGGATCTAAACGACGCAGAAGATTTAGATGCTATAGATTCCGATCTTCTTTAGATACAAAGTGTGTTTCATTCAATATATATAAAATTTTAAACAACTCGATAATCCTCACTTGTACAATGATTATGTACTTTTTCATTTTGCAGAATATTCTCACAGATAAACAAGCAGAAAATGAAGGAAACAAACGTAAAATTGGTAAAAAAATTTTAATAAAAAGTCAAAAATTAATATTTCTCTATAAATGAAAATATTCTTATTTTTTGAAAATTTCTCATGGTTCAATTGCCAATTTTTATTATGCATGTGAAAACCTAGTTCATCCCACGATTTTTCAAGTAGGCAGCTTCGACACACCCCTTACGGTTCGGGACTCTTAAGTTTCTTGAAACATAGGTATGTATTTTTACACGTATATGTCAAGTTTCAACAAATTCACTATGTTCTTGTTCAGTTTGGACACTTTTCCTGTACTATTAGCTGCGTTTAATAGTTTGCGATTAATCGATATCGGTATTCGTAATTGTTAGGAATCACTTTTCATCTTCCCGAAATTATATTAAATTATTTTAGTTTTTAAAAATGTTTGTTAGTGAAAAAAATTTGTATAATACCATTTTAGTTTTCATTATGAGAATGTTTTTGTCTCGGTTTTTGTTAATAAAATAACTTTTTATTTTAATTTCTAAATAAAACTACTGATAATAAGATTTTACTTTTTGAAAATGTTTTGTGTTAATGCAATAACTATTTACTACTTTGCAACAAATTTTCATTTTTATCACATCCGAAATATCACAAGATTTGCGTTCTACTTCGTCATTTCCAATGTCTCCTCCGGTTGCATCTTTGCGAAGGACTGTGAATTTTTTAATATTAGCTTTAAAACTAAACTTAAACCATTGACACCACGTTCGATAATGCACATGGTATTAGTATTTTAAATTAGCACAATGCGACTTCCTGATAATTTTCCATCTTTGTAAATGGTATTTGTCTACTTTTGCTCGAGAATATACTGTATTTTCAAATAGAATAAATAAACAAGCTCTGCAATCTTACTCACAGTAATTCTTGATACAATTTTTCGCTTTCTTAAATGTATTTTTTATTGTTACAGTTCCTCCGGATATTGACGATTCCGGAACGAGTGGTGACATAACGGTAAAAGAAGGCGAAAACGTAACGCTTACGTGTAGTGCTACAGGCCATCCCGATCCGAGAATTTTATGGCGAAGAGAGGATGGAGAACATTTAATTATACAAGCCGGTACTCATGACGCTGAAAGAGGTAATAGTTGTACAGGGCATGCTACGATAAATTTCCATTAAGCTTGTAATCAAAATAAATTTAACTAGACAGACTAAGTTGTTGAGTTAGTATAATAATTACGTCGAATAACCCTTCTAAAATTAGGCCACCTTACACACTTAATTTATATTTTATTAAACGGAATTTTTCTTAAGTTAATTGGTATTTGTTTTCACAGTATTTAAAGTTCGTTTTAAGTATTAAATTTTTTGTCAAAATTCAGTAAACATACATCAAAAGGATTTTACTTTAAATATAAATTATTTTTGAATAAATAGTCCTTTGTTAATACCTAATTTTTAAACGAGTTACTGTAAATACTAAACCAGCACTGGTACTGATTCTTGTGTGCTTGAATATTGATGATGGCATTGAATTGAATTATAATTAAAATCTATGATAACATAATTTAATTTTAATCTCTAGCCTCTGCAAGCACAGTTCCATGGCGTGAACTTCAGCCTGAACTTTAGTTGCATTGATCCCCATGCTTGTGGATATCCTCACCTTTGGCTCACTCCGTCTCCAGTTCCTTCAGGGGTTTTGAAGCTATCAGTAAAACAACAAATGCCCGCTTTTAATAGGTCGATTTTATTTTCTTCGCATTCGTCTCTACCAGGAAAAAGGACGTTAAAGGGCAGTTCGGTGTTGGTCCTGAGGCATAACATGAGACCATTCCTAGGATACTATGACTTTCTATGGCATCCAGCAGCCCATTGTGTTCCATGATGCTAGCCTGCGGCATATTGATAGCCGTTTGTTGAACTCTATATGTCGCCCACCTGGCTTCTCTATCCAGATAAATATGAAGAGGGAGTAAATTCAGGCAGCTGAGGGGGTGGTGCTGATTGCCCAGTTATCGCTAGGCATGCTTGTCTCTGCAGCCCAGAGAGTTTGGTTTTGGTCGTCCGTTGAAGCCCCCTCGACCACCAAACTATGGAGCTATAAACTACCATCGGTCTTATGATTGTGATGCAAATCCAATATATTTATTGAGGGCCAATAATGCCCCAGGATTTTCCGCAAATCTTCGGCATGTCCACAAGGATAACCTTGCCTTGTTGATCACCTTCTCCAGGTGGGAGTTCCAGTTCAGTGATTTGTCTAGTGTAATTCCCTGATATTTCACTTCCTTCGCAAATGGAATTATTTCACCTGAGATGGTTCCAAATTACCGATCTTCCATTTTCTGGTGAATAGTACTAACGTTGTTTTGTGAAAATTCACAGACATCTGTTCTCTCTCACACCGGCTGTGTACCGTATCTGATATGTCCTGAAGGGTTTGGAGATCATACCTTCAGAATTTCCTCCTACCAGAATCACTAGATCGTCCGCATATGCTTGAACCTCAACATCCCACAGAGTTAGAATAGCCAGCAGATCATCCACAAGCAAGTAGTGACCACGGTAACGGGGAGAGAACCCCACCTTGTGGGCACCCTCTTGTGGCCCTAAACTTGACCGTTCCTCCCTGCAGAGATATGGTTCTGTTTTCTAGCATAGCCCGAATCCAGTCTGATAATATGTTCAATTCGATTCCTCTTGCAATCGTCGCTGTATATAAGGAACCGGTCGTGCATTATTATAATATGCTCCTTCAATGTCGAGGAAAATTGCTACCATAGTGTCTTTCCTCTGGAAGGACTGGGTGATTTTTCCGACTAGGTTATTTATCGCTAATTCTGATTTGCCCGGGTGGTACGCATACATTAAGAAGCTGTGTACTCACCATTTCCTCTGATATGTCCATCCAGCACCTTTTCCAAGGCCTTCAACAGAAATGATGTCACGCTAATTGGTCTAAGTGATTTAGGTTATGGGTCTGTCCGCCTCATTCCAGGTATGTATACCTACCACCCTAATCACCTTGAATGGGATATATTTTCATACTAAACTAGCTCTGAATAGTCTGATGAGGAGGGGCAGCAGTACCTCCAGTTCAATTTGTAGCAGAGCTGGAAAAATTCCATCCTCCCCTAGTGATTTTTGTATCGAGCCGAGGTCCCTTGCTGGTTCTCTGGAAATAATCTTGTGGATCCTGGTGCTGGTAGGTAAAACAGTAATGCTCTTGCAGAACTTACTTCAAGATTTCCCTTTTCCCCTTCTAACTTCCTTATTAGTTCGTTAGTGCAGATCTATATTGTTCCCAGTTGCTCGAAGCTTTAGCTCGATTAAAGAGGCGTCGAACTTCTTTTCTCATTTTATCTAGTTTTTTCTCCCACCAAGATGCCCCGCTGGTATCTTTCTTCAATTTTAGGAGAAAGTTTTCATGATAGACTGAAATAATTGCATTTTTGATACACGACCGTAATTTTTCTTGAATATATCGATTTGGACCCTGTTAAGAGATACTTAAGGAATTAATTCTCAATCAATAATTATCCAATTTTTCATGTCACTAATTGTTGTGGGTGGATCATAAATACACTTTATCTTCAAGTAACCTCACTAGAAAAATCAAGTGGTGTGAGATCGGGTGACCTCGCAGGCCATAGGATAAATCCGCTATTACCAATCCATTTTCCAGGGTAAAATTGATCAAATTATAAATAAAATTAATTCCGTCTTAACCAGTATTTAAAATAGAGCCTATTTTAATCGGAAACGAATGGAATTTCTTAAATCTTGAAACAGTGACGAAATAACAGTAGTAAAATAAATGCTGGCGATTTCAATTTTATTGTTTTTTTTTTTATCTTAAATATCTAGAAAACCAAGTGTTAGATTTATAGTACCTTTATGATAAAATATTGAGAATTTTATAAAGAATCCAAATTTTCGAAAATAAATAGGGTGTTCCATTTAAAAAAATTGCCCTACATAGTGCCCCGTTTTCATGAATCACTCGGTATATTTCAAACTAATTTTAAAATGTGTAACATTTGATCTTCTACAACACTTACATAAAACAATTTTTGCATTATTGATAATAAAGGAGCGACTGAATTATACCGCATCGTTTACTCACCATGTAGAGAAATTCTTGGTTTCCGTGATACTCATTGTTAAATTTTACAGTTTCCGAGGTTAGACCCTTTTTCCGAGCTTTTTTCTTATCTACGTTGTGCCTCAATTTCTAGTGAAATAATACAAATTTTGCACCTCTTCTATTGAAGCTTGTACCAAGTAATTTTCTACATGTAAGCAGATCTTGTATTGCAATTATTCCGAAAATTGAAAATATTTTTATTTTATGTTTTGACGGAAAAACAAATCTTAAATATGTATTTAGTGTTTTAGTAGTAATAAATAAAACACATTTCTAGTCGTTTGTGTACCTGCTACTGTTTATTCTTAAACAGTAGCAGGTATTAGGAAAATAAAAAATCACAAAAATAAATATTCTGTGCTAGCATCGCCAGGAAGTTTATTGGCGTACCAATTACTGATGAAGAAAGAAGCATAGTTACCTAATTTTACTCATCTTCGAAAAATTTTTCACGAAATTGTGATTCACTCTTTTGAGGTTATAATTTTTAGAAAATTTACTCTTTTGTGTGAGAGAATACTTTTAAAGAGCAGGCAAATAAAGAACCTAGTAACCACTGGAAATTATCTGAAAGTTTCGTTTGTTAATGATCTTGTTGCTAATTGATAAAAATGCATCTTCCTTACAACAAGCTTCGATCATTAAAAAACAAAACTTAATACTGTAACACATCTACAATACATTCGTGGTATTACTTCAGCTTGACTACCTTACCTAACTTCAAAGCTTAACGTTTACGTTTTGCGTTTTTCTAATGTGGCTTTGTCGACTGGTTTTCATTCTAGCTCGAATAATTTTATTCCAGCTTATTTCACTCGATCCCAAATGCTGAAAGATGATTTCCACTGACTCTTTGAATAAAAACAAATCTCACACATCCGTAGACAAGGGATGGACATTAATGTTTAATATTCGCTGGGTTTTTTATATGCCTTTATGTAAATATGTATTTTGCGTTCCGAAATACGAGGCATTTGTTAGGGAAAACTTTTTGTTTCAGTTGAAACTTTCAGAGGCCATACTCTGAAACTTGTGAGAGTCGATAGGCGACAGATGGGGGCTTACTTATGCATCGCCAGCAACGACGTACCTCCAGCGGTCAGCAAAAGGATCACCCTGCATATTAGTTGTAAGTAATGTAAACAATTTTTGATAAAAAAAGTTTTTCGTATTCATGTACATGTAAACGTAGTTTTTATTAACAAAAGCACATACAAGATTTTAACTACCAATCAACCAGTCAATCGCAATCTGTTTTGTTTGCAAATTTATGTAGAAAGGTTCCCTTAGATATTAAATCATAATTTTTTTTCTGAAACTGCAACATCCTACCCAGTAACTAAGTTAGTTTGATTTATTTCGATAAAATTTGCTAAAGATTCGGAAAGATGTGTAAATATTTCCGACGAATTTATCTTTCACATTTTTTTAACCACGCCTCCAGCTCCAGCTCCAGCTAAATGTATAAAAATATAGTGACCCAAATTTCAGGTAGTCTTTACACTTTTACAGCAGTAGAAATTATAAATTATTTAAATTCCATATAGCCCTGTTTTAATATACGGAACGACGTGTATTACAAAAGTTACCAAATAAAAATAAAAGCAATTTTTGTGTATTTCCATATACTTACTTTTAAGGCATTCAAATTCGTTTAGATGTACAGGGAATTTTATCAATATAACTGAGAATGTTTGCCTTGTTCCAAAGTTAAATATTTATGTAAAAATTCTCGACAACATGTTATTCTACTGGATTACCAGAGAAATGTTCTAGATGTAACGTACAAAATAAGTAAAATAAAAAAGAATTTGTGTTTGCAGAATATTAACTTTCGTGTACCATACTTGAAATAAAACTTTTCTAAGTTCGACCTTAACTTTGAAAAACAGCAATTATAGATATATAAGTTAACATCAAGCAACATATATAATTACTTTTCCATACACTTGAAATAAGAAGAATAACTGAAATGTCTGGAAACTTTTGCCTCAGAAATAGTCATCTGATGGTTTAACTTGACGCAATAAATTTCTGGAGCCTCTCAGTTGCAGGTTTTTTCGTTTCTTGATTAACTGTTGGGTGATGTCTAAAATTACAATGTTTGTTGCTTTTGTACTACCGTTTTAAAAACCAACTATATTCCATCATTTTTTGACAATTTTCTATATAGATACTATATTCAGGGATTACATTTATGCCGTTATTTTTTTTTTTTGGTGGGGGGAGGGGTGCTACAGTTCATCAGAAAATTGTGTGTCGTTGTTGAATTATTTCAAGAGTTATATTATTTGCTGGTTTTGTTGTTATTTTGTGTTGTTACTTTGTTTATTGTTGTTGAGTTTCATTACTAATTTGTTAAGAGTTCCTTTTTGTTATTTTTTTGGGTTCATTAGTTTATTTAATAGCAGGTATTAGTAATTTTAAATAAGAAAATGGCGTTAAGGTTTTCTAATAAGGAGAAAATGGGTATGCTCGAAATTTACTTTAAAAGCCTGTAGATACTCAACTGTTGCGTCCAGGAATTATGAAAAAATTTTCCTAAGAGGGTTCAACCCAACAAGGATTATAGAACTCTGGTAATTAAATTTATTAAACCATGATGGGTCATTTAATCAACCTAGAAATAGTACTTAGAGCATCAACAATGAGAAGCGCAATAATACTGTCTTAGCAAAATGTTAATGATGATCCCAGAGTGTTGGTAAGAGAAATTTCAAATGACACGGAAGTTCCCAAAATTCGAATCCAGAAAATTTTGAAAGGGAAAATACAATACATACAAACCAACAATAATTGTACAAGGACTAACTGAAAATGATTATGGTCGAAGATTTAGAAATTGTGAATGGTTCATAGAAAAATGCCATGAAGACCTAGAGTTTTCATCGAGAATGCTGTGGACAGATGAGACAGGATTTACAAATTGTGGCGTTTTCAATAAACACAACTATCATCATTGGAGTATCGACAATCCACGTCTAGTAAGACAAAAACGATTTCAGCAAAGATTCGGGTTTAATATTTGGTGTGGTGTTTTAGGTAAGCTTTTAAATTAATAATTAAAAAATATTCTCTGATAAATAAGAATTTTAGGAAACCATTTGATCGGATATGTGTTTAATTATACGTTAAACGAAGAATGATATTTGGAGATGTTGCGTGAAAGAATAATGCCAGCTATGCAAAATACTATGCAACGGGAAGGTATTCATGAGATATGGTTCCAGCAAGATGGTTGCCTTGTGCACAACGCAAGGATAGTAAAACAATTTCAGAACATTTTAATAATTGGGTCATATCAAATAATGGACCTATTCTATGGCCAGCGAAATCACCGGATATTACACCTCTGGGGGCAAGCAAAAAATCAAGTTTATGAGTTTGATCCTCCAGAAAATCAAGATCTATTGTAAGAAAGAGTATTGGATGCCCTAACTTCGATTAATCGTAATACTTTATTGAGGGTAATATCCTCTGTACTGAAGAGATGCGAGAAATGTGTTCAAGAAAATGAGAGACATATCGAGCAATTTATCTAATTTAATACTTTCCTGTTTTGTACAATCATTAGAAATTAAAATTTCTGTTTATTAAGGGGAGATATGTCTGAGATGACATACTGGCTGAGGCGGTATACAACGTGTTTTTCCTAAACTATTTCAAATTTGGCGGCTGTTTTGTTTGAAAACAATTGCTTACCTGCATATGAGGCAGTATACTTAAAATAGTGCGAATAGGTTTAGTTTTGCTAGCAGTAGGCTATGTGAAACAAAGTGAGTGCATGAAAATATTTATTGTCACTTCTTAAGTCACGTTGCAATTCGAAATTGTTTATATTTATGGTAAGTTTAAATGTATCGTCATGTTTATTTGTCTTTTCACTATCAAACCTCTACAAACTAAGCTCATAATTTTATTGTTACATCAAGATTAGTTAGGTTATATGAAACGCTTTTATAATAAATGTGTCTGAGATGGCACCCTAAGCTTAAGGGTAAGATAACTTAGGTATGCTATCTCATCCAACTGACCTTATGCTCACATTAAATGATTTTGTGGTACAACGGCTTTTATGTTGCAGATATGGGCCGTTATAAACGGAAGTCGACCAGATAAAGCTGGACGGAACAAGAGATGCAGCAAGCCATCGATGCTACTAAAGAAAAAAAAATGGGTTGGCTGTTGGCTTCTAAAACTTACAATCTCCCATGTTCTACATTGCGGCGTCGTGCAAATAGTTTACAGAGCTCTAATAAAGATTACTTAGGTGGCTACAAAGTAACTTTTTCCAAAGAATTGGAAATGAGTTAGTAGAGCAAATAATAAAGGTTACTTAGGTGGCTAAAAAGTAAGTTTTTCCAAATAATTGTAAACTGAGTTAGTAGAGCATATAAAAAATTTAGAAGCTAGGTTTTTCGGCCTCACCACATTGGATGTGCGAAAACTTGCCTTCCAAACCGCAGAAACAAAAAAGATTTCACATAGATTTTCAAGGGATAAACAAGCCGCTGGTTATGATTGGCTCAGAGGATTCACTAAACGTAATCCTTCAATAAGCCTCGGAACTCCGGAATCTACTTCTGCCGCAAGGGCTCCTGCCTTCAATAAAATACAAATAAAAAATTATTTCGACCGTTTATCAGATGCCTTTAGTCAGTATTCATTTGAAGCAGCGGACATATGGAATGTTGAGGAATCTAGTTATCAACAGTGCCTACAAAAAATGTTAAAATTTTTGCAACCAAAGGACGAAAACAAGTTGGGGTCCTGAGTAGTGCTGAGAGAGGTCAACACCTTACAGTTGTTTGTTGCATGAATTCTGCGGGTACCATTGTGCCCCCTGCCTTAATTTTTCCTCGAAAAATATGAAAAATGAATTAATGGACCATGCACCACCTGGAGCAATTGGGTTAATTCAAGAAAAAGGATGGATGAACAGTGAGGTGTTTTTAAAATGGCTTAAACATTTCGTCAAGTCCGTTAAGCCAATTGCGGATAGAAAAATGTTAGTGTTGGTAGATGGTCATATCAGCCATAAGAGTTTGGAAGTTATAACCTACACGAAAGAAAATGGTACAGTGTTCTTTTGTTTTCCTCCGCACTGCACTCATCGAGTACAGCCACTAGATGTCAGTTTTTACTCACCCCTGCGATCATATTACAATCAGGAGTTGACCATCTGGTTGAAAAATCATCCAGGCTGCACTGTTACACATTATCAGGTTGCGGAAGTTTTCAGCTCAGCCTACATGAAAGCAGCTTCAATAAAAAATGCGACAAGTGGCTTTTCTTCAACGGGCATTTGTCCGATTAATTCAAACATTTTTTTGTTGTTCGGATGTTTCCTCCAGCGGATGTTACCGACATAAAGTCGGGCTCACCAATGTTTGCGACTGACTTATTACTTACAGAAGATATTACGGACATGCACGCTGTAATACTAAATATCTTATATGCACATTTATTTTAGTACAGTTTGATCAACTGCACTAAACGTGCAAAGAAGATATTTAGTATTACAGCGTGCATGTCCGTAATATCTTCTGTAGGTAATAAGTCAGCCGCAAACATTGGTGAGCCCGACTTTACCTCATGATGACAGTAATGAGTTAGACGGGGAAATTATTTCTAGGCCTGGACCATCTATTAATAAAGATAAATTTAATGAAAGTCGAGATGTTGGTGATATTTCAGTAGCGGATCTTTCTCCAATTCCCATGGCTTCACAATTAAATTGAACCAATAGGTTGTAACGGGTCAAATTACGAATTTTGTTGGTCGTGTAATTTATGGAGGTCACTGTTATTCAACCGACCTTACATGTCAATGTATGGGTGGTTGCCTGACTGACTGGGTCCGATATCGATTTAGTTTTCGATCTGACTGCCGAAGTTGCGCGGATTGTTCTAGAATATTCGAGAAGATACCTAGTTCACGTGAGAAAGGCTGACAGGATATAGCGCGCTGTTCAGATATAAATTTGGATTTATCAAGCCCATCGCGGGGGATTTTATCTGAAACGTGATTTCATCGATCTCTTTGGTTGTTTGGAGAGGCACAGAGGTGCATATTGTGTATTAAAGAGTCGATTTCTTCTTCGAAGGATATTTGCTATTTTCCTCAGACGCCATTTGCATGGTTCGTTAAGCACGTGAATACAGAAGTTCATAACATCGTAGGAACTTGGATACCCTCCAGAAAGAGGTAATTAAATCTTTTGTTAATACTAATTAAGAATCGTTTTTGTGGAATTTTTCTTCTAAACGAAAAATTGTCTTTTAGGGTTTCAGTCTCGGTTTCAGAATAGGATACAAGAATATCTTGGTATCAGCTGTTTGTACTAGATTTTTAGTACTGGATTTTTGGTACTGGATTGGGAATTTACTTTTGTACTGGATTATTTTATGGATACCTGGTAACAACGTATCTTGGAGCCGTTGGAAAATTCAAATTCATATCTTGCGTGGTTGCTGTCCATGGGTGTAGCTGTACCGCCGAGACGCTTCTAGGAATGTCACGAGGTTTGGTTCGGTTGTAAACTGTTGCAGGGAACTGCCGAGTTTGAGACGTTCAGACAGAGGAACATCAGTAGGAGCACGCAAGTTACAAATTTGATTGTGTCTTGGTGTAAATTTTATTATATAACATTTAGTTGATTTTATGTGTACTGAAGCATACGTGCTATATATTATTTTCCGTATATAACGTCATTAATGAGAGGACTTAGTTTAAACAATATTTATTAGATTATCATATCGATAGGTAAAAACTTT
The DNA here is from genome assembly GCA_963680705.1 of Rhagium mordax. Lineage (NCBI taxonomy): Eukaryota > Metazoa > Arthropoda > Insecta > Coleoptera > Cerambycidae > Rhagium > Rhagium mordax. Next base: position 22,972,000 of record OY796665.1, read on the forward strand.
CACCTGGTCATATAAATACAATTTGCATTGTACAGCGGAAATTAATCTGGTTTATTGGTTAAATTGAAATAATGAATGTGATATCTACGTTTTAACGGTCGCTTACGTAAGCCACGTCCTATAAAACTATAGTTGTAAGTAAAAACAGCGAGAAACTCGACGTGATTCCCGCTTATTATTTTTTTTTTATGTTTTAATTCACTATATAGGTATTGAACCATTGTGTAAATCAGCTGTTACATATATCATAATCTTACCGAATCGATATTATTTAGGTGTCTATAAATATTTAATTGTTGTGTGTAAAAAGTACATTCCGTCACTTGACTGTTTGTTAGTTGATAAGTATTTTATGCTCTCACTTGTTGATCGTGTATGTTAATATTTTTTTTATATATATATATACCAGGGTTGTCAAACGTTTGTATGTCCATACAGTAATTTTATATTAAAGATTTTTATGAGGGTAACCAGTTAGTATCATTTCGTGTCAAGTCTAGTAACTCTTTTAGTAAGTTGGGGGTTACTGAACCAAGACTGGTGTTTGAGGTTAGTAAAATTACTTGGCGCCCAAACATATTTTTTTCCATCTATCAAGAACCCCGACCATCTTCACTGCAGTCGGCCGGCAAACACCAACTGTACAACTGACAGTTGCTTATGGTACAACACTCGTAAGAGGTACGTATCAAAGAAAAAGGGCAAATATGGGGTCTTAACACAACGCCAGACGTTGACTTAGCAAAACAGATAGTCATTGAGAAGAAAGCCCAAGCCCTTCGTGCCGTAAAGAAACGTCTGAGAGTAATCGAAGAAGAAGATTCTGAAGAGGAGGCCGAGGATATGAATATTGAGACCGATGATAAAGAAGATGCTGCATGCATATATTGCAATGAACTATTTTCACATTCCCGTGCTCGAGGTTATGGTTAAGGTGCCAGTCTTGTCAAAAGTGGGCTCATGTAGAGTGTGCAGGCTGTAAAATAATTTATTTGTGACTTATGCTCTCAATAACTTGTAGTAGAAAGAGGTATGTCATCTTATTTACATATGTGCGGATGAGGTGACACATGTAATGGTTTTAAAAAATACATTTTGTAAAAAAGTCTTTTAGTTATATGTTCTATTAAAATCATAATTCCGAGCATAATTCATTACACTAGTAATCTTACTACTGATTTCAATTTTTTGTAAATTTGCAACTCGATTGGGTATCTACTGTATGGAATATGAAAAAAAGTATGCCATCTCAGACATATCTCCCCTACTTCTTTCTAATTATAAGTGTATTCTCTTCTAATCTGATTATTTTAATTCGTCGATTTCATACTTTCTCCATAAAAAAATTCTTCGTTTGTTGTGTACCTAAATAATTTATTGCATGGCAATGCATTTTATGAACAATTGCCAATTCTGTTCATAGCCTACTCATTAAACACCAGTTTTTCTATTATGTTGCTACCTCACCATAGAATTTTTTCAGATTGTGATAAATCGTTGAAAAGCGCACGAAAAAAGATATTTCAATTAAAAATCTAATATGACGCCCATAAAAAAAAAAAAGTTAGTGTGCTAGTCTCGGAAACAAGTGACGATAGAAACATTTTTCTAAAGTGTTCTAATAATGTGCAAGTTTCCAACCTGCATAAATAATGATTAAAAAGTTATGAAGGAGACAAAAAAAGCAAACTTTCAGTTTTTTGAAAATTATTAAGTAATTATGGGTTCCAGCTCCGATAATAAGGGAGATAGCAATGCATGGAGCCCCAATTTGGGACACACTAGAGCTTAAAATAAAAAAATAGGACGAAGACGAAGGGAACCTATAAACATATTGTTTGATTAAATTTTTACTACTGCGATTTCTCTGTTCTCATATTGAAATATCAGGTACTTCAAAATTTTAATTGAATTGCTTACTGATTCTTTTTTAATTATGCGAAGAAATATTTTTACTACAATCATACTTTAGAAATGGTAGATTACATTGCCACCCTTCCTCATTCCCTTATTTAATAGGTAGGGTAAATGATCTTAAAACTACTGGCCGCAGAGTTGCAGCAACTGAAGTTATTTAGCTATGACAATTTTTGGTGCCCTAATAAATTAGGAACATTTGGTTTTTATCTGTAAATAAGTAATAATATATATTAAACAAAATAAAAGTGAGGTTGTTTACTTAAAAGATTAGAAATATAGTTAGGTACCAGTTAATAGCCACCATCGGCACATAATGGCCCTCCTTTGTTGGTATCTCATCTAATCTAAAACTACACCCTCATCTTCATATTATATACTTTGTATTTTCACCCAGCGCTTCGATGTACTCAACTCTTTATTTGCAGATGTGTATAACAATAATCGACTATGCCCCCCAGGCATACAGAATAAAAATCTTCGCACCCTAAGGAATGATTTTTGTATTACTCTTGAACATTCGTATTTTGTATTAAGTAGATATGCTAGGTGCGTACGACGCCACTATCAAGGCCACGCATTCTCGATGGACATGGGCCATCAGGAGAGCCCTTGGTTCTTGTAGCTACACTCTGGGGGGTCGTGCAGAGGTCATCCTTCGTCTTCAGATGACGTCTGCTGCTGCTGCTTTAGCGGGGGTGCTAGGGGGGTGGTGGTGGGGTTAACGCTTAAGAGCTCTTCGGAATGCAGCACCCCAGGTCTGATGCATTAGCTGGAGGATGGCGTTTCTTCAGACCTAACGCAAGAGGTGCAATGCACTAACGCATCCTGCATCCTGCACCCTGGTCCCTGGCCCTGGAACCTCTTGCGTTAGGTCTGAAGAACGCCGTCTCCAGAAGCTTTTTTTAGTTTCTAAGTTGGTACTCCTGAGCAAAGAGTATTGTATACGAAGAGAGCATAGGCGTACCTGCTTTAAAAGGGGATATAATTATATTAATTTTGCTAGAGTACGCCTATGGTAGAGAAAAAATCAATGCCGCTATTTAGGTATTCTGAGATACGTGTCTTTTAAGTAAACAAACCCGACTTCCGAGAATGCTAATATAAACATCACCTTCACTCAGTTTGAATGCATCACTTATTATCGGCTAATATATTTAGGTTAATTAAATTAAAAAAAAATAAATGCTCTTTAGTTAGAATTAAAAATTTGAACTTGCAATTACATTTTAGAGTGATAAAATAATGTACACATAGTATAATACATTATTAAGTTATTATTTAATGAAGTCTTTCGTTTCTAAGCCAAATGAAATCAAGACATATTTATTACACACACACACAGCACTAGGTCAGTATATTGTCAATGAATCAATTGAAGCTACATGACATTGAATTTTTATCGCTGACTAAAACGATACGTGCCTTTATACCAAATTACGTTATAGAATCCACTTTACACTGTGTACCAAATAAAAATTTTATTTTCTTATTAATTAATAATTTAAGTTACACTCTTTAGCTAATTTTGACTGTGGAAATAAAACAATTGATATAACAATAAGCGGATATATTAATTTAAAAAAACAGAGTTTTTTAAAAATTCTATTTTTTATGTGCCCAACAAATCACTGTCTGCCGGGGTTCTTCTTCTATGAAGTCACCCAGGTTAGCGACATCCTCATCGCAAGCGTCACTGTGAATAATTATAACTGTGGAGGCTTCTTCTTCTTTTTCGAGGGAGGGAACCTGAGGTGGAGGCTCCATGAACGAACTTAGCGGAATCAGCTTCGGAGGTCGTGGTTCGAAATCTCTGCAACAATAAGAAATACATATAAGTATATATTATTACTTAGCGGAGAAAAAAAAGCAGGAAAAATGAACGCTAAAAAAAACTTACGTTATTCTTAAAGCAGTATCTTCAGACATGCAGAATAAATCTGGTGACTGGCTGGGGGAGTAGATATTTGTATCGCTGTAACAATATGAAATAAATATAAGTATATAGTATAACTTAGAGAGAGAGAAAAAAGAAGCATAAAAAATTAACGCTATTATTTTAAACTTACGTCATTCTTAAATCTGGTACACTGGTAGACGAGAAATGAGCGTCTTCTGATGTACGAAATAAATTTGGCGACGGAAATCGATGGGGGTAGACATTTGTATCACTGTAACAATAAGAAAAAATATAAGTATATATTATTACTTAGAGAAAAAAAGCAGCGGGAAAAATTAACGTTATTATTTTTACTTACGGCATTCTTAAATCTGGCAAGCTAGACCAATCAAGCTCAACTTCTGATGGTGACATGCTGAAGAAATCGGACGTAGACGAAGTCGATGGACTTGGTGGTAAATCGACAACATCATTTAAGCTCAATTCGCTAAACACGATAAAAAAAATATATTGTAAGTACAGAAATGTAAAAAAGAACAAATATCAACTTACTTTTCAAATAGATATTCCTCCAGGTTCCTAGGTGGAGTATATCTATTAATAAGAGAACTTAGACGATAAAACTCTTCGCTACACATTTTAAACTTAGGTACGTGCGCACATACAGTAACAATGATGAAACAAAACTGAATGAACTACGATTAGAAAACCGGTAAAGAAACGGTGTGTGAGGAGGGACAATTATGCCGAATAAGCTAAATAAAAAGTTTCTAGAACGAAATCGCAATATCTCAGAGACGCAAAACAAAATACGAAACACGTGACAAATAAATGATTTAATTCAGGGCCAACCGAACCATGAGAAAAAATTTTAAATGCGCATTTAGCAAAAACAGCAGTAGGCGATATTCCGGGAATTTTAGTCCGAGTGTAATTCAAATTTAGGTTAATATAAACAATTTAAGTCATTAATCTTAATGCATGTCAATATTAAACAAATCAGCGCCTTTATGCTTTAAATGCCGACCCATGGGAAATAAGTAATTAGCACGTATTTTTCTTAGAAAAAAGCGTGACGTAAGCCCCGCAGCTGCAATTGTAGAACAAAGCCCCTCGTATGATGGGTATACGGTATACGTAATAAAGATGACGTCACAGATAATATAAATAAGCCGAACGTGTCACCGCAAGCGTAATTCGTCATATAACTACGTACCAGTTATCTCATCACGTGCTTTTGTGTGTTTATTAATATTAACTGACTGAAGTTAATTTTACAGACATTTAAAAAAATACGTTTTTATAAATCTACATTGGTGTGCTTTGCCAATTTTAAATAATATTCAAACGTGCTGTGCTCCAGCAGATAAAAAATGTAAGTTATTTTTTTATTATTTCTTTAAAGTATGACTTAGTAATTTGTGATATTTTTTAGAAAAATGGACTTTGCTCAATTGAATCAAATATCCCTTTTAGAGATCAAAGAATTCGTTAAAATTTACGAATTACCAATTAATGTGGCTCACCCGATATATCGAGCACAAATTATCAAAACCAAATACGGTGATAGTGTATTATTGGAATTACATGATAAAAATTTATTTTTACCCAAACGTATGGTAGCCGTAATGAAAGACAATCTGGAAGAATTTATTGACGGGAAATACAGTCTAATATTCGAAGGCCTAATTGAGGAAGGAAACCCCGCATTAGGATCCAGATTTAGATTCTTAGAATCTGAATAAAATGTAAGTAAAAATCATTTTTTAATTTAATATTTTAAAATTAATAAGTTTTTTATCTTTTTAGTGGTGAAATTTTTTTTATAAAATATAATAGACGGAGCAGCAAATCCTACTTCATTTAACAGACGTCTTTCGTGCAGACAAAACGTACACCAGCATGGCGATCAACTCAAGTGAAATAGCAGTCCTTAGCACCCAAATTACGTCTAAATTTCAAGAAGTGGAGACTCTCTTAGAAGAAGGATGCACTCCAACGCAACGTCTCATTTGGGTAAGACAAATAAATTGTCACATTAGACTGTTCAATAAGGCTATTAACAGTGCGGCTTTACCTGTAGGTGTACTGCGAAAATTGCAAACCAATTTAGGTCATTTAAAAAGATTTAAACATATCATTCGAAATTATAGTGTGGGTGCTGGAAATGTCGTGAAAACTCATATACGAGGGAACCGCGTAAAGTGGGAGGATTTAACTACGGCTTTTAAAAGTCGCGTTCGTACCGGGGTGATAATTAATTTAACTCATAAACATATCGAGGAATTTTTTAATGATGCTTCACATATGTTCAGCGCTAGAGTTAAAAATGCTTTAAAGAAATTACCAATGCTGAAAATTAACGCTTGCTTTTGTGCCGAATTTATCAGAAAGTCAGGAGAAATCGTAATAACAGCGAGGAAATATTTCAGTACGAAAAACAAACAGGTGGATATTTCCACAAATTTATCTGAATGGTTTGACCGCAACATAAAAGCCGATATTTCTCACGCTATTTCAGAATTCTCAGAATCAGGATCGGGGTGGGCCTTATCGCGTATATTATGTTTAGAAGTTAATTTAAATAAATATGAGGTGGGGAATGGCGTTTCATCTTACATTAGATTACCGGGACAAATTTAAAAAAAGCAGGCGTGTATTAACGTAAAAAATATGTATGATGAAGCGTGCTTCGCTTGGAGCATCGTCAGCGCTTTATATCCTGTAGATATGAAAAACCATCCTGATAGAATCACTTCATACCCTCAATACGCCGAAGTGTTAAATTTAAAAGACATTCAGTTCCCCATGACTATACCTCAAATAGCTAAATTTGAAAAACAAAATAACATTTCGGTTAATGTGTTTGCGCTGGAAATGGATTATAGGGCGAATTTTTCAGTAGTTCCCATACGTTTAACGAAAAATAAACAAGTTCAACATGCAAATTTATTAATTGTGCAAGATAAATATCATCCTAAACTAAAAGAATTCGAGACTATTCCAGAAGATGATGAACCAGAGGAAATCAAATATCATTATGTTTTAATTAAAGATTTATCTAGACTGTTAAGTGGTCAACTGTCTACAAAACATCAAAAAAAATTTTTCTGCGATAGATGCTTGAATTATTTTAGTTCGGATGATAAATTAAAAGAACATTCCATCGTGTGCGAAAAATTTAACGATTGTAAAGTAGAGTTTTCGCGTGAGCCTTTTGTTAAGTTTAAAAATTTCGTTTACAAGGAAGATGTACCTTTTATAATGTACGCGGACTTTGAATCTCTGCTAGAGCCCCTCAATGAAGATAGTAGTCATTGTAAAACAAACCGATATCAGAAGCATACTGCATACAGTGCAGGATATTATTTTAAATGTAATTATAATGATGAGTGGTCATATTATAAAAGTGAACGGAGTTTGGACTGCATGTCTTGGTTCGCGGATCAATTAAGTAATATTGCAAAATTTGTCTTTTCAAAATTGAAACATGTGGAACCCCTGAATACTATAGTTAGTTTACGGGATGCCAGTAAAACGTGTCATATATGTGAGGATGACTTCAACGAAAAAGATAAAATTGTTCGCGATCATTGCCATCTTACTGGAAATTTCAGGGGGTTTGCGCACAATAGATGTAATTTAAATTATAAAAATGCCTTCGTAATTCCTGTGGTATTCCATAATTTGGGAGGGTATGACGCTCATTTTGCAATTAGAGAGCTTGCCGAGAGATATCAAATTACATTATTACCTGAAAATAAGGAAAAATACATTAGTTTCACCGTTTACGATGAAGAAACTAATTTAAAATTCCGATTTATAGACTCATTCAGATTCATGGGCTGTTCATTAGAGGAGCTTGCTTCCACGTTAAAGAAAGCTAATTTCAGTAATTTAAAACGAGAATTTCCGAATTTAAATGACGAAAAATTAAAATTATTAAAAAAGAAGGGAATATTTCCCTACGATTACATAAACAGTTTAGAACGACTTGACGAACCACAATTACCAGACAAGACAAATTTTTACAATAAATTAAATGACTCAGACATTAAAGAAAATGATTATCAACACGCGCAAACAGTTTGGGATAAATTTAACTGTCAAAATTTAGGTGATTACAGCGATCTGTACATGAAAACAGACATCATGCTATTAACTTGTGTGTTTGAGACTTTTCGCTGTACTTGTCACAAGACGTACGGCCTAGACCCCGCTCACTATTACACCATTCCAGGTTACACTTGGGATTGTATGCTTAAATATACAGGGTGTAAACTAGAAACCATCCAAGACGTGGATATGTTAATGTTCATTGAACGCGGCATCCGAGGGGGCATCAGTCAATGTAGCAATAGACATGCCGAGGCTAATAATAAACATTTAGACAGCTATGATAGCACCAAACCCTCGACATACTTGCTTTATTTTGATGTAAATAACCTTTACGGATGGGCCATGAATCAACCTCTTCCATATGAAGGGTTTCAATGGGTAGATGATACCAATATTGACGTCACCTCAGTACCTGATGATGCCGAAATTGGGTACATTCTTGACGTTGATCTTGAGTACCCCGAAAATCTTCACGATCTTCATAAAGATTTACCTTTTTGCGCTGAGCATCGAGCTCCTCCAAATTCTAAATTTGAAAAATTAATGACCACTCTGTACCCTAAGCAAAATTATGTTTTACATTATAGAAGTTTAAAACAGGTCTTGCAGCACGGATTACGCTTAGTTCGTATCCATAAAGTGCTGAAATTTAAACAGTCTGCCTGGCTTAAACCTTACATAGAATTAAACACTAGATTGAGGACTCTAGCAGAGTCTAATTTTGAAAAAAATAATTATAAATTAATGAATAACAGTACATTCGGCAAGACGATGCAGAATGTTCGTAAGCATAGAATCGTTAAATTAATAAAAAAATGGGAGGGGCGTTACGGGGCTAAAAATTTAATAGCAAGTCCAAATTTTCAAAATAGATCCATTTTCAGCGAAACACTTATGGCTATAGAAATGAAAAAATCTCGCATTATATTCGATAAACCCTTGTATATAGGAATGGCTATATTAGATATTTCTAAAACATGTGTTTACGAATTTCATTATGATTACATGCTGGAAAAATTCCCCGTAGACAATTGTAAACTTTTATATACCGATACTGACAGTCTAACATATGAAGTACAGTGTAATGACGCGTATGAAGAGGTCATCAAGAAAGACATTCATAGATTTGACACCAGTGACTATCCTTCAGATAATCGCTGGAATATACCTCAAATGAATAAAAAAATTCCCGGCCTAATGAAAGATGAAAATAACGGAGTACTGATGACTCACTTTGTTGGTTTGCGATCGAAGCAGTACACGTATAAGCTTGCGCAAGGTAAAGTTGTGAAGAAGGCTAAAGGCGTAAAAACTAATGTGGTGAGAAATAAAATCACTTACGAGGATTATTTTAATTGCCTTGAGAAAGCCTCAAATAAACAGCACCGGGAAGATGAATGTTTACTCCACAAAACACAACGCTGTATACAATCAAAATTACATAATGTGTACAGCGTTGAGCAGACTAAAATAGCTCTTAATCCATTCGATGATAAACGTTACACTCTACCTAACTCATATGACACTTTGCCTTGGGGTCACTATTCAATCATGGATGATGATGATGCCCACTAAAAAAAAATCTCTCTGTCTATTATATTTTATTGTAAAAATTGAATTAATTTTATTATTATTATTATATTTAATCGCATATTATTATTATTGTATATTGTATTTACCCATATATTATTATTTTATATTGTATTTATCATATATACTCTGTTTTTAGTTCAATATATATTATTTAAAACATCATATTTTTATTCCATATACCTAACCTAGAAATAAAAAACACACACATAAAGGTTTAATTAATATTTTCTTTATTCAAGCTTTTAATAAAAACATTTTTCTATCTAAATCATTCAGTATTTTATCTAAATTATAAGTTAAGCATTCACGTATACAGTATGTGTGAATGTTACAAGGATATATTTCACTTAATTTAAATAGTACATTATTAGGAGATAACTCGTATTGCGATTCGCTTAATATGTTATTTGTGACATTTAAAAAGTTATCATAGAATTCAGTAAAACTTAAACTATGCAGTAAATCCATGTGTGATGATACAAGTTTGCTAATATTTATAATCTCGTATACAGTGTTTCTTGAAAAATAAAATAAACTTGAAACTCCAGCGGCAGACAATTTTAGCATCTTGTTTCCGATAAAAGGAGCCTTTATTAGTGCATATTCAGAGAAATGAATTTCTTCCTCCAGTTCTTCTTCTTCTTCTTCTTCTTCAGCTTCTGTAATCTCACTATTAAAATAATCTGAGGTAAATTGCTGAAGGTAAGTAATAAAATCATCCCAATCTTCTCTTATGAATGAAATATTATCTGGTTTCGTGAATACAGGATGTGACACGTTCAGCAATATTCTTACAGCAGGAACATAACCTCTTGCAGGAGAAAGTCCAGTAATTATTTTATAATTAGAATCTTTAATGTAAAATACATTTTCACAAATATATCGTTCTTCAGCGAGTATAGCCTCATGATAAATGTCATTAACGCGATCAATTTCACTCCAATAACCGGAATCTTCATCAGAGGAAAATGATGCACTAGCACCAGGTGATTTCATTATTATTATTGATTCTATCACACTCAAAGACTAACAGACAACTAAGCTGTATAAGGTATAATCTATCTTGTTTATGTAATTAGATAGAGGGAGGGAGGGAGGGTACTAATTTTATTTTTAAAAAGGCCTCCAAGTTTCATAAATGTGTGCTATTCTCTCATAAGATATAATGTAATTTTACGTATTTCATGCCGGGTATAACACATTTTCTCATAAGAGCGCATGCAAATCGATGAACACACGTGCAGGTTAAAGAATGTTATCTGAATCAATCCAACTGTTGTGCGCAGAATCAAAGCCTAGCCATTTCACGTAAGACTTATTACCGCGCTTACGTAACACCTTTTCCACGAGGTACACATCGGGTATTTTCGTTTTTTGTAGCTCCTCTTCGTAGAATCCTCCTCTAATTGGTCTACCCTGCATATCTTCAAGTAAATAGGTGGTAGGATTGGTGATTCGAACCTCGGATATTTTAAATAACTCTGTACTCCAGTTTGGCGTGTATCCTTTGCTAAACACATGCTTACTCTTACTAACTCGCACTATATCGCCCGCCTTGTAGCGTCGTGATGCTGCTATCTTTATGTGATTGTAAGCCGAGAGTAAAATTTGTTTTTCATTCTTAGCGTTAACATCTACCGGGTTTACCTGGGTGGTCCTATGTTTTCGGTTATTATACTCTTTAACAATGTCCGGAAGCACCTCCAGCCATCGGTATGAACCGTTTAAACTGAAATACTTGTATAAACGCTCCTTTAACGTTCTAATAACACGTTCAACTATGGCGGCTTTCTTAACAGTAAATGTACTGTAGTGGTTAACCTTAAATTGCTTCATCAAGCGTTGAAAGTGAACATTATAAAATTCCGTACCCTGATCTGTATTTAAATTATTACAAGATCTCTTGCTCCCCTTGAAGACGTTCTCCATAGCCTGGGTGACTTCAGGTCCGCTCTTATTTTTTATCGCTTTAGCCCATACGAATTTAGAAAAACAATCTATCACCACTAGAATGTATCTAAAATTATTGTTATCCTTGGAGTAGTTTCCCATCTCAGCTAAATCTGCCTGCCATAAGTCATCTATTCCTTTTATTACTATGCGCCTGCGCCGCTTAATATTTCTACGAGCAGGTTTATGCAGCTCATTAACCAATTGAATTTTTTCTTTAGAATGCGACATCGTACAGCTAAGATGATGATGGAAATAGCACGGTATCAAATTAAATGAACATATAAGTCGAAATTTTATAATTTATACTCTTTTGCCTGCTTTAATTTTATTAACTTTCATCTCGATATTTTTCACTGTGTTAGACAGAGAGGTGAGATTCGCTTGCAATAGAACAATTACTTCGTCATTTAATTTTTTTATAGATTTTCGGAGGTCTTGTATGGAGCCTCTCTGTTTATCTAAACGAGTAGACGCGTCCTTTTGGTAATTGTTAAAGTTCGTCGCTAGAGTCGTAGCAATAGCAGTCATATTATCGTCCACGTACTTTTTATTGACAGCATCGCCATCTTCAGTGGGCGGTTGAACATTACACAATTTCAATTTTTCCACATCAATGTTTCCATCTTTGGTGAAATTAAAACCTCGACCTTGCGGTAATAGACTGATGTTCTTGCTAACGCTGCCACCTCGGGCTGAACGACCGAACTTATCGAGACTCATTGCGAATATGATGGGTGTAGGGAGCTGTAACACACTAATATATTATTCCCGCTTCTTTCAGTTCACTCAAAATGGCTAAGATTTCGTTATCATGTGAATCCGTATTTCCTGCAGCTTTGGAGGCATTTAAAAGTCTTAACCTGTCAACTAATTCATTGATATCATCCCAGAAGAGGTATTCTATCGGTTTTTCATTGTAAACCATATTCATACCCTGTCCGCTGCTATGAGGTTGAGTATGTTTTATTTTAGGAGTGCCATCACCAGCACCACTATTGTTTTTAAATAATGGTTTTATCACTTTAGTATATTTATGAGATCGAGTGCCATTTAATTGACTTGCAGGATCATAATTTCGTTTATGTGCGTTAGAGGTTTCTAGAATTTCCTTGTAATCAGCCAAGTCCTGTTCGCTGTAACCTTGAGGCTTCTTCATAAATAGCAGTTCATATAAGCCTTGTCTTCCGGTAAACATTTTATTGCCAATACTCAAGCCGGCATTAGAACCGATATTTAGTTCCATAGATCCGATGTATAATTTATTCATTTCGGTATTAAATCTCACGCCATAGGTTTCATCGTAATCCTTACTACTTTTATCATAGAGACCTGTTAAATATTGCTTAGCTAACGTAGGATACTGTTCAGCGGTGACGGTGGCGGCAGCATCAGGGTCAATCGTACTACTTGAATCTTCAAACATTTCATCATCATCATCTTCTTCTTCTTCTTCTTCTTCTTCCACTTCTTCTTTCACTTTTATTTTTTTCTTTATATCAGATTTAATGACATTCTCTACTTTTAGAGTATGCTGCTGCTGCTGCTGCCAGGGGAAATTCTTAACCGCACCGAGTTCTCGTATTGGATCAATGACCGGTTTCAATAAACGTCTAATTGTTTCGTCTTGTTCAGCTCGACCTAATTTTAAAGCCAAGTACTTTCTTCGAATGGAATCTGAAGCTTTTTTTATCCTCCTTTTAAGTGCGAAATCTCGGTCAAAGCTATACACCTTCTCCCTAGGTGGTTTATATTCCGCGAGAGTAAATTTTTTATTACCCTTCATTGTTAAACAGGTAAACTGGTATGTTAAACAGGTAACAGGTATTTTAAAACAGGTAATAAACAGATACAGGGTTTTTCACAACAGATAACCTGTTTTTCAAAACAGGTCTGTACAGTCTGAGCGTCTATCTTATAATACTTGATGTTATTGAAATCTCATATACTTATATACTGATCAAAGCCTTTTCTATAACGTCCTTTATGTAATTCGAAATCTTTTACGATAACCAGCACTCCGAATTTATCGTTCCAACATTCTCTGCATAAATGTTCAAATTGTTCAAAGCTCATATCAGGTGTTACGTGATCATCAAACGCGTGACGTAAATTCATTTTATCCTGTTTAAATAATATTAGACAGTTACAGTTATCTCGAATGAGATGTTTCGGTATATGGGTATATGTCTGACAGAGATAGAAACAATCTACAAGCTTATGTCTCCCCATTGAGAAAAAAGCACGTATCTTATCCTGCTTGTCGCATGCTACGTCATCAAATATAAATATGGAATTCGTTTTAGCTTCGGATGGATCGATGATATTTTCGTTAGAGGTGTATGGAAAGTAGCCTACGCCTTTTACCTTCTTCAGCACATCTTCCAATAATTTATATTTAGGTTGATACAGAGACTTGGAGTACACGTATACATTCTCGAACCACAGACCGTTAGAGTCGAATAATAGACTTAGTAGAATATTTGTCTTCCCCGCTCCGCTAGGTCCGCATACAATCGTTCTTAAAGCGTTAGGAAATAACTCTCCATGTTTATCACATTCTTCTACAGAACCATCAGAAGTTAATAAATCTAAATTCTCTACAGGGAGAGACGTCTTTTGTCTTTGAATGCGCATCATGAACTCTATACTTTTCACTCTGTACATTCCTATATATAGAAGTTTCGATCTCGTACATCATCAGTTCTAGTTTAGATGACGTCGAGGAAACATCGTCGTGTAACAGGCAGAGGTGTAGTTAACACTCTTATCAATAAGCTACCTTTCGAACTGCATTTACCTGGTTATCAGTACTGCGGCCCAGGTACAAAGTTACGTAAACGTTTAGCTCGAGGGGATCCAGGTGTTAACATTTTAGATCAAGCGTGCCGCGAACACGATATTGCTTATAGTGAAAACGCAAACTTGGAAGACAGACATAAAGCTGATTACTTACTAGAACAGAGGGCTTGGGAACGCGTTAAATCTAAAGACGCCAAATTAGGCGAAAAAGCAGCAGCTTGGGCTGTCACTAACGCTATGAAGGTTAAACGTAAGTTAGGTATGGGTGCTGCAGGAGGCTGTAATAATAAGAGAAAAAAGAAAATTCCCTTCCGCAAGGCCATCATATCGAACATTGCTAAAGCGCTGAAAAAGCATGCAAGTCATGATGTGAAAAAGGATATGGCTATGAGTGTTAAAACGGCGCGAATTGCCATCAAGAAAGCAGGTGGAAGGAAGAAAATCAATGTCCCCCGGATTCTACCGCTGCCAAAGACCGGAGGCTTTTTACCTCTGATACCGATCTTTGCAGGTCTCTCAGCTCTTGGAGCTCTGTCGGGTGGCGCTGCGGCCATCGCTAAAACTGTTATAGACGCTAAGAATGCGAGGAAAACTTTGGAAGAAGCTCACCGCCACAATAGAGCCGTGGAGGATGTAGCTTTGGGTAAAAAAGGTTCCGGGCTATACATGAAACCATATAAGAAAGGATACGGATTATACTTGAAAAAAAACTACCATTGAAGCTACCCAATAGAGCACTCTCTGACCTAGACATCTTAAAGTATGCTAAAAAGTTAAAAATCCCCCATTTCAGAGGTGTCTATATGCGAGACTCTTTACCTTCACGTCCGCCATCACCTAAAGGAAACGAGAGCGCCATCATTAACTTGGACAGCATAAAGGGACCTGGAACTCATTGGGTAGCATATAAGAAAACAGGCAATTCCGTAGTATATTTTGATAGCTTTGGATCTCTGAAACCGCCAATAGAATTAGTTCGATACTTTGGCGCGAAATTTAAAATTAAATATAATCCTACCGCATATCAAACATATAACTCTGTAAATTGTGGTCATTTATGTTTACAATTTCTCTATAAAAATAATAAACACACGTGATATGTAATCAGTATGTCATCGAACACCTTCAAGTTAAGTGATTGCGAATCTGTTCTCTCCGTGACTTTTACTAATCCTATAGAACTAGATCCGCGATACAATTATTCAATAGCGTTAATTGGTCTGGACACCTATAATACCATACCTAACATCGAGGACGGTGTGAATAACAAGTTTTATTATTGGGAGCTGGGTGATAGAAAAGAAAACGTCATAACTATACCTACAGGATCTTATGAAATAACTGACATTGAATCCTATCTGCAAAAGAGATTACTAGCCGGCAGCGGCGTAACATCACAGCAGCAGGCTGACGAATACTTATCTCTGAAACCTAACAATAATACGCTCAAGTGTGAAATTAAAAGTAAACACGAAATTAACTTTAATCACAAGGATAGCTTGGCCACCCTATTGGGTTACAGTGCTAGCAGAACATTAAAGCCAGATATATTATATGAGTCTGATTTACCTGTTAAAATAGTCAGAGTTATAACGATTCAAGTGGATTGTAACATTACTGTAGGAGCATATTCCAATAATACTCCTACGCATACGATTTTTGAATGCGGTTTGAATGTTGATCCTGGATACGCTATAAACATTGTACCTGGAAATTTAACTTATCTACCTGTAAACCCTAGCATTCGAGAGATACGGAATATCACTTTGAGACTGCTAGATCAAGATTCTGAGCTTGTTAATCTTCGAGGTGAGGAGCTGAGTGTGAGGTTAGAACTTAAAAAACATGCGATTAATATTTAACCATAGTAAACCTAATATATACGGAGGAAGCTTACATCATCCTCATTCTGCATCTAATCGTACAAGTGCAAGGTCATCACCACCACCACCACCACGATCATCATCAGGACCTGCCAAGTTAACGTATTCAAATTATTTATATTTATCGTCTTTGGGCTATCATGTTAGAAGAGCTACAGCTATTTCAAGACCCTCACTTCGATGATTCAATTGAACGAGTTGAAGTTCGAACGTACCATCCATTCGTTAAAGCCTATGAGAATAATGATGAAATCGAAATTGCTATTTATCAGCATGATGCTTTGATTGATATAAGTGAGGGGGCGCTATCAATCGAGGGAACTTTAAAGAAAAATGCCGCTGGTACGGGCACCATTGAATTCACCAATAACGCTGGCGCCTTTTTATTTGATTCCGTAAGTTATGAATTAAATGGCTCGGAAATAGATAAAGTACGCGACCCTGGAATTGTGAGCACAATAAAAAGTTATATATGTTATGAAAAAGATGATATTTCTCATAGCATCGCAGGTTGGAATTATCCTGCTGGCAGCCTAATTACATATGACGCTACAAATTCCACCTTTTTCTTAAGAATACCCTTGAAACATTTACTGGGATTCTTTTACGATTATAAGAAATACGTTTTCGGTAAACAGGTTCTACGTTTGATACGAGCTCGTAGCGATAATAATTGTTTTAAAGCGTCAAAAGAGGATACAGATGGCGAACTAACCATCACTAATATTGAATTAAAAGTGAAACATGTCCATTTGAATGATATCCCAAAAATGAATTTTCTAGCTCAAGTTAATGCTGATACGCCAATCCTACTAGCATTTAGACAGTTTGAAATTCATGAGATACCCACCCTGGTGGCAGGTGCTACAAAAGAAATTTCAGTTCTTAAAAATGGCACTCAAAGTCCTCAAGCTGCCATCCTTGCTCTTCAAAGCAATAAGAAAGATTCCAAGACGAAAGACTGCACGCAATTCGATAATATTGATATATTTAATGTAAAATTATTGTTAAACAATGATCGTTATCCTTATGAAGATATGAGGTTAAACTTTAAGGCTAAAAAATACTCTGAGGCCTATCATATGTATACCGACTTTAGCAAGTCGTTTGCTTTAAATAATAAACCTATGCTAGATTTTGATGCTTTTAAGAATCACACGCTATTCGTTATAGACTGCTCGAAGAGAAGAGCTCCTATTAAACCATCGATTGTAGACATAAAAATTGAAATTGAAAGTTTGACCCCCTTCCCCCCAAATACCAAGGCCTACTGCATTCTCGTACACGACCGCATTTTGGAGTATTTGCCTCTCAGTGGAGTCATAAGAACCATTATGTAAAAGAGAGAGAGATAGAAGGGATAACTTAGTATGTGAAGAACTGTCGAAGAGTAAACATGAAATTGATGGTCGTAGATATTCAAGGTTTTAACCTGCCTGATTTCTATCCTAAGGAAATCTCGTTTATTAGTGGAGATCAGCATGCTCATTATTTACTTAAACCTCTCTTACCGTACGATTCGTTAAGTTATGATTTGAAGAAACAAATAAATTACTTGGAATTACATCATCATGGGTTGAGGTACAGCAGTGGTTACGTCGACGATAATGACCTAAATGAAATATTACGTAATCATCTACTTAATGGCGCTACTAACCTTGTGTACGTAAAAGGTCATCAGAAAAAGGAATTTCTGGAAAAAAGATTACATGCTTTGACGCAAACTTCGTCAG
Organism: Rhagium mordax; assembly: GCA_963680705.1. NCBI lineage: Eukaryota > Metazoa > Arthropoda > Insecta > Coleoptera > Cerambycidae > Rhagium > Rhagium mordax. The sequence goes on from OY796665.1 coordinate 22,989,897, forward strand.
CGGTGCCATCTATCATTAATGTCGAACAGCTTAGTGTTGATGTCGAGGTTCCAAAGTTCGATAAAGATTTACCGTATTGTTTAAATCATTTTACTATTAATAATAAAAAAATTGTATGTAGCTTAAGAAATGTCTTCACTCTTTATTATTGGTTATATTCTAGTTTACCTAAATAAATGTGTATTTTATTAATGATTTTTAATTTCTTTACCCTCCCCAATCCCTCTCCACCATCACCTCTTTGATATTATCCTATATGCAAGCATTATGTACTTTTAGTATCTAGTTGAACGTAATATGAGCAAGATGTCATCCTTTAACTGCTTGTTAGAAAATCATTTACATAAATTACAAAAGTTAAAAGAAATGATTGAGTTTTATCAGGAGAAACAGCGTATGTTTTCGCAGTTTCAAAAATTAAGTGTTATCACTAACAGTGGTGTATTCAGCGATAGAAGACGATGTGGTAAACAATTACATGCTACTGCAGCACGAAGAATTGCTCTCTAAAAAATGCAGTCTCCAGTATTTTTATCTTGCGGCCATATCGCCAATTCTATAAACAGTCTTTGTAAAGTTTGTGAGATTCGTAAAAAGTGTAAAGTTTGCTATAAAAATGATCGCGATATGATATTCATACCATATTGCAATATGTGCAGACTGTAGTTTTTCTCAGAAAACATGTGTAACCTGTGGAATACGTTTGCATGCTACAGTTCGTATAAAATAATCCTTAAATTTCATTAACTATTACCATTATAAATAAACATTATTTGAGGTTAAATCATTAGTGTTTATGTGAACGTCATGATGTATAGTTCGCAATTTATTCTGCTACATGCGATATTCCAAAATATACTCTACGTACATAGACCATATAATTCTACGGACGCTTTTGTGTGCTTCGATAATCCACAAAATGATTCATGTCCTTCACAGTGGATAAAAATGACTCCTAGTCGTATTAACGGTAATAAATTGGCTACTTATTCCTCGTTTATATCTAATAATACGGCTGGTTTTAAGATAAAAATAAAATTTAAAGATGACATCATCGAAGAAGAAGAATTTAACTGGATCTCACTTTTCCCCCCTTCACCCCCACCTGAACCTTCGGTATATTCAAGCCCTCCACCGTCGCCTTCAGACGTCTCAGTTGAAGTCTTGCTTTACTACCTAGCAGTTTGCTCGTAAATTTTACTGCTCAAGTGCATAATTAGAATTGTTCAGCGCAGAAAGTGTCTATTTATGCTAAATTAAGAAATACGTAAAAAACATCATGTGTGACTCATCAGCACCTGCATCGCTAAAAGAAGCTGTCGATTTGCTGCTTACTTCATTAAGATGTAGTCTAAGTGAAGGATGTCATAAAGAAAAATATAGCCTGGGCATATATTATTGTGAACTTTATATCGGTGATAATATTACGCTGAATAACTTTTGTGAATCGATGGTAAAATGCGGTCTTCATGAACAATTAAAACAATCTGTTTCCAAGTTTATAACTGATGAGGTGCTCTATAATAAATATATTGGTGACGATGAGGTTGACTTAATAGAAAAAGAAATCTCTCCAGATCCTATTGCAGAAGCAATTGGTTCACTCCGTTTTATTTTGATGTGTAATCTGAAACTATATTTTAACCACCACCTTGAAAAAGAAGATCGCACTACCTGGCGCAATAAAATGGGTATAAAATATTGTGATTTTTATATCTGGGGCTATATTACATTGGATAAATTTTGTGCTACAATGAACCAATTGGAGCTGCATGATTTATTAAAAGAACACCTGTCTGGACTTGTAAGTGATGAACTTCTCAATCTACTTCCCGATTACGAAGGAGCAATTTAATATATTTAATAAAAATGTATTTTATATGTGAATAAATATCTTGTAACAATATCTGTTTTTTATTTAAAAAATGTCATAAAGAACTTTGTTTATAACCAAGCATCTAAAATACTTAACCTTGAAACATATCTATCCATCTCTGTCTTACTCATTGAGATTGAATAAAAAATAATTAAATAACTGTTCAATTTGCCTTACAAGCTGTGAAGCCTACATGTGAACACGTGCAAATGTTTATAAATAAAATTCCCAGAAGTCGGGTTTGTTTACCTTATAGGCACGTAGGTATATATAAATTTTTCTACCATAGGCGTACTCTAGCAAAATTAATATAATTATACCCCCTTTTCAAGCTGGTACGCCTATGCTCTCTTCGTATACAATACTCTTTGCTCAGGAGTACCAACTTAGAAACTAAAAAAAGCTTCTGGAGACGGCGTTCTTCAGACCTAACGCAAGAGGTTCCAGGGCCAGGGACCAGGGTGCAGGATGCAGGATGCGTTAGTGCATTGCACCTCTTGCGTTAGGTCTGAAGAAACGCCATCCTCCAGCTAATGCATCAGACCTGGGGTGCTGCATTCCGAAGAGCTCTTAAGCGTTAACCCCACCACCACCCCCCTAGCACCCCCGCTAAAGCAGCAGCAGCAGACGTCATCTGAAGACGAAGGATGACCTCTGCACGACCCCCCAGAGTGTAGCTACAAGAACCAAGGGCTCTCCTGATGGCCCATGTCCATCGAGAATGCGTGGCCTTGAAAGTAGCGTCGTACGCACCTAGCATATCTACTGTATTACTCTGTAAAATTACGTAAGTTTACGAAATTTACAAATTAAATAGAATGAAAGCGTTGAAAAGGAAAAGATTGAGTTTCTGAAACGTCTACAAAATATTATCATGTTTTATTTACATATTATATAGAAAGAAAAAACAACCTTCAACTGTTTCTTTGACGTATAATCACAGGCGTACATTTTTTTTTAGATATTTTCTAGATTAAATGAACGAAAGTTGAGGTTGAAAGTCTTATATCTCACAACTTCTTTTTTATTGCAACCGGTTTCGGGATTTTACAACAGTTCCATTTTCAGGCTACAAGGGGTGTTAATTACTAGACGTTTGTCAATATACATTGGGTAGGAATCAATCTAACATAGATAAATTAAAATTGCATAAAACGACACTTTTTTTAAATTAACAAACATATTAGGTATGGAAGTTTTCTATTCAGAAGAAGCATAAAAAATCAATCAATTTATTTCAACTTAACTTCATCTATACATTTACTCACATTTTTGTGCCTTTCAGAATAAATTTTTTAGTTTTAGATATTTGAAATTTCAAAATTTTCAATTCTTAATAATTGAATGAATTCTTAAAATTTACAAACACATTATTTATTTAAATATTTGGTATCCTATATAATGGCATAAACCAATTAGTCTAAAAAAAATGAACGCATTTCTCATGAAAACAAAATGTTTCATTATCTTTTTACCAGAAGATCGCAAATAAATCTACTCTAAGGAATAATCTATTACGCTTTTTTAAGAATTTTTCAAAAATTTTAGTATTTTTTTAGTATTTTATTTATTAATTCGATATTTTATCTATGTAATTTATTTTTTAGAAAATTTTTTAGAAAATTTATTTGAATAATTAATTTTTTTTGTAGGAGAAATGAAGGCATAAGAAATAAAGTTAGTGGTACAATTTCTTCTTTAATATTGATGATATTATTTGTTATTTATTTTTACGCCATCATATTTACACCATCAGTAACTCATTAATTCATTTATATGTGCAGCCACTCTTACTGAATAATTTTTCTTATGCTCTACTGAATGCAGAAAAATCGCTAATTGAGCAAATTGAAGTATGTATGTATTATCGTCAGCCATTTTTATTAGACTTAAAAATGGTTCTAATTGAAATTAGAGTATAATTTCTCTGATTAAGGCCAAGAAAAATCAAATGAGCTCCAACAAAAAGTAATTATCTTGTATAACCCGCTGCTACTGGAAATTATTTTAGAGATTTCATTAAAAGTTTCCTAGAGTTGTTAAAATATTTTAATAAGACGATCTTTATGACCTGTCTTCTATTTTAATTAAATAAAAAAAAACGTTAAGTAATTTTATTCCGTATTTTGTGGAATACATTTTATAGGTATATCAAATGATTTTCACTTTCTTGACCGTTGATATAAATTGATTTTATATGTCTATATAAAAGGCGAGTCGTACAAAAGCAGGATGTCACAAGAACTGATACAATCCAAGCATTGTTTTCTGATTTCTAACTTTCATCAAGGCAGAGTACCTATATTTGAGTGGCATCAAAAATCGTTGCGCAACAGAATAATTTTAATTAGTATTAATCTTCATCATTATCATATTAAGTTTTTCCTTATTTTTGTTAAAGAATCACCATGCACAATGTACAATGAGAGACTAGCATGATTAATTAAAGCTGGAATATTTTTCAGACACTTTTCTTCTCTTCATTGCTTTCTATCACCGGATGTTAAATTTAATTTTAAATTTTTCATTGATTTGACCATAAATTTATACATTTCAAAATTAAGGCATTACTGTTTTACCTTAATCCTTTATTTTCATAGGTGATATCATAAAGCTAGTTAATAAAAATACGACCTTTTATGATTTCGAAAGGCCAGCACTATTTACCATTTTCATATCAGTTCAGCAATAACACATTTTCATGACTATTACCACTGTAATCGCGTTATGTAAAAGAATATAAAATGACCACCCAAACGATTGTATACATTTTACAACGAAAAATAATAAAACCAACTATATGTACTCATGCTGATAATTTTCAGCAAAAATTTTATACATACTAGAAAATATTCGCAGTAGGTATTAAAATTAACGTCCAGTTTACAACGCGAATTACAGATCTAAGTATTATTAAATTTCAACATTGATAGCTGATTGAAATAACACCAAAACTAGTAGGGCAAAACGCTAATTGAAAATAAAAAAAAGGAATGGTGTAATCCTTCCTAAGAGAAAATTCTATAATCAATAAATTGAGACTACCCACTCTGTAGCTCAGTTGCGGCACGCATGCTTGGTCACACTGTCTATCGTGGGCTGAGTTCGATTCCCCTAGAACTAACAATGTCGGTAAATGACGAAAGTGTGTTTACATCCCTTTGGGATAGCCTTAACTTTGAATATGGGACTTGTCCAATTTACATAGCGTTGCTAACAAAATTTAACACCTCATCTGTATGTAACCAGCAAGGAAACAAAATACACCTTTGTATTATTGCGACAAAGATGGTGCGAAAATGAGTTGACATATTAGACCAGAGCAGGTCTTTTTTTTGATGAAATATTTAGGCAAACAGAGCGCGCATATATGGTTTCATGTGTGTAATGTGTATGTATATCTCTATCATTAGTATTCTGTATGCAGTTCCAAAGTTTAGCATTATGAGAATGGCATGCAGCAAACAGACTTAATAATATAGTTAAATATACAGAGCAGAAGTCATTCAAACCAATTTTAATTACATAATAAAATTATACTAGATTGGGTGGCAAATCTAGCTCTGCGAGGCTGACCCTATATACATATAAGTAGTTTTATCTTGGGGTTTTTAGTTGAAAAAAATTTAAAGATTTCGGGAAAAAAGTAGTCATACAGGGTTTTGGGGTAGAGAAAGTGGGAAAAATTGAGGGTTTCTTCTTTAAAATTGAAAAAATAAGAAATAAAGCTGACAGCCCCTGCGGGTCTGTCCAATTGAAAATAATATAGGAAATAAAGCCGCGCCGATCGGATTAGTTAAGTGAAATCGGGGAAAGAATTTTTTTGACTAAATTTTGTTTTGGGGTGGGTCGCAAATAGAAAAAAATTTCGAAGTCCAACTGCAGTTGTATTTTACGATTTTACGTTGATTTTCCAAAAAAACTGTCAAAATTGACGTTTAAATGTCAAAGTGACGGAAAGGTCCTATCGAAAAACCGAAAATGGTTTCGGGGTTCTGAAGTCGTCCGGATTCCGAAACTGTTATCGGTTCTGTCCTAGGACCATTATATAAAAAAATTTAAGTTCGATGGATCGCCTATAAGCTGTAATCTATCGGACGGATTATAAAATTCAAGATAAAAATTTGGCGAAATTTCAACAAATCTTGGCTCGATAAAAACTTAATTGACCGGACACGTTTGGATAATAAGGATTTTAAAATTTAGAGGAACTCGAGAGGAAGGACGGTTCTTGCTCTCCTGAAAGTCCGGTCAAAAAAATCCTCCGGGGAAAGGAGCAAGGGCCTCCGGAAAGGTACCATTTTTTGGCAAAATCCACTTTAAAAAAAAATCGAGTAGGTAATATGCGCGAAAAAAAAAGGAGCGTTCTTCATTGTTCGTTCTTCTTGCCGTACGCGTCCGTCCGGGTCCCCATCCTCTAGATCCAAAGGGAAAGGCTGTGGCGCGTTTCTAAAGGGTGTCGGAAAAATCGCTAAAATCCGAAGATTATCTCTTTTAAAAAAGTCATAACTTGCTTGGGAAGCAAAATCGCAAAAACGATTACACCTCGGGAATTTATAAATTTCATCTAGTTTTCATAAAAAAATGTTCCGCCGGTCTATCTCAAAGGAGGTGCGAGTTATTAAGCTCGAACCGAACTCGTGTTTGTGGAAATTTGAAAAGTTGAAAAATTGCCAAGACGCGAAAAATTTATAAAATTATATTATCGGCCGTTCCTAACTGATCTAAAATGTTATTATGCATATTATCTTTAACGGAATTAACTGAAACTGTGCTCTTTTGTAGTTGAAGCTATCGCAACTGAACAATATTCAATTTAGCTAAATTTAATTCTAGATATTAATGTCATAAGAATAGCATTGCAGCAAGACCCAAACAAACTCTAGATGGACAGCTAAATTAAAATCATTCAAACCATTTAACTATCGCAAGCTAAAATAATATCAGTAGGTAGTCTTACTACTCAAATATATATTATTTTCTATTCACTTCTAAAGAATGAAAAAGCGTTAGGATAAGTTCTTGAAAAAGGAAATATGTACCAATGGGAGTTCATCTTATAGAAAAATGATAAACGAAAAGTCTCTATCTTCCACTTTCCATACTTCCTCAACAGTTTTCGTGTTCGTAATTACCTTAAATTGCCATTTTTTCTTAAAAAAATTGGTTAAAAAATAGCATGTTGGTATACATTTTCAATATCATCTGAAGATGGACATCAAAAATGATCTCCTAGTCGGTCCAAAAATTTTACACTTAGAGGATGATTCAACTTCTATCATTCAAAGTTCTTTCAACTTTTTAATGCAGTCTACAGCATAGTAACTCCAAATTTTTGCTTTTGGGTGATTTATTAAGTCATCAGTTTCGTCTTTAGTTCGGTAAATTTCAATAATTGCTCTTTTGTTTGAAACTCCACATCTTATTTTGTTTCACTTTGACCTTCTACAATTTTGAGATTCCTAGTTACAAAATTATGTTTCTAAGACGAATTATTTGACATAGTTTTAGGTATAAATGTTGAATCTTCATCATAGCCATTGAGATCAAGAATAGTATCTTCATCTTGTTCAACATACGATTTTGTGAAGCTTTTACAAGATGAATGTCTTGTTGTTAACTGGATAGAGCTACTGTCAGTATAATCAGATTTAATTTTATCAATAGATATTTTGAGATCGGTAAGGTGCAGTTTTCTTATCGTTCTAAATGCCTTTTCCTTTGGATTGTTTTTAGCGTTAGCTTCTTTTGTCTTTCTAGAACTTCTTTTACAATAAATCTTCCCATACTTTTACGATTCTAAATTTAACCTTGGTTGAGACGACTCGGAACAGTAGTTGACTGACTTGCTATCTGTCCGCTAGTGATAAATTTTCAGAACCTATCAGATAATAAAGGAAGTCATTATTTGGATGTTAAAGGTCTTGGGTCAAAGTGTCAATATCTATTTCAGCTTGTGTTTCCGCTTGTGTGTTCTCAGGTACAATTTGACGTTCATCAATTCAGTTCTCGTCCATTTAAAAATAGAGTCTTATCATAATAGGGTATGCGCATATGCGAGATTTTTAAGCAAAATTGGTTATAAAAGATAGTTAATGCTATAAAAAAATTAATAACAATAAAATTTGATCAACAATGTACTCTATATATTTATGTATTTGTTAATTAAAATTCATATTATTTTTAAGTTTACGACCACTGGCCGAGAACAAACGATGGAATTCGAATCTCACCGTGACGTCAATCACTCGTTTTTTTGACAGTACTTAAAAAACATAAAACACACCACAGAAATTAGACAACCCTCAAATCCAAAGCCAAAGGCTGTCCGGAAGGGGGCTACACATTTAAAAAAAACGCAGACAAACATCCATACCCACCGACATTGCCATTTGCCGGTGCCCGGTCTCGAACCGGGACTCGATAGGCAGTGTAGCCAGAGCCATGTCTGTCACTCACGCTTTAGCCCACTGCGCCACCGAGTCGAGAATCTTTTATGTTCGCCGTTGTGCAATATGTCATACTGTTTATGTGTAGATTCAATGTGCGTAATCGGTATTAAATATTAACATTTTTCACGGAAAGGTGAGTGAAGCAGATTTTGTAAAAGCCGAGAGAGATAATTTGGCCAATGTTGCTCTCTTTGTTGCTGTACTACTTTTAAGTGGAAGGCGCCTTTTTCTACCAGTTTGACAATCAAAATACATGATATTTTAAATGTATGTAACTACCCATTAACTTAAACATCATATAATTTTCTAAATCTTCCTCTAATTGAAAAAAAAGTAAAATACATAACCTAAAATTGTATGATTTTAAAAAGGTACAAAATCGCACTTACGTTGAAATGATCCTCACATACAACCCATTTAGTGTTTTCTGATATATCAGATTCACTCCTTCTCATGGTACGTAACCATAATTTTCGTTTTTTTCTTTAATTTAGCGCTTGATCGTATATTGGTAATGAGACAAATCTTTTTTCTGGTGTTTTTTTATGGACGACTGGCACTGCGGTATTTCACAGTACCTTGGAAGCTTAATATCAATAATATCCTTGTTTTCCATTGTAAAATGTTGCATAAACGCTATTTTAACAAACATTAAATGAAAATGCGAGTTTCTGACGTCACAACACCACAGCAGCCGTTTGCATGACGTCACAGTCATTTTTGGAATAACCAATTTTTGTTAATTTTTTAATGGGTTACATTTTAGCCGCTTTTTATTATTGCGATAGCCATTTAGTAAGTTAATTTACAAAATTACATTTAATTCAAAAATCATGCGCATACCTTATTATCCTAATCGACTGATAAACACCCTGTAGCTACGAACCCACTTTTTATAATCGAAGAAGAATTGAGCTGATTCCTCCAAAGATGTCCCTTGATTATCGCAAAATCAGACTTGCTGAGCCAACCGCTTTGTTTTTCTCTAAACGTTTTGACACCATGAGCAACCAATATTTCGTCCTAAGCACTTTTGAGGCTTTTAAACACAGACTTGTCAAGTGGTTACAATAGATGTGATAAATGACTTAGCAGTTTAATAAGAGGTAAATTGTTTTTCATAGCACAAAGAATCAAAATCGCACCTGTCGAAAGTTAAAACAGCTTTATTGTCTAAGAGGTCATTTCATCTGCAATCATTAACACGAGGAACAAAAACAGAACAGAAAAAAACTGTTCTGTTCGCATCCAACCATTTTTTGCTATAGTATAACGTTTACCTACATACTCTTGATTTAGTGGTTAATTTCATGTGCTTTATGAATGGTGATAATTTTGATCCATCTGCGCTGATAAAAGCCAAGACAGATATTTGATCTCTTCCTGAATGACGAACTATAATTGTATCCTGTATTTCTGTGGCAAATTTTTCATATAGGTCTAAAACGACAAATGCTCTGGTTTTCTTCTTCAGGTATTTAACCCTTTTCCTTCTCTGTTCCATATGACACGTTCATTTGTTTCGCAACATATTTTTTCATCAAAAGACAAATCTCTTCTCTGTTACAGGGATACCCTATTCGTGCTTTTGCTTTTATTGGTGACTTCAGTTGTTCACCTTCGCCATCTACACTTTAAACTGGAAACCGAACAGATCCACTTTTCTTCCTTTAATAATCGTTGTAGGACACATTGGATTTACTTGACGTGGCTTTTTAAATATATTTTCGTGGAATGCTAAATCTTAATCAGCAGTAGTTATTGAAGCTTAAATACTATATATACATTACATTTGGGCATGGTTAGATAACAGCTTGTACATTGGCTTTTGATTTAAATTGTACTCCTTTGCAGTTTAAGTTGTCATGATGAAAAGTTGAATAATAATACCTGATAATATTTGGAAACCATGTATTTTTAAGCCACCTAATAGAGGAATTTGACAAAATCTTACAGTTTCGGCCAATTCGACCGCTAGGTATTTTACGTAGGATTTTCTGCCTTGAGTGATTGAATAATTTCTAGAATAATTTGCCTAAATTTCAGAGTTTAAAATTTTGCACCATAATTTAAACTTCCCTCTTTACGCAAAGAAGATCGATATTTTCCGAAAGTTAGCCCGTATAATCAGTATTATTTATGCACCTACAACCGATAAGCTATTAACTCAAGTGGTGTCTATAATGAAATTTGCCCGAACTAAAAAGCATTCCAGGTAACATAACACAATTACCAAGCCAGGACTATTTGAATTTCTCGAAGTAAATTCAGCTCGACCTCGATAAGCACTTGTTATGTAATGAAATTAAAGTTGAGTCGAACTTTCAAGGGTTAATTCAGATAGAGACATACTAAAATAAGCCGCTGTGACAGTGGGAGAGGAAAAATGGCTCGTGAGGATTAATTTACTTACCCAGGATGATTTGATTAGTGGTATAGTTCAGTAAGTTACAATGTAATGATAATTTGGTTTGATCAGTTCAGTAGTGTAATAGACAGTGACACATCTATAAATGGTCCAGGTTTAAATGTACACAGGATCAGCCCACGAGGTGTAGTGAATTGACGGACCTGCTCGCGTCACCATCTTTCGAAAGAAATGTAAAACTATCGAGGATGTGAAAACGTTAACGATCCCTACAGGCAAAGTTTAACCTCGTCGAATTGTTGGAATCTCAGTCGTTTTTAGCAATATTTTCATTGAATAGAGTATGCGTCACAAATACCACCCCCAGATTTATCATCCGGTAACGCTGAATACACTTATAACTGACGAATGGTGGAATATATTACGCAAACATGTCTAAATTGAGGCTTATTTTTCTTAAGGCTTTAAGTCCAGAGTAAATAAGATATTGACTGCCTAAAGCGACGAGATATTGTGCCACCCAATAAGTTTTGATTAAATTTAAGTTTAAATAAAATTTTCTCCATTACCAAGGGGACAAGATTTAGGCATTACTTCGAAATGGAAGCTTAAATTTTTAATCCCATTCCCCTGCCAACAGTTGATTCGAATTGGTTTTCCTTTTAGACCTGAAATCACATATCGGTGTCATTATTTATTAAAATATTTAGACATATACTTACAAGGATAAAACATTCATTATTTATATAACAAGAAGGGTGCCAGGTATTTTCAGTATTAAATTGATAGAATGTTCAAATGCGAGTAGAATATTGATGAGAGTTTTAAATCGCGTATTTAAGCTTCTTAGTGCATTAGTTTCAAATAATTTTAGATTTTTCTGAAACGTTTTGCTTTCTCTACTGTGAGACCCAGAACAACTAGTATTGCTAAATTCCTAAATTTTTATTTTTAATGAATCTAAGACTAAATAATACAAACTTTAAGTATTAGGTCCATAATGTTCAAATATGATTCCCAAATTTATAGATCAGGTTGCCTTCAAATTCACCTTACTGAACGACCGGACTAGAAGTGCCTACACCTTACCTACCAAACGTATTTGCCCAAACAGCACTTGTGAGTATTAATTCGAGTGATATACAGCATCCCATATAATAAAACTTGGAATGCACGCCATTTGGTGTAAGTAACCGGGATTAGTCCGTGCCATCATGTATTAAACCGGTGTAAGTTAGGAGTCCACTGAGCTGCAATAAGAGGTTATCATAAAGGAGGTCACTAAGTACAAGTACTTAGTTTGAGAAATTATTGCCAGCGAACTCTACAGTCTCTGCCACCCGGCTTAGTAATACACATTTTCAACTAATTGTAATAACTGCGCAAGAGGGGTGGTGTCTGTTTGTTTGAATAATATGTGTGGGCAAGTTTTCGCATAGCGTATCCTTAATGACTTAAACACTTCTTTAGTTTAAAAGAAACTTCGATGATGATGGTTGCAATTATTGAAAAATTTCTTGCTCCAGTTTTTATACAGGCAAAATTAAAACGTACAGAGTTGATGGTCAAATTTTTGAAAAGAAATTCATACTGATATCAATAGTTTTTTATATCCTGTTCTAATATAAGAATTGCTGTTGGGGACTTCTCCCGCTTTTTAAACTCCTTGGACTGTATATTACATGAATAATTGAAACTGCTTCAATTATTTCCCAAATATTTTATTATCATAAACCTTTTATACTTTTTACGACATTGACATTAATTCATTATTATTATTTTTAGCCATCTTATCACTTAATATTAAATTTTAGTACATTGCCTAAATTACATTTTTAACATTCTCCCACCTTGAAAGGAAAGGAAGTCTTTCAACAACATTTAACATTGACTTACACTTGTTTAAGTATTCAGCAACGAATATGCTGGAACTTTGATAAACGATTTATCGAGATGTCTCTAAGGTCAGGATCTGGTATAGACGTGAGCCTCTTTCCAATAAGGAAATGGGCAGGGTGTTTGCCAAAGCCCTCCAAAATTTGGTGAATAAGCTGGAATAAATTTCCAAGTTATTCCTTCATTCTCAAACGATTCTGACAACACTATACATTGTTTTTTTAAAAATTCACCAAGTTTTTCTAGCTCTGTTTTAGCTCCAATAAAATTGGATCCATTATCTGAATATACTAAATTTGGTTTACCTCTTCTAGAAGTAAATCTCCTAAAAGTTGCTATGAAAGCCTCTGTTGTCAAATCCGAAACCAATTCAAGATGCACTGCTTTGGTAGAGAAACACACAAACAAGCATACATAATTTGAATATTTTAGATCGACGACCTGGTTTGTCCTTGATAAAAAAGGGCCATCGTAGTCATCCCCAATTGTGAAAAATATGGGCATTGGACGAACACGCATTTCAGGCAAGATACCCATAATTTGTTTTACTCCGGTTGGTTTAACTCTGAAACATCTTACACATCGAAATATCACCGATCTTGCTAAATGATGCTTAGATGAAAATAGTAAGGGATGTTTCTTTGCATAATCCAATTCTGATAATTGGAGTCTACCTCTTACCCCAAGTAAACCAACTTCATCTATAAATGGACTCTGAGCCAATTTTATCAAACATTGCAAAACATTATTTAGTTCTAGAGCTGATAAAGAACCGCTTGATGGCTCTAATGAATTCCTGCAGTTATATATGAAGGAAGCAATAGGCTACCGTACGTCTTAAATGGTTTAAATTGGAAAATCGACTGAAAGAAAATAAACCACCAAGTTGAACATCCTGACAGGTTTTGGTTTGTTTACTCATTTCTGGAAGATTCGCCACAGTGTGAAGAATTGGCACTGGCCATAAATTTTCACGAAGAGAGAGCCATTCTGGACCCTCCCACCATTGTTTACATCCAATTAGTTTATCTGGGAACACCCCACGTGACAGCACATCAGCGGTTATCCTCTGATTTTATATGATACCAGTTGCCTGGTTTACTCGGACTTTGAATTTGTGAGATTCTGTTCCCAACAAAAGTTTGTAATAAGTCAGGAGACATGGCAATCCAATTAAGTACAACAGTAGAATCACACCACAACCTTGTTTTAATAAACTTAAGAGTACTGCTCTGCTTTAGCTTAGCAACCACTTTAAGAAGAACTAGGGCTCCACATAATTCAAGTCGTGGGATGGTCAATGATTTCAATGGGGACACCTTTACTTTAGAACAAACTAATGATACATGAACATTACCATCCAAATCAATATTCCTAATATAGACACATCCGCCATAACTGTCGATACATGCATCACAAAATCCATGAATTTCAATATCAATAGGTTTCAGACAAACGACACATCAATATTGTACATTAAAACATCCATTTCAAAACACCAATATATTCCCAACGTTCTATTTTGATCTTTCTCACCGAATTCTACCTTACCTATTTTTGAAGAACATGGAGACATTTGCTGAAGAACTTTTGAATCATTAGATACCCATTTTTTCAACTCTAAATAACCGGTTTTAAGATTTGACGCTACCTCTTTACACATTTCAATGACATCTGCAGTGTTTTCTGCACCAGACAACAAATCATCGACATAAAAGTGATGAAGAATGACATGTGCCGCCCTGGGATGCTTTTCCATGTTTTCTAATCCTAACTCCGTCAAGCATCGTATGGCAAAAAATGGTGCTGATTTTGTCCCATACGTCACTGTATTCAATGTATATTCACCAACTTCCTGTTCAGGGTTAGATCTCCAAAATATCTTTTGCAATGATCTTTGATTCTCATCGACTAGTACCATTCTATACATTTTGGCAAATCTGCACAAACAACTACATTATATTCACGAAATCTTAATAAAATTGACAACAAATCATCTTGAATAGTTGGTCCTTTAGCTTGTGTATCATTAAATGACATCCCGGTGTCAGTAGGAGAAGAGCCATTGAAAACAACTTTTAATTTCAACATCAGACTTTTTTCATTCAATACTTATCTCTGACCTTTTCCCCCTCCCATTCACGTTGAGTTTTAAAGTCTAAGTTTCCACGAATTAAATAAATAATAATAATATCCCATGATTCAATTGAATTATTATTATTGACTTCTCGATATTAATTAGGAATTTATTATGAACGTTGTAATAATTGTGAAAATGTAGTATATTTTTAATAAACTCTCTATCTATCTATCTAACAATTTCATCACTTATCGTATTATTTTTGTTAGCTGTAATCTGACAACTTAATATCCGATATTTTATTTTGTGTTATTGGAGTTATTGGACTATTCTAAAAGTAAACACGTTTTCACGGATACCTATTAAGCATTAAACCACCCTCAATTATTATCCATCCGCAACATTTAAAATTGTATATATTAAATGTGCTAGCGACCCAAGCAACAAAAAACTACACCGCTGGAATCATCAGTGAGCAACCTTTTCAATGATGTATTACTCGACCCCTATCCTTTGAAATTTTAAAAAGGGTGGTACTAGCTAGTGCAGGGTTGAAGTAGCCAAGACCCATTTCACGTTCCACAATATCCCTGAAATAATTTTTCCGGGGAGTTATTGACGGTTATTCGTTGTAAATGGGAGAGCCTGTATCATAAGAATCCCAAAAGAAAAAGGCAAACTAAGTTAACACATAGTAGGAATATAAATAGGGTAACTCTAACATAAAAAATATCTACCTCGTATTTTTTGTCAGTGCCTTCGAACTGCTAATAGACGATATACTCATGAGATATGCTGTTTCTCTGATATTAAAAAATTTTAGAAGCCATATTTTAAAATTTTTTAATGATGGTCGAAACGTAGTTAAATCTATTGTATCATTGGTGATTTTACAATAAAAAGGGCTTCTAGAATTAATATCAGGAAATCATGACCGTATTTAAAAAAATTAAATATATGGTGGTTGGTCGAAGACGAAACGTTGAAATTAAAATTTGGTAACGTAATAAAATTTGGTAAGTTCAATAAAAGTTAATAAAAAGAAGTTTTTTCAGTTTCGCTCTGCTTTACTATTGACGCTAGAAAAATATAATTATCTAGATTTAAAAATCCGAAAATTCAGGTTTTTTTTTCAAAATAACTGTTAGTCCTTTAATTGCTCAAAATTTTTCCCATTTAGCCAAATTTGTATCTTACACTATTAACGAGATGCCCATACTGGCCCTCCTTATCTTGCACACGCGGCGTATAAAAAATTATTAACTTAATAAATAATATTTTTGAAACAAACGTTTTCTTTTCCATTGTTCTTTTTTGTGACTAAAACTAAATATCAAAGTATACCCGAATACATTAATTCAATGCCGACTGAAACAACTAGACAAGAAGCAGTTTCCATATAATAGGGAATTCCCAAATTCTCTAGCAACTCGGTGCAAACTTATCGATGAAATTCGCCCCCTAATAGACAAACTTATGGGATCCAGCCAAGCAAACTTAATTACTAAAATGAGTGTAATTTGCAAGTGCAATCGCGCACTAGTCGCAGACTCCACTAATGTTCCTCATATTCTGATTAAACTCTGTTATTTCAGTTCCGCCGAAAGTGCAGGTTCAAAAGCCTGTACTGGGCGTTCCTCTTCTCGCCAATACAAAGCTGAAGTGCGACGTTGAAGCATTCCCGAATTCAAACAACTACTGGATTAGAGGCGACGAGATGCTTTTTAAAAGGTTAGTTGTTAAAAATCATTATCCTTTCTCCACAGGGACAAAGTTCTTGAATGATGCTTTCATTTTAATTTTTAACGTGATACTCGTAATGCTACAACGATGTGTTATAATGTTTTATCGGTTTCAGGATATTAATCCTTTGTTTACATATGCAAAAGTAGGCTGGTAAACAAGTCATAACTAAAGTTGTAGAGTTATATTTAAAACTTGTACGGTAATAATATTACAAATACAGATCTGTCAATAACTGTCAACAGATGAAATAATAAATAATGAAATTATAATATAGGGCTATTTATTAATACAAACAGACAGGAAACTCCAAACAATAATAATTAAGTACTGAAATCCAACTGAAATGTATTTTCAGGCAATCCAAGGTCCATTTTTATGTAGCCGTTGTGACATTAAAAATGTAAACATTTATGTAATATGAAAAAAGGTAACAAATAAAAACAAACAAAATATAACTGTAACCATAGCGACAAATCAACCCATACAGACTTGACAACTAATGAAATGAAAACGTTATTAATAAGAGAATATCAAAAGGTAATATCTATTAATAATGTCTTTATTTTCTGAAACCGATAAACTATTGAACATATCACGGATGTTATGAATCATAACAGCCTTAGATGTCTTAAAATCCTCGCTCTACGAGCTCGGATTTCAAACCGACATCTGCGGCAGTTATGATAGTCATAACATTGCTAGATATGTTAATAGCTATAAACTGATGGGTTGAAGTCCATTATAGGGAAATCTAATGGTACAATTGTATATTTAAGCTCAAAGGGCTACCCAACAGCCAGACACAGTAATCCCATAACAGAGTGACACGTTAAACGTTGAAAGGCATTTGTATCTTTTCCGTCCAATTTTAAATAAAGAAATAACTAGATTTTTATTTTTGTTGTAGCCCGCATCGCATAGCAATATTAATTTAACAATTTAATGAAATGTAACAACTATAGTTCCGGATAATTTATTTAGAAAAACTATATTTTATTTCAATATTAGAAAATTAAAGTCGAAGTTACAAAAAATCGTTTCTATTCGTCCAAACTTGTCTCTTTCTATTATACATTGGCATTCTTTTGTTACAGTGACAGATATTCTATTCAGGAGATAAGATCGGGATATAAGGTAGAGATGGTATTAACCATTCAAAACGTAATCAAGTCTGACATCGACATTTACACCTGTGTAGCTCAGAACACTATGGGCAAGTCAGAAGATTCAGCTAGAATATATGGTAAGACTTCAATTACTTCACTTTTAGTATTATAAAAATGGAGGTATGAAAAGTATCGTTAGTGACTGCAATAACATGTACAGATTTCGTGTCTTCCAAAATGCTATCTTCTATAGAGAAAAAAATCCTAAACGCTACTTTATTGAAGGACATCAAGAAGATATACTAATAATAATGATAATACGAATAATATAGGCATCTTTATTAAGCAATATATAAAAAAAGTAGAGCTCTGGGCGAAGTCTAGCCTCTACTGGTAGTTTATTAATGTAGTACAAAACTATTTCTATACATTTCTGTAGTGGAGTGGTTATTGTACATGTGAGATCTTCTGGTATTCTCGAACAAAACAATGATTCAGTTGCAAAATCTATAAACAACATATATGCATTTATTGGGGTTTGGAGCAAAGTAAGCCATAGTAGAAAATAATAAAAAATTAACAAAATTGTTGTTCATTTATTTATAATCACAGTTAAAACAAATTGCTATTCACCTGACAAATAGTAATTACAACATATTATGCTGACTCAATTTTCATGTAAATCGATCAAGTATTAATATAGATATTGTCATGTATTTTAAACTAAAACCCCACTAATAAATTAATAAAATTAAAAAAATAAATTCAGTTCAAACCAGAGTAAAATGAAAAGATCCTCCTAATAAAACTAAAACGAGAAACTTACGTATAGTATACTCGTTAGATAAATACAAGTTCAAAAAAGGATATAATATCGTACAACTATCTGATAAAACAGCTGTAGAACACCGGTTGAGGCGAGAGAGGTCAACGTGCCTTATGTAAACAAAGGGTCAGCTACGCTAAAACAAACCAAACGTAAACAAATTAAAGGCGTAAAAAAAATAAATGCATTGTGCTATGTTTATTTTAAAATAATCAATAACAGAACAGCTGTCAGTTACATGCTTTAAACAAAGGTTGAACGATTGTCAACTACAGTTAAACAAAAATGGACTCTATTTATGTAATTTTTTAATAAATTTGTAATTAAATAGCATAAGACTAACCTGTAAAACCTCCAGTCTAGTCAAATGACCAGGCACAATGTAAATTAGATCCTAAGAAGTGTGAGTAGTGATTTTCGATAAAGTTGAGTGATCCCTCGTCCAAGTTAACGGCAGGTCAAAAATTCTCATCTCACGTAATAGCAACAAATGGATATCCACAGATTCGTCTTCAAATAAGGATCATAAAAATACCATAATTTCATAGTAAAATTATATAATAAAGGTAAAAAAGGCAAAAATACCAACCTTCATGACAGTTAAAAGTCTAGAAATCCATGGCTTGGCTAATTTTCTGCATGCTCCTTAGAAACAAAACAAAAAGAGAGTTGTTATGGGGTCGTAAAGGAAGCAAACCCACGTCCACTTCGCTCCTGAAACAAAAAATAGAAATATAAATTTTAAATTGGATATTTGGCCAAATACCATAAGGTACCAGAAAAACAGATTCAACTTACCAGGAATAAAGGTAAAATTTATCCTTAGTAATAAGCAGCCGCCTGATTGGTCGAAATCCGAACGGGCATCCAAGGCCCATTTAGTTTATGCAAATCCAGTAAATGGGGCACTAAATCGTAGAACAGCCAGCTACCATATCTGGACCACAAACCACAAGTGTCAAAACTTAGGACAGGTCTGCCAATTCAAGTGTAAATAACGAGACACGGTAACTTTAGTGTGTCGAGAGTACTCCTAACTGAAATTTGAAGCCTTAACTTTATTAAATTTGTTATTATCCACAAGGACACTATCCTATATTTGTTGTAGATTAAATTAGTTTAAGTTAGAGTAGGGACATAGTTTAAGAAACATTTTTGCTCTTGACTGTTTCATACACATAATAAATCCGACTTGTTGAGTTCCATCTATGTTTAATTCAAGTAACTAAAGCATTAACGTTCATCTCAGCTAAATACCTAAATTACAGCAGAAACAGAGACATCTAGCTGTCTTATGTCAAAATAATATTTATCCTGATAAAGATCTCTATCTTTACCTTACTAATCAAATAAGAAATAAAACTTGCATGAAATATAAATAATCTTTATTCAAAACTTGTACAACAGTTGATTTATAGGTAAGATATTTCGTCGATGGTAGAAGGTAACCCCCAAAGGCCCTGAAAGGTAAAAGAGTAATTATAGCTAACCTATAGTAAGTTTCACGTTAAAGTATCTTAAAATCATACGCACTGTCGCTTATCGTTAAAAACGTTGGAAAATCCTGCCCAGTGGCGGACGGATCATGCTATAAAGTCGATATTTCCAAAAACTATATACAAGAACTAAAAAAAAAACTTTCTTTTAAAAGACTATTTACAACTAAATTATAAAAATTAATTTAAATTTCAAATCTTATTAACTTAACTACTAGTTCATGCATAATAATATATAAGTGAAATTAATATCAAGAACTTACAAAAATAATAAAATAAAGAATCTTAAAAATTGTAAAACTTAAATCAATCAAATCAAAAAATAATAAAAAAATTTTTAAATCCCTAAAATTTCCCCATGCCATAACAATATGAACAGATGAGTTCTCGGGCGGCCACCATATTTGATGACGTTATAGCTGAAATACGTACCAGCTGGCGGATAGACATCCCAGGTCCAAAATACTTACTGGGACACCTACTAAACATTCCTGAAAAAAAATCTCCCTACTCAAATTTTTCCACAGAACTGCAGTCAGGTACATGACTATAGGACGCGATTGGGAAACTATGTCTTCACGTATTTGAATACGTTGAATTCGAATCGGAAGTCCGGAAGTGCTCCATCACCGTTTAGTATTTTTTTTTTTAAGTAACGACCTGTATTTCCTGAAAATTGCCAAAACTTAGGTTATTCTGTGCCTATAGAGAGATGGACATTGGTTGATCTTCCAAATATGCTGCTTCCACTGCTTCATATTAAACTTGGTCTCATGAAACAATTCAACGAAGCTTTTGACAAAGGTTAATTGTTTTCAATATTTAGGAGAGAAGTTCCTGAAATAAGTGATGATAAATTCTATGAGGGTACCTATCTTCGACGGTCCTCAAATTCATACTCCGTATCGGGACGAAAAATTACCACAAAAATTAATGACACTAAAAAAGCAGCAGGGCTGAGTTTTATTAAGGTCTCTCAGAATTTCTTGAGAAATGAGGGGAAAAGTGAGTATTACATGGATTTAGTTGAAGAGCTGTTGAAAAATTTCAAACAGTTGGTTTATTTGATGAATCTCAAATTGCACCTTATACACTTTCACCTTATACACTTTCACCTTAACTGCTCCGAATACCTCAGGAACTCTAGCGAAGAACAAGGAGAAAGATTTCAGCAAGATATAAGTGAGATAGAAAGTCGATACCAAGAAAGGTGGGATATTAACATGTTGGCACATTTCTGTTGGAAGCTAAAGTGAGAAACCAAGCAGAATGAAGAGAAAAAAAAATAAAACCGCTGCGTAGATCATTCGAGGCCAAGAGAGTTCGTTAGAAGAGAGAAAGGGAGTAAGTGGAACATATTTACGCAGCAAGAAACATCGACACTTCTTCATCTATCTTCATCTCTCTATAGGCACAGAATAACTAAAATTTTCACAAAATGCAGTACGTTAATTGCCTTGTTTTTGAAAGAAAAATACAAAATTTTGATGGAGCACGTCCGGCTTCCGATTCGAATTTAGCACATCCAAATACGTGAAGACATAGTTTTCCAATTGCATTCAATCAATTCACGATTGCACTTACTGCTAGCGCTCCATGCAGAAGAATTTCCCGAATTTAAGGGTAGTATTCCACAATTAAAAAAAGTGGAGATGATGGAGAAATTCTGACTCCGATTAAAGATAAGTTGGATTAGTCAAATGAACATCCTATTTTTTAGAAATGAAATCCAAAGAAGTCAGAAATCCATAGAGGTAAAATTTTAATAAGATAAAATAATAAAATAAATTTTACTATTTACGTCATAGTTTTTAGTCTTAATCCTCTAATGTCTTAAAAAGACATAAATACTCTTTTCAGAGCTTATTTGCAAACTATCTACATTTAACTGATGAAAACCAGTACTACGAATGTAGAAAGCAAATAATTTAATATTGCATTAAGCCTCACCAGACGGATTAATCCAAAAAAGGACTCCTTCTGTTATCAGGCAGCGCACGTCACCATCCCATGGACCGGTTTCTGGCTTATTAGCCTTCCTCAGCATGGTACAGGTAAAGCACGCTGTATGATAACAAAAGGTCCACTTCTTGATAACATCGATCGACATAAAGTCGGTGAGATGCAAATGTGGACCGTGGGGCCCTCTGGTGAAACCTATTGCAATGTGGACTGTGCCCAGACTAGGCAAATGATAGAAATGAAATCCAAAGAAGTCAGCAGCGCTGAGGAAGGCTAATAAGCCAGAAACCGGTCCATGGGATGGTGACGTGCGCTGCCTCATAACAGAAGGAGTCCTTTTTTTGATTAATCCGTCTGGTGAGGCTTATTGCAATATTAAATTATTTGCTTTCTACATTCGTAGTACTGGTTTTCATCAGTTAAATGTAGATAATTTGCAAATAAGCTCTGAAAAGGGTATTTATGTCTTTTTAAGACATTAGATTAAGACTAAAAACTTTGACGTAAATAGTAAAATTTATTTTACTATTTTATCTTATTAATCCTATTTTTTTTTGTGTGTCTGTGTATCATTGTGAAGGATTGAGATGTGAGTCAAGTGATCGCTTCGTAAAAATATCTAGGTTTGACTTTATAAAATTTTGTACTTGCTCCTTTTGAATTTGAATTTGATATCATCTGCATTAATTTGCTGTTTCTCAGCTGCTTATAATAAATATGGTGATTAGAACTTGTGCAATTATATTCAATTTTGTGATGATGAAAGTGAGCAAATCCACTTTGGAACCAGTATCGAGGTATTTAAGAATTTGATGAAAACTAACATTATCTAAATCCATTAGATGTAAATCATAATCAAAATTTTTAATATCTTTGTATTCGATAAATATCTGTATACATTTCGGTATTTTGACCTTTGACCTTAGTTTCCACAAAAACATTTTATGTTTTAAAATTTGATCAACATTTTGTGTGTCTGAAATAGGATCCAAAAGAGCTTTAGATTAGCATACATATCACCTCATTAATAGTAGGACTTATCAATATTAATGATTGATCTAAATATTCTATATAATCAAAATGATTGCCTAAAATCAATGAGGATGATTATTTTTAATATTATGTGTGGTGTATAATAAATAAAAAACAGTGAGTGGGGATAAAACACATTCTAACTTATTAACATGTAGGAAAAAGTTCTCAAAAACAAATCAGTTTAATAAAGGCAGTAAACCCTACCGTACTACTGTACAGACAGGCTTCTATTATTTACGGTCTGTATACATATATAAAGAGTTCCATTTAAAAGTCATTTTATTATACGAATTCAATTTGTATAATTTGTCTTTTATATTGGGCTAATTGGATTAATTTCCGTGCAATAAGGAAATTCGAAAAATTGTTAACTTATAATTGAAAACGAGTTATAATACCCAGCTACAAAAGTTCCTAAATAATGAATTTTAGAATTAAATCCTCCCACGTTTTATCTGTAGCGGCCGTATCTCTGGTTTTATTATCAACTTACAATACTGTTAAATTAAATTATTCGATATTTCGTATTTCTCGAATACAGTGCGGCCCGAAATGACTCGTGTAAAATGTAGTTTTATATGGAAAATAATCTATATAAAACAATTTCACTTTTAATAAGTAATAATTAATGTCTTATTAAAACATATGTTAATACCGTGGTGAGAGTAAAAACATGGTATGCTTACACCTATTCTAATGGCTACTAAGTTACTCTATTAAGTCATAGTTTTTTTCTAAACCCAAAAAATAGCTCAAAAACAAATGATTACAAACCATAGTTGATATTGATAATCGCAAGTATTTTTTTGTGTGTATGCAAAGATTGACTCGTTTTTTCCTGCAATAACTTACTCTTTTACTTTCGAAATATCTTTACAGTGACTTTTCCTTTCTTTTCATAATTTTTATGGTCCTTCTCATTCAGCATCCAACATTAATCAGCCAACATTGAAGAAGGGAAAACCAGTATTTGACAGACCTCAAGTTTACACCATAACACTTTTTGGTACCAAAATAAATGATTTGAAAAAGCAACATGAATCAAGTTTTCAAAATTTCGGATTCATTGGGTCAAAATACAAAAGAGTTTCACGTGTTTCTTCGTTTTCAATTAACAGGTCAAATTCAATAAAATTGTACAAAATTTCATTATGATTTTGTACAATATTATAGAATTTTAGCTACTTTTTGAACTTTGAGGTTTGAGGTTTTCAGTGAGCAGGACAATAATACCATAGTAAAGTGGAATTTTGACTGATTTTTAGTAGTTTTTTTAAGATTAAAAAATGTGACTCAATGGAATAAATTTAACATCAGAATCGAGTAAACAAAACTATTGTAATCTACTGAACATAACACTAATTTTTTTGTATGCTTTAGTAAATTAGAAATTGTTTAGAAACTGAAGCTTATTGCTGGTTATGCTGTATGCATAAATTCAGGAAAAAATAATCGAATTGGGATCTGAGATCTGAGAAATTTTCGCTGATTTACTTTAACTATTACTCTTTGCTCTTTTTTTATTGCAATGTATGTATGATTCACCCAATCGATTGTAGAAAGATGTTTGTAAAGAAGTTTTATTAAATTATGAGTTCAATCGCCAAATGGACATATTATGAGGTGTGAGGCTGAAATATAAGAAAGGTTAAAGAATTGAAGGGGTCAAAGGCCACAGCATGCAGATTATTGCAGATCATCTAAAAATATGCACACTTTAAAGCATGAACGAAGCGTATGAAGTGTTTTATTACGTTTCTGATATGTGAATTCAAATTTAAGGAACGCCAACTCGTCATCATCGTTTGGGAATAGTTCAGGTCAACGTTCACATAAAGGTAAACAAATAATACGATAAGACCTTATCTAAAGTGCGGCATGCTGTTTGATGCAAGAGAACTGAATGATAAAGTCGAAAGTCAGCTACTGAAACTTTGAGACAATGGGATGAGCGCACACGTTCATCAAATTTAAACCAAATTGATCTTGTAAGGATGTATAATGAAAACTCAGACTGTTAATAATAACTTTACTGTAGAATAGAGCTTCAACTTGGCACAAGCAAATTTCAAATTATAGGGTACCACAGGGACACCATGTTTAACAAAGAGTCAATTGCAAAACCGCTTTGCTGATTGTAAAGGAGATCGTAACAGATATCGTTCTGAACTAGGTAACTAATGGAATAGTGATACATACTGTTTCAAAAAAACTTTGATTATAAAATTGTGAATTGTAAAGTCAAAAAGGAAAGCTTCTTATTTGAATATGCACTATCTGAAGTCTTATATTAATAATGTATCTATTTTGATAGGATGTTTGTATAGGGCTCCTTCAGCTGATATTAATGTTTTTCTTAGTGACAGTGAGGTAGTTAGTGCAAATGATAATGTTTTTTTATGTGGAGATTTTAATTTAAATTTTGACAACAAATGTAGAGAAAATAATGCAAAACAGTTATGTAATCTGCTTGCAACATTTGTCTTAAAAGCATGTATTAACGAATATACACGAATTTAAAATAACTCTAATACGATTATAGATAACATATTCTCCAATATCAAGGTAGATTCTCTTAATCCATTAATCATACATACATATATTTCTGACCACTTTTTGCAATTATTTAGTTTTAATTACAAAAAGAATAATAATAATAATGCTATTCATTTTAGAACACGCTTTAAAAATAAAAAAAACATAGCTTATTTTCAGTTCCAGCTTTCCAAGGAAGACTGGACCTTTTTGGACTCAAGCGATGATTGTGACATAAAATTCAATATAATCCTTTATCGGTTTCAGGATATTAATCCTTTGTTTACATAATATGCAAAAGTGGGCTGGTAAATAAGTCACAAGTAAAGTTGTACAGTTATATTTATTACTTGTACGGTAATATTACAAAACAGATCTGTCAATTACTGTCAACATATGAAATAATAAATAATGAAACTATTTATTAATTCAAACAGACAGAAAACTCCAAACAATAATAATTAAATACTGAAATCCAACTGAAATGTATTTTCAGGCAATCCAAGGTCCATTTTTATGTAGCCGTTGTACAAAAATAAATTTAGCAAAAGATCAAATAAGGACAGAAGTTCAACAAGAAATTGAAGATATGGTAGTTGAAGACAACATAGAACGCTGAAGACGATGTTGTCATCGTCTGAATACCTAAACAACAGAACCCAAACTAGATATTCCCAACGAAACAGAACCGATATAACAGAAATATTGAACCTCAAAGATCAATCAAACGTAATAGCTACAATAACTAGCCCAGTGATCTAAGAGGTTAGATTAAATTCACCCCACCGGGAAGAAAAACTTAGGGCTAAACTACACCTACACTCACATTCACACTATCTACATCCACTTTGTCTACATTTACATCGTCCGAATCTGGAGAATTTAATTTTGATTCCAACGGTGGAAAAAAATAATATTGAAATTAAGATAAGTCTAATTAGAGGTAAATGTTTCGATATAAAAAGAAAAATAATGAAACAGATTAAATAAGCAAAAAAAATATTATTCCTCATTATTTACTGAATCCAACAATAAATCACAGACTGGTTGGCAGTTAATTAATAATCATACTAATCGGAGAAAGGGAATAAAATTGCCTCATTCATTTTTGGATGAAAGTTGCAACAAAATTGATGGCTTTCAAAATTCAGCTCAGGCATTTAATGACTATTTTGTTAATTCCATATTATAGTTATTAACTGACAATATGAATATAAAAATATCAATGTTAAAAATGTACCTCTTTCAAACTCATTTTTTTGTCGCAAACAAAAAATTTTATTGGGTCAATTTCAAACAAAATTCCATCTGGAGTTGATGAGGTTCCTTGCTCCTTGTTTCTAGAAATTACGGATTATAGCTAATCCACTTTCTAAATTAATCAATTTCTCATTTTTATAACGTAAATTTCCGTCAGTACCAAAACAAGCATTAGTAGTGTATATTTATAAAAAGGGCAATATGGCCTTAATATATAACTATAGAGGAGTAACTCTTTTATCTGCATTTTTAAAGATTTATGAAAAAGATTATAGTTTAAAATTAAATGACTTTCTGGACCATGAAAATATATTATTACAGTCACAATTCGGCTTTAGAAAGGGACGTTCTTTCATCGCTTTATAATTTTATTTAAAAAAAATTAGATTCACAAAATAATATTGTGGCTATTTTTCGATCTAAGTAGGGCGTTTGATACTATTAAACATGAGCTTTTAATAAATAAACTTAAAATCCAAAAATCTAAAAATCTAAAAATCTAAAAATCTAAAAATCTAAAAATCTAAAAATCTAAAAATCTAAAAATCTAAAAATCTAAAAATCTAAAAATCTAAAAATCTAAAAATCTAAAAATCTAAAAATCTAAAAATCTAAAAATCTAAAAATCTAAAAATCTACATCTAAAAATCTAAAAATCTAAAAATCTAAAAATCTAAAAATCTAAAAATCTAAAAATCTAAAAATCTAAAAATCTAAAAATCTAATAATCTAAAAATCTAAAAATCTAAAAATCTAAAAATCTAAAAATCTAAAAATCTAAAAATCTAAAAATCTAAAAATCTAAAATCTAAAAATCTAAAAATCTAAAAATCTAAAAATCTAAAAATCTAAAAATCTAAAAATCTAAAAATCTAAAAATCTAAAAATCTAAAAATCTAAAAATCTAAAAATCTAAAAATCTAAAAATCTAAAAATCTAAAAATCTAAAAATCTAAAAATCTAAAAATCTAAAAATCTAAAAATCTAAAAATCTAAAAATCTAAAAATCTAAAAATCTAAAAATCTAAAAATCTAAAAATCTAAAAATCTAAAAATCTAAAAATCTAAAAATCTAAAAATCTAAAAATCTAAAAATCTAAAAATCTAAAAATCTAAAAATCTAAAAATCTAAAAATCTAAGAAACTAAATATCTAAAGATCTAAAGATCTGAAGATCTGAAGATCTGAAGATCTGATAGTCTAAAAGTCTAAAAGTCTAAAAGTCTAAAAGTCTAAAAGTCTAAAAGTCTAAAAGTCTAAAAGTCTAAAAGTCTAAAAGTCTAAAAGTCTAAAATTCTAAATGTCTAGAAGTCTAAAAGTCTAAAAGTCTAAAAGTCTAAAAGTCTAAAAGTCTAAAAGTCTAAAAGTCTAAAAGTCTAAAAGTCTAAAAGTCTAAAAGTCTGAAAGTCTAAAAGTCTAAAAGTCTAAAAGTCTAAAAGTCTAAAAGTCTAAAAGTCTAAAAGTCTAAGTCTAAAAGTCTAAAAGTCTAAAAGTCTAAAAGTCTAAAAGTCTAAAAGTCTAAAAGTCTAAAAGTCTAAAAGTCTAAAAGTCTAAAAGTCTAAAAGTCTAAAAGTCTAAAAGTTTAAAAGTCTAAAAGTCTAAAAGTCTAAAAGTCTAAAAGTCTAAAAGTCTAAAAGTCTAAAAGTCTAAAAGTCTAAAAGTCTAAAAGTCTAAAAGTCTAAAAGTCTAAAAGTCTAAAAGTCTAAAAGTCTAAAAGTCTAAAAGTCTAAAAGTCTAAAAGTCTAAAAGTCTAAAAGTCTAAAAGTCTAAAAGTCTAAAAGTCTAAAAGTCTAAAAGTCTAAAAGTCTAAAAGTCTAAAAGTCTAAAAGTCTAAAAGTCTAAAAGTCTAAAAGTCTAAAAGTCTAAAAGTCTAAAAGTCTAAAAGTCTAATAGTCTAAAAGTCTAAAAGTCTAAAAGTCTAAAAGTCTAATAGTCTGAAAGCCTAGAAAAGCCTAGAAGCCTAGAAGCCTAGAAGCCTAGAAGCCTAAAAGCCTAAAAGCCTAAAAGCCTAAAAGCCTAAAAATCTAAAAATCTAAAAATCTAAAAATCTAAAAATCTAAAAATCTAAAAATCTAAAAATCTAAAAATCTAAAAATCTAAAAATCTAAAAATCTAAAAATCTAAAAATCTAAAAATCTAAAAATCTAAAAATCTAAAAATCTAAAAATCTAAAAATCTAAAAATCTAAAAATCTAAAAATCTAAAAATCTAAAAATCTAAAAATCTAAAAATCTAAAAATCTAAAAATCTAAAAATCTAAAAATCTAAAAATCTAAAAATCTAAAAATCTAAAAATCTAAAAATCTAAAAATCTAAAAATCTAAAAATCTAAAAATCTAAAAATCTAAAAATCTAAAAATCTAAAAATCTAAAAATCTAAAAATCTAAAAATCTAAAAATCTAAAAATCTAAAATTCTAAAATTCTAAAATTCTAAAATTCTAAAATTCTAAAAATCTAAAAATCAAAAAATCTAAAAATCTAAAAATCTAAATGATGCTAACATCATTTGGCATCTATTTATTACTATCCAAATATGTAAAGAATCTTTCCATTTTTCAATCTTTGACCTTTTGGTGACTGGCTGCATGGTCAATGACCTAATGCCATTAATAAAACAAAAAAAAAAAAATATGTAAAGAAAAGATAAAGGTTCGAATTAATTATTTTCAAGAAGTAATTAATGATTTCTCCAGATTAATTGCACAAATTGTATTTTATTTAAAAACTAAAATCAATATTATATTCTTTAATCACTTAGCATCCATTAAACGTATAAGAAGCAGAAGTGCCAATTATCTTTAGAAAGTTATTAACAGTTTTATAACATAGATGCCAACTTTACAACAGCATCATAACCATTAGTGGTAATTACGAAAGCTGTAGCCTCATTAAGCATCTATTCTATTTAACATTTTTCAGGGCTATGTGAAAAAATTGAGGTTTGTATAAATTTTTTTAATTAATCAATTTTTACGAAATATTTAACAATATTATAACTTTCCAGATTAACTGCAAAAAATGTATTCTGTTTAAACATATAAATTGAAATCACATTCTTTCATTAATTATTGGCATGCTCTTAGTACCCGTTAAATATGTAAAAAGTGTAGGTGCTAAATACTTAACAATTTTGTAACTTTACAGATTCATTGCACAAACTATATTTAGCACCTTTTAAATATGTAAAAAGCATAGGTGCTAATTGTTTTAATTCAGGGCAGCGAGCGGAGGACTGACTTCACTCACTCATAGCGATATTAGGAGTAAAGCAACATTCCCGCAGTTAGTACTTTGGATGGGTGACTATCCACGGAAAGACGCGATCTCGCTTCCCAACTTCTAGCGGCTTGTATATCAGCTATATCGCAGAAGCAATACAACTGTAGGCGAGAGGTGTATTGAGGATATACCATCCTTCGGAGGGGATGTAAAGCAGTCGGTCCCTTGTCTATTAAATGTTAGGCAAGTAAAAAATCCCTACTCTGAGTAAGATAAGAGGTTCGGCAAAAAAAAAATTGTTTTAATTAACGATTTTATAACTTCGGAACCACCTTCACAGCACCACAATCATTGGTGCTATTGCGAAAGTTTTAGTATCATTTAGTAGCCATTTAGCATATATTTGGCGCTCTCCAAATATGCAAAAAAGCAGGCTTGAATTGGTTTCACAAAGTAATTTACGATTTTATAACTTTTCAGATTAATCACACAATAGTATATTACGTAATGAGAGTTGTAAATAGCATATTACGCACGAATGGAAAAATTGCGCACGATGCCGCGTAGCGGCGAGTGTGGCAATTCCATGAGTGCGTAATTGCTTTACAACTCGAATTATGTACTATACTTTACCTACGATCGTATTTATTGAAATTAAAACACAATTTTGTATTATTTGTTGCTTATGTCAGTTTTGACAGAGCTAGAAAATTAAGTTTTGCACCTGCCATTTCTAATAATTTTAGCCTGGTGTCAGAAATATGAACTACAAGTGTTGTGTAAAGTAGGTCACGTGGTCACATTGCATTGCACCTCAGCGGCTGAGCGTGCGATTTGTTTACGGTGTGTAAGGTTCAATTTACGTAGGTGGCGGAGAGTGCGTTTTCAGCTATTTACGTTAGTGATCGTAGGTAAAGTATATTATTGTATTTAAAAAAAATAAAAAATAATAATCTATTTAAATATTAAAAGTTACAAAATATTTTGAAATCATTTAGCACCTATTAATTATATAAAAAGCAATGGTGCTAATTCTTTTAACAAAGTTCCTAATGATTTTATATTTTTTATGCCAACATGATACCATCACCACAATCATCAGTGCTAATTGCAAATGTTTAAGCATCATTTAGCAGTCATTTAGCATATATTTAGTATCTTTCAAATATGTAAAGAAAATAGAGAGTAGGTAAATTTGTTTTTACTAAGTAATTAAAATTTTTTTAACTTTTTAGATTGTGCTTTTATTTAAAAATAAAAATTGACAACATTTAATAATTTAGCACCTTTTGAATATGCTTAAAACAGAGGTGTTAATAGTTTTAACAAAGTTATTAATGTTCTGTAACTTTGATGCTAATTTCACACGAGCACCACAACCATAAGTGCTAATTGGTATTATTTAGCACCCATTTAGTACTCACCCAAATACGTAAAGAACTATATGTTCGAATTATTTTTAAAGAGTAATTAACGATTTTATAACTTCGGGTTAATTTCACACCAACATCACAATCATCGGTGATAATATATCATTTAATACCAAGAAATAGCTTATTTTTAACATATATAATCTTTGACGTTACGTATTCCTCGAGGTTGATTTTCATAACTTTTATATCCTTATTCAGTATAAGTATAATGGGATAGCAAAATTCCAAACAATGAGCTTTCGAAGCTCTTCCACGTTAAACAGTAAAGTCACTTCGCTTCAGAAGAAGGCGTTAAAAATTCAGAATGTTCAAACAGGAAGAAAACCTGAAACTCTTCTACAGTCATAAGTTCTGCGAAAGTTTTAAAATAAAAATATTTTACATTTTAAAACATTTTAAACTAATTCTGCTGGACTATTTAACTAAAATAAAAACTCCTTAACTGATCGTACAGCACTTGACTTGAATTTTTTAGAACAACAAATTGTACGTAATAGGCGTATTCCAAATATTTTAGTAGCCCACCCTGTCAGTCATTTAGTGATATGGTGGTTATATATGGGAGACAGCCATATGTTCCTAGTTTGTATTACACACAAGGAAGAGCATCGTGAAACAGTAGTGCAACATATTATGTGCTCAATGAAACGTTCTCACAACTGTTACAGCTAGCACTTAACCACCCAACCCTTTGAATCACGTTGATAGTTGAATTGTATTTGTAAATACTAGTAATAGCAATTAGTAAAAGAGAATGTACTTTTGCAGGATATTTTGTTGCTAATTCGGTAATTGGAGCTTGTGTGGGGGTAAAAATAATGTAATATAGTTGAAGACTCAGTAGTTTTAAACATAGAGGAACAAAATTGAAATCCAAAAACAAAAGATCTTCGAAATTGTTTAATGAAAATCATATTTGCCAAATTATATATACATGGCAGAAAGGCATTTAATAGCTAAAATTGTATACGAAATGTTTGCAAAAGTTTATTGAGTTCTATTTTTAGAGCTTAAGCAATTATTTCCGTGATGCTATCATTTAATATTAAATCTAAACATTTATACATATTATATTGTTATTGATGTCGGAACAAGCAAATATATAATTCGAGATACACATTATTTAGAAAGTTATTAGATTGTCAAAAAAGAAACGGATATCATTCAGTCTGACATTGAAAGTATTCATTGCTTCCAAAAATTCCATCAGAATAATTTATTGGTTTAAAACGTAAAAAAACAAAGTTTTCAGGAGCTGATGAATGTAGAATACTTTTTGTTCCACGTCGAACATTTAAAATTTTTGACGTTTCGACTCTGTTGTCATGGTTTACTTCTGATTCTGAAGCGAAGTTCCTTCACTCTTCACGTTCACCGTGAACGAATACAACAAAACTCTTATTTTACAATTATCTTTCTTTGCTTGATATGCATTGTTTATAAATGATTTTGTTTAGGCTTTATACAAGCATAATAACAACAAACATATCCAAATTAATATACTTATATTGATGTTTCATCTCTAAACATGCTATTATTAAATTCATTGGACTTTCTTTAATATATGATGAATATCGGATTAAATATTATAAAACTCAAAACGTCTAAAAACAAATTATTAAAAAAATTTTTTTAACTCACCACAAAATTCATTCATTATGGTCAACAATTAAAAAACGAAGTCCACAAGAAGACGTACATATTCTTTCGCTCTTACAAGCTCTTCAGGTGGACGATTAATCTCGCAAAACAAAGTTATTTACTTGAACTTACATTTTATAATTAATAAACTGTCATGTAACCATAAGAAACAAATTTCTATAATTAATGCCGCCTACATTTTCATGCTTTCTTATAAAATACTCGAGAAAATACTCTACCTCTCTTTATTCGAGACTTGTTGTCTATAAACAACCTTATTCAAGCCTTATATTGGCCCAATAATAACAAAATTATCTAATATATTTATTGATGTTCCATTTCTGAACATGCAAATATACATTATGTTGAATCCAAAAAAAAATTGTTTAAAACACTTTAGAATGTTGTTATTGTCGAATAATGCAAAAACAAAATACTCTGAAGGACTATATGTCATACAGCATTGAATTATTTAGGTTATATCAATTTGTTTCGTTAATGTCAATTTGACATTAGAATGAGGTTATATTATTTTTTGAATGTCAATGTCAGAATCAAATTAAAAATAGGGAATTTTTAACGTCACAATTAAACTAAAACTAGATTACATTAATTTTTATGAAGATTAATAATTTTTAATTAAATGTTTTACGTTTTGCTTTGAATGTTATGGATTCTGCAATATAATTCAATGATGTATGACATATAGTCCTTCAGAATATTTTGTTTTTGCATTATTCGACAATAACAACGTTCTAAAGTGTTTTAAACAATTTTTTTTTGGATTCAACATATAATATTTGCATGTTCAGAAATGGAACATCAATAAATATATTAGATAATTTTGTTATTATTGGGCCAATATAAGGCTTGAATAAGGTTGTTTATAGACAACAAGTCTCGAATAAAGAGAGGTAGAGTATTTTATAAGAAAGCATGAAAATGTAGGCGGCATTAATTATAGAAATTTGTTTCTTATGGTTACATGACAGTTCATTAATTATAAAATGTAAGTTCAAGTAACTAACTTTGTTTTGCGAGATTAATCGTCCACCTGAAGAGCTTGTAAGAGCGAAAAAATATGTACATCTTCTTGTGGGCTTCGTTTTTTAATTGGTGACCTTAATGAATGAATTTTGTGGTGAGTTAAAAAAAATTTTTCAATAATTTTTAGACGTTTTAAATTTTATAATTTTTTAATCCAATATTCATCATATATTAAAGAAAGTCCAATGAATTTAATAATAGCATATTTAGAGATGAAACATCAATATAAGTATATCAATTTGGATATGTTTGTTGTTATTATACTTGTATAAAGCCTAAACAAAGTCATTTATAAACAAAACTCTTTTAAAAATGTTAAAAACTTGTTCAGACTTCTGCTGTATCTAATATACTGAGTCAAAATATAAAAAGTGTTGAGGTTACCTCTTAGAAATACGTGACCAAGTTAAAATTAAAATAAGCTAACTTCTTGGTGTTAAATGATGATGTAAGTTTCACAATGACCATCAGTGTTTATGATGTTGGCGTAAAATTGTCCTTAAGTTATAACATCGTTAATAATTAATTTGAAATAACAACTCATATTATTCGAGTTTGGAGACAGCTAAATGGACTCTAAATTATGTTAAAGCTTTTGCAATTAGCACCGATGATTGTGGTGCAGAACTGGTGTGAAGTTGGCATCGAAGTTGTGAAACCATTAATAATTCTGGTGGAACAATAAGCATATCTTATTTAAATATTTGAAGAGTGCTAACCTATTGAAGTCTGACATCAAATTAAATTTTTAAATAGTGTGGGATTTTTGCAATTGATTTAGAAACACCAAATTTATTCGATCCTTCCTCAGCTGAAGTGGTTTTGGTTACCTCATTCTGATATCTACCATGGCCTCCTTTAGCTTCACAGTTGATTCTCTTTATTTAACATGGAGTCTCTGAGGTATAAATATACTTTGAAATTAACGTGAGCTAAGCTGAAATAGCCATCGAAGAAACATGGTAAAATATTGATAACAGTTTCGAATTTTCTTCATTATACATTCTTACAAACCAGTTAGGGTTGTATTTGATGAATTACGTCTGAAAGTGTGAACCACTCCTATTTGCTGCAAACATATCATTCGATAAACTTAATTTCCAACGGTCATGTTCAGTTTCCATGCATCAAGCAGCGTAACGTACTTTAGATATTGTCTTATTGTCGTGTTAATTTTTTACCTTTATGTGACCGTTGTTGGCTTAAACAATTCGAAAACGAGAATCATGACTTGCTACTCCTCAATTTAGATTTATCAAAACAAAATGCTTGATAAATCCCATTCGTGGTTTAAAATATTCTTTTCACATAGGTACCTAATCTGCATTTTCTAACCTTGACAATTTTAATTGAATTTTAAACTTTCTTATAGTTAAACCTAATAAAATTATTGTCATTTGATGATTGGACATAATCCAAAAAAATTTCTTGATAAACATTTTTCTACGCCCAACGATGGAAGGGATCATACAAATATTGGAACAAAAAGCAGTCGTAAAAATAGCAAAGGGAAATTAAAGTAAATCAGCAGAAATTTATAAATCTATGTACAGGGTGTCCCACGTAAGAGGCTCACTCGATCCTCTGCCTTTATTAAATTGGGATAAAATAAAAAACCAAAATCTATTCTTATATATATTTTTATGAGAAATCCGATTATAAGGTCGAATAAGCGATAGAACCTCTAATACACGAGGTATTGTCAAAAAACTGATGTTCCAAATTTTTTTCACCCTGTATATTATTACGGAAATAGATATGGCGTATTATTGTGGTTATAAAATCATATGCCATTCATACATCTAACTTCCGGTTTATTTATTTATTTATTTATTTAAGAAAAGAGGTCACCCAACAGACAGTTGAACTGCCCAATAACAGGGTGACACAAAGTACAAAAATATGAATATAATTCCAAATTGCAGAGTGCATGTTACATAAAAAAATCTTAGAACTACCGAAAAACTAACCTAACATGGATGAAATGAAACACATATACAAACTTATGTGCTTAAACTAAGGTTAAAAACTAAAAAAAGAAAAAACTAAAAAAACTAGAAAATCTAAAACACGAGAAAAAAGATTCATCAAATAAATTTTAACTTGGGACACAATAATGCCAATATAAATTCAAAAACAACTTATTTAATTTAAATTACTTAAATATTTTTTAAGACCTGATTTAAAAGACCTAAAACTGAGATGGTATATATCTAATTCATAATTATTAAATGTTGATACATTATTGTACGCACAGGAACATCTTATAAGTGGTGAATTTGCAAGGTAATTTGTATTAAAACGATTACTTATCAACATGTTCCTGTTTCTACATAAATAAGGATTGCAGTTTAAGTTAAAAAAATTTACACAGAAAGGAGAATCAATCATGTTATTAAAAATTTTATAAACAAAACAAATATCAAAGTAAACTCTTCTAGCAGATAATGATTGTAAATTATAAAAAGTTAAATTATTTTCATATGAAAAAAAGTGCCTATGTCTATTAAATCTAAAATTCACTATGTTAACAAATTTGTTTTGAATTCTTTCTATTCTAGAATTGTATATGTTGTACAATGGATTCCATATGATCGAAGCATATTCTATGAGAAGTAAAACCTGCGTTTTAAATAAAGTAATGATGGATAACGCTTTCTTAAAACCACCTGTAACTCTTAATATAAATCCGAGATAGCGTAACGACTTTTTTACGATGTGATCAATATGATTACCAAATGATAATTTTGAGTCTAACAATACTCCCAAGTCCTTAACTACATTAGTTGACTTAATTTGAAAGTTGTTTAAGCAGAAAGTATACTGTGGAGGATTCAAACACCTTGAAAAAAGAATACAGTAACATTTATCTAGATTTATAAAAAATTTGTGCAACCTACAAAATTCGTAAAAATCATCTAGATCAGATTGAAGGTCGTTAAAATCCACCACAGAATTTATTCTCTTATAAATCTTTAAATCATCAGCGTAAACAACATGTTTAGAATTTGTGAAGCATTTGTCAACGTCGTTAATAAAGATGTTAAAGAGCAGGGGACCCAGATGAGATCCCTGTGGCACTCCGGAAGTCACATTAATGCAGTCAGACTTAAAATTATTTATCGCAACATATTGAGACCTGTTACTAATATAAGAGGACAGTAGCATCAACAGCTGACCATGTACACCGAAATTTCTAAGTTTAATAATTAGTGTGGGATGATCAACTTTATCGAATGCTTTAGAAAAATCGGTGTACACAGCACATACTGAAGCACCATCCTCCATGGTTTCAAGTATATTCTGTACGTACGGTGCTAAGTTAGTCAGCACTGATCGCTTGCTATAAAATCCATGCTGATTAATATTGAGATAATTTTTTACTAGAAAGAAAAGTTCATTATAAATTAAAGATTCAAAAATTTTACCAAGGAGATCCAATAACGAGATAGGCCTATAATTTTTTACATCATCCTTATCGCCGGATTTATAAATAGGAATCGCTTGAGCGATTTTCCACCTCTCAGGAAAGTGCCCTGTTTGTAAACATTTATTATATATAATATACAAAGGTTCTGTAAGGCTCTCGCAACATGATTTAAGAAATATGGCCGGAATGCCATCGGGACCTGGTCCCTTCTTGATATCTAGATTTTTTAGGGCTTCTAGAATTTGTTTCCTTGTGATATTTGTTATATTGAATGAAGCATTTAAATTATTTTCAATTAAAGGTATATCTGAAGGGAACGTGTTAGACTCATATACACTTCCAAAATAATTAATGAACATGTCACATATATATTGGTTTTCAGATGCAACTATTCCATCAAAGGTCATTGTTTAAGGAATAGTTTTCGTAGATTTTTTATTATGAACATAAGACCAGAAGTGTTTGGTATCCGTTTGTAAACTTTTCTCTGTTTTGTCCACATATTCTTTATAATCATGACGAATATTATCTTTAAGTCTCTTACGCAAAACAGAGAATTCTTGATAATCATTAACATTATTAAATTTCTTCCATCTTTTGTGAAATTTATTTTTATTTTTAATTAGGGCTTTAGTAGCTGCAGAGAACCAAATAGGGTATAAACCTTTCTGAATAAATTTTTTAGGTACGGTTTAGCCGGAAGTAGCTAACATCCGACGAAATTATGAGAACAACTTGTATATTAGGAAAGTAGCCAATCACATGATTTCAAAAATATATAACACACGTCCATTATCTTTAGTAGTTTCTTTTTGCTGGTATATTTATTTATTTATTTATTTATTTATTTATTTAAGTTACAACTACCCACACAGATAAACATCCAATTACGGGGCAGGAATATACATACTAAATCAAACACAATACATATTACACAATACATACAAGCTGGGACAAATACCGAGTAAAAACTTAATAACAATAAAATCATTAGAAATACAAAAAAAAGGGGAAAAAAAATAACATATTAATCCTAGTGTAATACGGATAGTTTAATTTTCTTAATATTAGAACAAAATATATCAATGTCATCCTGTATTGAGGTATAATTTGAACACATTGAATGCAAGGGTGAGGATCTAAGTAAATTTGTCTGTGGCATATTTAAATAAAATAGACTGTTTGAACGGGAATGAAAGGTGGGAACATGTAATTTAATGTAACTAGTTAAGAATGGACAATCGATCTGATTGTTTAAGATTTTGAATAAAAATACAATAGAAAAATACCTACGTCGGGATTCTAAATCATTTATTTGAAACCTGCCTAATAGTTCAGACTGAGGTATGCCTCTAGCTGGGTAAATTCCATCATTTTTAAACCACAGATATTTACAGAAAACTCTTTGAGTTTTTTCAACATTTATTTTGTGTACCTCGTAAGCCGGTTTCCAGATTATGGAAGCATATTCAAGTTTTGACCTGACATATGCGTTGAAGAGTAATATCAAGGTTTCGTTATCACCAAATTCCTTTGAATTCCTGACTATAAAGCCCAAATTTCTGTACGAACTAGCCACAATATTATTTATATGATTTGTAAATGTTAGTTTCGTGTCAAAAATTACTCCGAGATCTTTAAATTGATTACTCATTTTTAAATTGACGTCGTTTAGCACATACGTGTATTGAATAGGATTTATTTTCCTTGTAAAAGATACATAGTGGCATTTCTCGATATCAGATGCAACCTATTTTTGTCACACCACATGCTAATTATCTGTAAATCTTCTTGTAATTTGACACAGTCTGCTAAATCATTAATTGCTGAATATAGTTTACAGTCATCAGCATACAGCAAAGTACTACTTTGAAGTCCCAAGTTAATGTCATTTATAAATATTATGAATAATAAAGGTCCTAGAACCGAGCCCTGGGGGACTCCAGATGTTGCAGTTATTTCGACAGACTTGAAACCACGATATTGAACATTAAGCTTCCTGTTAGATAGGTAAGAATAAAAAAAGTTAACAAATGCTTCGGTAAGACCAAAGTTAAATAGTTTACGTAATAAAATTCCGTGATCAAGTCTGTCGAAAGCTTTTGAGAAATCTGTATAAATGACATCAACTTGGTCTCCTCGATCAAGTACCTCGGCTATAAACTGAGTTATGCAAGCCAAATTTGTAACAGTAGACCTGCCAGGCAGAAATCCATGTTGGTTAAAACAAATTTGGGATTTGACATGGAAAAATAGAATGTCATAGAGTACACATTCAAATACTTTGCTGAAGTTACATAAAATAGCTATTTGCCTGTAGTTTTCAACCGCGGATTTGTCATCTTTTTTATAGATAGGACATATGTTTGCTTGCTTCCATAGATCGGGAAAAGTTCCGGCCTGGAGCGATAAATTGAAAATAATTGATAAAGGCAAAGCAAATGTAATAGCACAATCTTTCAAAAGAAATGCAGGTATTCCATCAGGACCAGTAGTTAGTTTAGGTTTAACTTTTTTAAGTGCTTTTAATACATCTTCTGTACATATCTTGGGAACAGAAAGCTGGGGCATATTGGTAACTGTATGAGGATCTGCCCTCGAGTCAGCCATATTAAAACTGGTCGAGGTCACAAATGAAGACTGAAAAAATGAAGCAAATCCATTCAATATTTCTTGGGGGTCGCTCAAGAGAATGCTATTAGGAATACTAGTAGTATTTCTCATATTATTAATATAAATATGACCAGAATTTGCTTGGGTTAGATTTAATCTGTGTTTCAATATTTCTAACATAATTTTTTTGAGCAACATCAATATCTTTTTTAATCTTCTTTCTTAACAATTTAAAATTTATATGAGCATCATGATCGTTCGTTTCATTATATATGCGCCAAAAACGTGATTTTTGTTTTATGTCCCTAATAATTCCACGATTAAACCAGGGGGATAGGATTTGTTCATAGGGGTTCCTTTAGGAACGCTTTTTAAAAAGACAAGATCTAGTTCTTTATACATGCGCAGACAGGCGTCATTAACGTTACCATAAGACGCAAGGCCTATCCAGTCTATGTTACATAAGTCAGCATATAATTTAGAAAAATCTGCTCTCTTAAAATTATAATTTAAAACGGAATTATTAACAAACTTTGACCTTGCTGAATCTGGAAAAAGCGAAAATTCTAAGGGAGGATGGTGATTGTCTTCTGGCAATAAATAGTTTTCAGACTTTTTTACAAGCACATTAGATCTACTTAAAACTAAGTCCAGGACACGGTTATTAGAATTTAGAATTTTATTGTACTGTTGTAGCTCAAAAAATTTACTAAAATTAATTAGTGACATTAAGCGCCTATTAATATATTGAGGGTTATTCAAATAATTTATATAATCAGCTATATTAAAATCCCCAATAAAATCAGTCCATCATCATTATTCAAAAAAGTTAAATTTGTTAAGGCATCAAATATGGATATGGATTCGTGTATATTAGAGGTTCTATCGCTTATTCGACCTTATCATCGGATTCCTCAAAAAAATACATGAGAATAGATTTTGATTTTCTATTTTGGCCCAATAATAAAGCCAGGAAATCGAGTGAGCTTCATACGTGGGACAATCTGCACTATACAACATAAGCGGTAATAAATTTTCAGTCCTTATATAATGTAATTAATCATTAATAATAATAATGCTTAATAAACCTGAAGTATAATTTACACGAGTCAGTTTTAGATGCACTATATTCGAGAGAAATAATTTAATTTAATGTCATTGCAAGTTGCTAATAAAACTACGAATAAGGTCGCTACAAATAAAACATGGAAGAATTTAATTCCAAAATTAATTATTTAGGAACTCTTGTAGCTTGCTAGGCATTACAATTAGTTTTCAATTATTCTTTAACAATTTTTAGAATTTCTTTATTGCTTGGAAATTAATGCAGTTAAGTTAGTTCAATATAAAAAATAAATTATAAAAATTAAATTCGTATAAAAATAGCTTTTAACTTTATGTGTGTACAAACTGTAATAATAATAATAATAATAATAATAATAATAAAATATTAATAAAAAATTTTATTTAGCAAATGTTATGCTACAAAATACTAATTTCTAATATAATATAATCTTTTAATTTTTTTAAATAAATTTTTAAAATGGTAAATAATTACATAAATTTAATCATTAATAATAAAAATCTATACTATTTCCTATATATTTGGTACATTATTTCCTAAAACTATTGTCACTAGAAATTTCCAATAATAAAAGTATGTCTGTCATGGTAGGTTTTACTGCATTTATTTGGCTCTTGAGCAATATCGTTTAATAAATAACAAGAGATGAGTTTAAAGAAAATTGAAAAATAAATTTCAATGGAGTTACGAATTATTTAACCTGCGGTTCTATGCATAGGTAGATACGTGAGATTCAAAAAGTGCCAATAAACATATCTTGTTTCCCAATAAAATGACGATGAAAAATTACTACACATTCTGCTACGTTCTGTTATTCTTCACACATTGAACGTAGGGAATATATTTACATGTTTAAATTGAAATATCGTCTAAAGTCACGAATATTTGATTGTATCAAATACCACTCAAGTATTAAGTAAAATGTGCTTGACTTCAGTAAATACTACACATGTTTTCAAATTTCGTATTTTCAGTAGATAACAGAAAAATTTACCGTACGATAGCTATAGTTGGAGCAATGGATAATAGTAATAATAATAATAACAAATGGTCTTTATTTCCCAAATAATACATAATTATTAAATTAAAAAAAAACAAGTAAGAAAATAAACAAGAGATTACTACATATATATGGGATATCGTCGAAGATCAGCTGTCTGTGCAGGAAACAGACTCTGTTTTTAATCTTTTGCGGACAATATGTTACAATAAGACAATAATAACAAAAAATTAAGTTAAGAATTGAAATAAGAAAGTAGAAAATACAATTTTTATCTGTAATTCCAGGTTTTTTCTTTTGTCAAATAATTTAATTTAATGTTATTAGTGGAAGAACATTTTTTTTCCTATAAAACTCTGCACAACATTCATTTTATTAAATAAGGTTTTAGCCAAATTTCTTAATTAAGTATTGTGTATTTTTTCTAGATATCAACACCAGAATTTCCAATTCCCCTTCTATACTTGACACTATACATTCTTAATTTCAACATTAAATGAAATAAAACTTGACTGTTTCACGACTCTCGTAATTTTATTTATATATCTTACACAAAATATATGTATAATATAATAATAATAATATTAGTAGTTTATTCATCTGCTTTAAAAATTTACATAATTATAATGCACAACAAAATATCTCAAACAGTACGAATAAACTAAAGAATAGGCAAAATTAAATTATAAATGCACTTTGTTGATATTATCAATACCTATACTATTGACTCACAGAAGAAAATTCTTGTTTGTGACTTTTGTGAGTATTAGTAATATACTCGTATAATCATATCAGAGTAATTCTCCTATATGAACAAAAATGAGATTCACAATAAAAAAATTATAAACAAAGTAGAATAAAAATCGAAGAAGAAATTTGTTAGTTTTTTATTAACTTAATAGGTATAGGTATAATGTGGGTTTTACATTAACAATTTAACAATGTGGGTTTTACATTAACAATTTCTTTATCAATAGAAATTCATGAATTAATTCTCCAATTTCTTGTAGAACTGGTTTTGTTTTACACTTGTGAAGAAATTCATGAATTTATTTTACAATACTGTCACTAAAGCAATTGTACCAATTACCATTTTGAAATTTGACGGATCCCAAGATATTTGAAGTTCTCAAAACACTTTTCGCCGACCTTTACACACTCGATTTAATTTCAGTTCTCCTAGCTCAGTGAAATAAAACGTCAACAACAAAATATATGAATCCAACCAAACTTTTTCAAGTGTTTATGCTTATTCTGCTAAAAACTTGATGTTGGTAGTCCTGTAATTCACAAGGAAATAGACCAAGTTCTAATTCGTGAAGAAATTCATGAATAAATTGATGAATTTATTGAACGTCCAAGTTGGTGTTTTATATTAGTAAAAGTTCTTCATGAAGCAACTTCATAAATTTATTCATGAATAAGTTGTTAATCATGAAGAACCTGAGAATAATTTCTGGCTTCTTCACCTGAAACAGATAGCAAATAATTTACGACATATGAAATTAAAAGTAAATCTAGTTTTAATTCTGTGTCCATGTCCAAACTCTCAGATGAACTGATGCCAGTATCAGAAACAAGAGAAATAAATTACTAACGCTTCTACTACGCTTGCCCATGAAATAATATAAACAGGAAAACCCTTAACAGATATCCAAGCTAAATTAATTTCATCTTACTTTGATAAATGAAATTAAATAATTAATAAACTAAAAAACAAAAAAGCACCTGGGGTCGATAATGTTAAAACAGAAACTCCAATTGCAAAATCCCTTATTCGCTTGTTATTTGAAAATGACAACGCCCAGTGACTTTCAATCAATGCAAAGTTGTCCCACGGTATTTAATTCACTTCAAGGAATGAATTTAGGAGACAAAATATTCTCCAGTAGTCCGTGTTGGTAGGGGTTTGTATAAGAAAAGATCCTCCAGCAATACGTTTTCGTACTGATACCTAACGATGACAATTAATATTGCGAGTTCAGCAATAGATTCATCCATTTGTAATGAAAATTTACGTGATTGGAGATGAAAAGTAAGTTCATTCATTATATTAGCTGCTAAATCTATGATGT
This sequence comes from Rhagium mordax, assembly GCA_963680705.1. Lineage (NCBI taxonomy): Eukaryota > Metazoa > Arthropoda > Insecta > Coleoptera > Cerambycidae > Rhagium > Rhagium mordax. Next base: position 23,034,079 of record OY796665.1, read on the forward strand.
GCTGAGCTACCGGAAGTGGGAGCTCACCTATTTCTTTTACTGATTTTTCACCCATCATACTTTACCATATTCATAGCAGAAGGTTTAATAAGATTTTCCACAATTAAGTAGGCTTCACCGCATTGAGCTACCTGATAGCTGACTAAGTAGGAAGCCTCAGTTACTTTTTCAATCACCGCATTATCATTATGGTTCAAGGATCCTAAATACATATAACTTTCATTATATTTCCTAATTTTTTAGAAACTGCTCTGAGTTGTTTACTTGTAGAAGCATCAACTGGCCTAACTTCTCTTGGGGCGATTTCAATTGTAACACTCATTATTACCATCACTATCTTTAGCAAGAAAGCAGGTGTTGAGTCCGAAAAGGAGGAGGCCAGTTCTGCACGCTTTAGAGAGCCTTTTTTAAGCAACCCCTCCATCCTGCCACAATTTATCGAAAACGTTTTTATGGCAAAAAATTACAGCGTATATTTGTCGCCCATTACTTTGCTTTTTGCTTTGAAAAACAACACGGGTTTACAGAAAAAATGGAAGTTTTAATTTGCAGGAAAGGGAGCAAATAATTAAATGACACCACCAAGATAATATGGTGAGGCAGATAAGAGAATCATGTGCAGTGACTTTCAATAATAGATGGGGGGAGGGGGATATTAAAGAAAATATGATTGGGCCATTTTTTATACAAGAAACTTTAGATCCAAGTATTTGGAACTACCGCAGCAATAAATTGTACTCAAAATTGCATAAGAAATGTCTAGGTAACTCTCTTTGACCATCCGGATCATCAGATCACCACATCTTTCCCTTAATTATTTTTTATGGACATATTGCAAATCATATTTATGTTATCAAATGTTACGATAAGCTTCTATGATAGATTGGAAAATTGTATTTACAAAATGGAAACATTTTTGAGCATTTGCTCTAATTGTGTTTCAAATTTAAATTTAACTCTTTGTTTCCTTGGATAATTATTTGTTTCCTTTGATAAAACAATGCAATAATTCTTTTCAACAAATTGTCAGTGGCAATATACGTGAAGAATTCTTATTTTCAGATAAAATAGTAGTACACCATTCCGTGTTATTAGGTTATTAACAGAAGTTGTTGTGAGTTGTTACTGTTGAGTCAAAATTTACGACAATTGATAAGTCTAAAAACATATATGTCTAACAGGAGTCGCATCTGAACGTAGCATGTCTTCTACTATTACGAATTGTGTATTTTAGATGTAGGTGCGTTAATAGTAATGTACGCGCATAGATCAATTGCTAGAACCACAGTTAAGAGCGTGGTTTTCTATAATAATACCATTTCATAGGTACCTATTCTATATAGAAGTAAATTTTTCAACCACCACTAATATTCAGGTTCCTAAGTTTATAGTAATACGCAAACCCTCCTATTATCGAAAACTCCTCAGTATACAATTTTTTGTTCTTATGAGGAATATCTGCATTTGTTACCGTTTCGAGGTTAAGTGTCTTATCTGGATATAGAAGGCAATGTGAAATATTATATTTATAGATTTGTGGTTTCGTGACATTTTACTGATACATATATATTTTATTTTCAGAAATCAAAACAACCACAACTACAACCACAACTACGACCACTACAACAACGACAACGTCCACGACGGAAACCAGTTTAATTCTAGGTAAAAATTATTTGCTTCCAGATGAGTATATACAGGGTGTTCCAGTTTTTTGTAGCAGGACTTTAACAGTCGATAGACAATTGAAAATTATTAAAAAAAGTTCCTATAAACATAGGTTGAAAAATGCTTAGTTTTCGAGATACAGGGTGTTAAAGTTTGAAAATAAATACGGATTTATATTAATATTTCCAGAATGCTAAGAAGTATCGAATCCAAACTTGCCAATTCTTTACATATAATTTAGAGGTCTATTTTAGAATAATAAACTACTACTTTACTTAACCATGGGCGTAGATATATGGATTTACTAAGGCTCTTTTTTACAAAAAAGTAGTACGCCACTGATATTTTCCCATGTTTTCAGTTTAATTCAATAAAGCAAGAAAAAACAAAAATTTAATGTCTCTTGGCACTTTTTGATATGACAAGCCGTTTTCCAGAAAATTTACATTTAATCATTTGATGCACGCATCTGGACGAATTTTAGACAAACTTAAGTCGCTCAGAATTTCACCAAATTTGATGGTGCGAAAAGTCTCTTAAAAATAAAGAATGAAACAATTAAAATATTTATTGTAAAAGTTTATTATCATGTAAATCAAAATTTTTATAACACAAATGTATTAAAACGCAACGGTCGAACTAAAATAAATGATTAGAAACACAAACACAAAAGCTAGCAACATGTAAAAGTGTCTTACTTCATTACAAGCATCATTAACGATGTTTCATTCTTTCTTTTTAAAAGACTTTTCGTACCATCAAATTTGGTGAAATTCCGAGCGACTTCAAGTTTGTCTAAAATTCGTCCAGATGCGTGCATCAAATGATTAAATGTAAATTTTCTGGAAAACGGCTTGTCATATCAAAAAGTGCCAAGAGACATTAAATTTTTGTTTTTTCTTGCTTTATTGAATTAAACTGAAAACATGGGAAAATATCAGTGGCGTACTACTTTTTTGTAAAAAAGAGCCTTAGTAAATCCATATATCTACGCCCATGGCTAAGTAAAGTAGTAGTTTATTATTCTAAAATAGACCTCTAAATTATATGTAAAGAATTGGCAAGTTTGGATTCGATACTTCTTAGCATTCTGGAAATATTAATATAAATCCGTATTTATTTTCAAACTTTAACACCCTGTATCTCGAAAACTAAGCATTTCTCAACCTATGTTTATAGGAACTTTTTTTAATAATTTTCAATTGTCTATCGACTGTTAAAGTCCTGCTACAAAAAACTGGAACACCCTGTATATTAAATTTAAATCGTAACGATACAAAAGTTCCCTCGAAAACCAGAGACCAGAATAGAATACTCACTAATCACTAAAAGCCATACACTTAATTGTGTAATTTCACGAATTACACAAACCAAAGATTATTAGCATTGAAAAACGAAACATATTAAGTTTCTGCAACGTCTGCGAAACATTATTGTTTTTATTTTAGTTTATTTATATTTTATATGTATATATAAAAAAAAACAACCTATAACTGTTGCTTTGACGTACAGTCACAGGCGTAAAGGTTATTTTTTTTTTAAATCCGAAATTTTTTTATTGTCTGGGAATTGCTCAGAAGTGTGGTAGTAAATCCCAAAAAAGAAAAGAAAGGAAACACGATATTGTAAAAACATTTTAAATTTAGATATTTGAAGCGATTCAAAACACCTGTTCTAAACCTTTATTCCTAAAGAAAATTATTTTTCTCTATTGGCTGTTAGATATTGGCGCTATAAAGAATTTGAGAAATTCCACAAATACATTTTATACTACAATAGTTGAAAAGGAAACGTCTTTAATATTCATTAAATTCCACTGCTATTCCCTTGACTTATATCCTTTAGTTGGAAATCAATATTAAATTTTTGTGAATAAACAAAATTCTCCACCATTAGACTCTAGTAGAAATATTTAATTAGGAGAAAAATTTGAGAGTTTTAATAAAGCCTCGACTAAATTAAATCCACTCCCCGTTTCTTTTCACTGCAGCGAAATTTCGCCTTCCGAGTTAAATCGCTCATCGGATTTAACTCTTTTGTTCTCAGCAATGCTATCATTTAATCCAGTTTTTTGTATAGTTTCCTCGTTTTGTCTTAACTTTTGCAGTTACAATTACAACACACCCGACGAAAATGGAAAAACAAAAACGTTCATTTTATTGATTTGCAGTTAAAAAGTTTTATTCCTTTGTTTGAGATATATTAAATTCATTCCGAGCCACCAAAGTGAAAACATAGATTTGTTCTTTAATTAAAAGTTTGGTATACGATGACTATCAGTAGAATTAGGTACACAAATGTAAGGCGAAACGAGGGCATATTTATTGTTTTGAAATAAAAACGTTTCATACCAATTTCAATTGAATATTCCCAAAATGGTTTGGAATAGCACAAATCATACGTCCTTCGATACCGCCGGCTCTTTGATATTTTCGAGAGGATACTGTTGGAAATCAAGGGGTCACTACTAAATAAACTTAACGTCAAAATGTATCCTCAATAACTTATAAATTAACCTGTATCATGATTTGTTTGACAAACATAGAATAAACTGTCTGGTTTAGGTGGTAGCTAAATCTGATTTGTTGTTTTCTAGAAGGAATTCGTAGAATTAAAAGACACGTTGATGATTTATAGTAGTAAATATACAGAGGAAATACCCTTGAGGCTGCGTTTGCAATATAGCGACAAAAAACAAGATGTATATGTCCGATTCATTCGCATGTAACTCCATTTGGCGCTGCCAAAACCAATCCCATAAATTTTCATTTGATTTACTGTTTCATTTGTGTTGTTCTTTTCAGAAATAACTAGCAGCATTAAAAGCAGCGTCACTCCATTATTTGGAAATATTGGTAAGTTGATTAAGCGGTTTTGGGCTTTTGTTTCTGATTTCATTAAAATTTGAAATAATGCACAAGCCGGGTTTTTAAAATGTCCCTTTTAACGTTATATTATAAATATATTTTAACGGGCTATTGTGTAAGCCGCACGAGGAAATAATCCCCTTAACATTTTGCGGAATATGTGTATTACATTTTCAGTGTTGGCTTTATCGCGAAATCAACAAAAACACGAATCAGGAATTCCACTTCATATCTTTGAATAAGCTATTTACTACTGCAATTTTATTTTTATATTAGATTGTACTGATTGATGACATTAATTTTTGACTGATTGTCTAGTTAAAAATTTTTTTGCAACAAAAAATGTTTTTAATGTAATTGTACTTTAGAAATGGATCCAAGAACCAACAGTGAGTGGGCGTCTTTGCAGTGGAACGATTAAGCATTTTTCCGATTTTGTTGTGAACTATCAACTCACTATCGAGATTTTAATTTGAACGATGATGAGAATCAGGCATTATTGAGAAAAAATAATATGCTGGAAGACCAAGTAAATGAACAAAGAAGTGGGTGGTTATTCCAGATCTTTGAGGGAGAGGAACCAATTAATTAATAGATGAGTTTGCGTCATGGCCAAAATATTTGAGAGACGAATCGTTTTTTTTTCTTTTAGCAGTCTTTACGGTAAAAAATTCTTTCACAATATTATATATTCACTATATTCCCCGAGGGATTTCAGTGGTTATATGAATAGTCAGACTATGAAAATAAATTCCATCAGCAGAATCTCTCATAAAAACCTTGACACACCCTAGTATCTTTCTAGAATTGGTTTCTGAGTTGCAATTTTATGGAGACGAATCTGCTCCACTTCTTTGATCAGTGTATGAATGCAAATAATGTGTATTGGTTCATTTAGCAATTAAATATTGATGAGCTTCCAAGCGGGAGTATTTCAGCATATATCGCAAATACCACAATCAATTTTACTGAGGATTTTATAATAAAATAGTGGATTTACATTTGTCCTCCCAACGTTGTGTGACAAATAATTATTGTAATAAAGGATTTTTTTTATTTTTACTGACAAATCGTAGCTCTGTTTATAAGCATGACGAAAGGGAAGGTTTGTCGTCCTCGTGAAGAAGTCCGATTTCTTTAATTTTACTTAAAACAAGAAATTGCTCTTACTATGCAACATAATATAACTTTAGAGAGATCTTAGTCATTTCGATATTGGACAAACTCCGAATCTTAACAGTCAATGTTGAAAAATAGGCCTGTAGAATTAGACGATGTGAACGGGAATCTGTTACTAATTCGTTTCAGATAGCCGTAGGTAAAAACAGGTGTATTTAGTTATAAGGAATATACCTCTGCGATACCTCCCAAATCAAATAAACAGAACATTGTTTAAACATCACTTTTATGTGAAAAAATCATGAAATTTGTAGTTTTTTAAAAATTACAGTAAGACTGCAGTAGATTAATTTTTTTGAATGTTTCTGTTTACTAGGTATTCCAATCCGGTTAATTTAAGCCCAGGTTGATTTCATTTCATTGATTATTTATTTAAATAATTTCCGAAAACCATCGAAATTTTCGAAAATTTCAAGCATTTTTTACTCTAAAAGGAAAAGTGCTAGACTGTTGAAACTTTGGTGGAATATGTGTCTCATTACCCTCAACATACAAAAAAAATTTCGTTTCAAAATGTTTATTAGTTTTTAGAAATTCTATTTGTTTATTAAAAAGGTCCCAAATGTTTAATGAACAATTGACCTATTAACGTTATCAAATATAATTCAACCATAGCTCATTTTTTTCGTCAAGACGTCAATTTTACGAATCTGTTATGGGCGTATCGATTTTCAATAATTTTGACCGTCAAAATGGCGTTAACAACATTGCTACTTTTCAGAGCAGCGTTTTTTGTAAATAACTTTACAACAAATGAACGTATCTGCACAAATCTTTCATATTTGAGTTGCTGGTATTTTTCTACAAATTTATTAAAAAAAATTGTTGCTCTGGGACATGTAGGAGCAGAGATAATTTTTTAAATTGTTTAATGCGCCAAACGTTTATTTATTAATATTTATGGCCAAAATTGAAACTGGTTGTTAATAAGATCTTGAATTTTGTGAATTCATCAAGTTCTATTGAAAACGGGCCCTTTTTGAGGTCGAAATATAATTTTTAATCATTAGTGATTTTATAGCGTCTTCAATTTGTTTGGCTCAAGGGACAAGTGAATTTTTGATCAAACGAGTTTCAAATTGGGGTAGCGAGAAAAATTCGTCATATCTCCGTTATTTTCCGGCCAATTTCGACGTTTTTTTTTTAATTTGGGGTAGCTCACGAAAATAATAACAATGGGCACATTTGCAATATCCAAATAATAAACAAATAATTGTTATAAACAATTTTTTTATTTTTTCTTTTTTGCGCTTATGCAATTTATAATGTGCTAATGTATTAAATATAAATTTATATATATTATATAATGGTAACAATGCTGTAACATCGTATATTGTTTGATGGAGAAATAGTTTGTGCATACATTGTTACCATTATATAATCTTTATAAATTTATATTTAATACATTAGCACATTATAAGTTGCATAAGCGCAAAAAAGAAAAAATTTAAAAAAAAAATTGTTTATAACAATTATTTGTTTATTATTTGGATATTGCAAATGTGCCCATTGTTATTATTTTCATGAGCTACCCCAAATAAAAAAAAACGTCGAAATTGACCGGAAAATAACGGAGATATGAAGAATTTTTCTCGCTACCCCAATTTGAAACTCGTTTGATCAAAAATTCACCTGTCCCTTGAGCCAAACAAATTGAAGACGCTCAATCACTAATTATTAAAAATTATATTTTGACCTTAAAAAGGGCCCGTTTTCAATAGGACTTGATGAATACACAAAATTCAAGATCTTATTAACAACCAGTTTCAATTTTGGCTATAAATATTAATAAATAAACGTTTGGCGCATTAAACAATTTAAAAAATTATCTCGGCTCCTACATGTCCCAAAGCAACAATTTTTTTTAATAAATTTGTAGAAAAATACCAGCAACTCAAATATGAAAGATTTGTGTAGATACGTTCATTTGTTGTAAAGTTATTTGCAAAAAACGCTGCTCCGAAAAGTAGCAATGTTGTTAACGCCATTTTGACTGTCAAAATTATTGAAAATCGATACGCCCATAACAGATTCGTAAAATTGACGTCTTGACGAAAAAAATGAGCTGTGGTTGAATTATTTTTGATAACGTTAATAGGTGAATTTTTCATTAAACATTTGGGACGTTTTTAATAAACAAATAGAATTTCTCGAAAACTAATAAACATTTTGAAACGAAATTTTTTTTCTAAGTTGAGGGTAATGAGACACATATTCCACCAAAGTTTCAACAGTCTAGCGTTTTTTTTTTCAGAGTAAAGAATGCTTGAAATTTTAGAAAATTTCGATGGTTTTCGGCAATTATTTAAATAAATAATCAATGAAATGAAATCAACCGGGGCTTAAATTAACCGGTTTGGAATACCTAGTAAATAGAAACATTCAAAAAAATTAATCTTAATGTAATTTTTAAAAAACTCCAAATTTCATGATTTTTTCACATAAAAGTGACGTTTAAACAATGTTCTGTTTATTTGATTTGGGAGGTAACGCAGAGGTATATTCTTTATAACTAAATACACCTGTTTTCACCTGTGGCTATCCGAAACGAATTATTAGTTACACCGTTTTTTCTATTTCTGCAGGCCTAAAACTGATATTGGCACTGACGTTCAGTAACTGCAAAAACATTAAAGTTAGTGAATAAGGTATATTACTAATGTAACAATAAGAAAATATTCAATATTTTTATATTTTTGCGATAAGGAATCTGCAGGATATATTACACTGATGATTGGGTCGTTTACTTCAGTCATCCATGAATTTGTAGCAACTGGCATGTTACTATTAGTTGTTGTTTGTTCTTTAAAATTTTATTACTCCAACAATAAATTGTATATAATATGTATTGTTAAATTAAAACTAGATCAATTTTGATGACTCGCAGTATCTACAACATACATATATTGCTTCACAAATAATTCATATTTATATTCATTTCCCTGTTGAATACCCTTACCAGGCGGGAAACAGTGGGCGATTAATATTACTTTCAGAAATATTGCTTGGCAGTACAGTCGTTTTCGTTCACATATATCTGCTGTTCTTGGAGTTAATTATGACCCCATGTTCAATGTACGTACAGCCAAAAAATACTTTCTTATTTTCACAAGCATAATGTATTGTGATAAATAATGTAGTTGGTTCTAGAGGTATAAAGCCCAACTAAACAACATTAAGGTATGGAGAGAACTGTAATGAAGATAATGAAAACAACGTGCAATAAATTATAAAAACAAAATGAATATGTCAAGATAAAAATTATATTACAAATTTAGCACAAAAAAAAACGAAATTATTCATTTAAAATAAACAGGCCAAAATCAGTATGAATACAACAAAATTTAATATTTTAGTAATTTTAGTATTCCTGAGCGGAAAAATTCCGAATAACTAAAATTATTCCGTCGTAACAAATTAACATTAAGAATTCCCATCGATTCAGTGCGTTAAAAATTTTAGTCAAAAAAATTAATTTTCTGTAAAAATCTCGATTACTATTGATTTAACTACTAACATCATCATACAGAATTCTGAGAATCTAATTTATTTTCCAGTGCAAGCAAGGAAAACTATTTTGCTTTTTGATGTTTCGGTTTATTCAATATAATACAGATTTTAATTAAAAAAAACTCATTCAGTGAGTGCTGTGAATATTAAGTTTATATAATTTAACTTATTTGTAGTATTGATGGAAAATGTATTTTTTGCTTTTTGTTTTACAAGGAAATTGCAGGATACCAAAATGGCTACATTTTAAAATTAGTTTGTAATATACGGGGTGATTTGTGAAAGCGGGGCGCTATAGATGTCAATTTTTTAAATAGAACACCCTATATATTTTTGAAAATTTGAATTTTTTATGAAATCCTCTATATTACTACATCAGGATATCATAGTGTAAAACTTATAGTTCTCGAAATATTTGAGAAAATTAAGAAAAAAATGAATTTGTTAGCATTTTTTTATTTTTTGTTATTTTCTCACTGTGTTAAATTAAACAAGAATTTTATAACTACTAGTTTAGACAAAGATTGATTTATTTGTTACAGGGTGTTCAAAAAAATTTTAACATTTTCATAAAACTTCGAAGCTCATTATCTCGCTTATTTCAAATGGAACACCCTATATTTTTTATATATATATATATATTTTATAGGCCTATTTATTTCCTAAAACTTTTGTTAAATATGTCCTATCCTATCCTAAAGGAATTAGGAGATATTGGCAGAAATATAGATTTTTTACAATATTTGGAATAGTATACCTTTTAATCAGCCTCGATATTAAATAAAAAGTGAAATAAATTATTCAGATTATTTTTAAACTAGCGTTCCTAATAAAATTAAATATTTTTTTCTTATAGGATATGAAAAGCCCCTCTGAACAGGAAAATGATCATTTTATTTCCATTTAATTGAAAAAAGCCAAGCAAAATAAAATGAATGGAAAATAAAATTATTGCAAGTCAAAAAACCAGGTTTCACAAACATACAAAATATACTTAAGACAAAAATGTTAGCGTCTAAAATATATCATATGAAGTACCCTAAACGACGTATAACAAATAAAAAATGTATGGAAAATTTGATGCAACAGGACATGTTGAATTTATTTGGTTTTGTTTGGCTTTTTTTCAATTAAATGAAAATAAAATAATCATTTTCCTGTTTAGAAGAGCCTTTGCAGTACTTATAAGAAATAATTATTGCATTTTATTAGGAATACTAATTTAAAAATAATGTGAATAACTTATTTTTCTTCTCATTTAACATCTATTTGTTTTTTCTCGAGACTAATGTGATTAAAAGGTATAAAACCGTTCCAAATAATGTAAAAATCTGAATATCTGCGAATATCTCCTAAACCATTTAGGATAGGTATAGGACATATTTAACAAAGGTTATAGGCGCCTATTTATTCCCTATAACCTTTGTTAAATATGTCCTATAAGATTCTATAAAAAAGGATGTTCCATCTGAAATAAGAGTCGAAATTTTCTGAAAATGTCAACATTTTCTGAACACCCTGTAACAAATAAATCAATTCTTGTCTAAACTAGTAGTTAAATTTAAACCTTCTTTTAACCCGAAATGAAAGAGTACCTGTTTAACTTAGCGCAGTGACGACAAAATGTTTGTTTTGGCGTATACAGTACTGTACTATAGTGGCAGACACTTCTATCATTGGTAGGTTTTTGTGCAATTTGCCAAAGTGGCGAAAAATGGACCAAAATTAAAAATTTTCACAAAAGTAGTCAGAATTGTAAAAAACATCTACCCAGCCAACTTATGGTTCACAAGACACCAAAAAACCCTAACCCTGGCTGGCAGACCTTTTTGCCAAATTTAACTCCCCAAACCGTCCCTTAAAGTGTTAAAATTGTTTTTCAGTTTTTTAGTGAAATGAATATAAATATGCACCTCCTTCAAAGTCACGTAAAATACCCCGAAAATCAGATTTCGATAAAAAAAAAATGTCTTTTTTCTATGCTTTATTTACAGCCTCATTTTGGCAGCGTCGTTTTGAATCATCCTTTATAATCCGCCACTTTAGCATACAAATGCACGACAATGTTATAAATCGGCCATAAAATGAAGTCATTGAATTATACAGATTTTGTAAATGCCAAATGCAAGCAGACGCAGATATTTTGCGCACCCACATATGAAAGATATCTTAGAGCAACCTAAATCTTTACGAGGTTTTACAATTTTTTCCAGCAACATTTTTTCCTATAATGTTTACAGGAGTTTGTAGATAAATTTATATTCTATAAAACAGATAATCAATTTTTGGAATATTGGACGCCAGTTCCTCATTTTAGAGTAAGAAATAACACTTTATCTCTCAGTGGTTTTGACAAAGGCTCGGATAGCTGTGGTGAAGGCACGGTCTTGTTCAAAGGTCTAATTAGTTAACAACAGACTGGACGATAATATATTAAACTCAACGATTTCAATAATTAAATAATGTCTTGAAAATCATTGCTCAGGTATAAAATGATGCGTGACTTTCGGTTAAACGTTATGCGGCGGCGGTTTACGGCCGCCAAATGCGACCTTAAGGCAGGACACAAAAGATCGGGACTCTTATCTCAAATTTCGTGCAGCCAAAGTTTTTCGTACTCCGTATGGTTTCTTTAACAATTACTCTTCGAAGTGGAGCTATGCTATAAAGGTAATTACGTCCCTTTTTCAACGTGTGACAAGTATGAGGCGGGGCGCACATAAATTTACCGTAACCCTTGATCAGTGTCGATCTTCCGAGCTAGAGAGTTAAAAATTTCAGTAGGGTGGTTCGCACGACATTCCAGAGGAGTCCTACCACCCGAAAGAGATTTTTTTTATAACCAGACTCACCTGCTGCTCGCCCTGGAATTTGCCTACTCATCCAGTAAAATGTCACTTTCAGGACTTGTTACGTAAACTACTATTACCGGTTTAAAACATTTTGCATTACTAACTGACCAACTGTGATCCCTTGTATATGGGGGTCGCGGCCCCCAATGTTGAGAAATGTTGATCTAGTATGTCCAATGTCTAGAGAAAATGTGAAAATGTGCAAATAACGACAACTTTACCCTGTAGGTCAACGAATTGAGTAATGAATGATGTGATGCAGTTCAGATTAGTTGTAGTGGATCGATCTTTCATGAAATCGTGTCGGTATTGTGAATGTTCATGTTATGGTAAACATTTCTATGCGGTAGAAATTCCAGGGCTATATAAATTGAACAGGGTCGAAACGAAAATTTATTTTATTGGAGCTTACCACCTTCTTTATGAACGTTGCAAAATTTAAAACATTTCCAGGTTTGAGGAAGTGTATATGTTTTTAGGCATTCATTTTCATTGGAGTAGGAAGCGTAAGCACAGTTCTTCGGTATATAAGCTAAAGCTGCATCGAAATCGATAGTCATTATAGGTTTATTCTATTTTAACGCAACATGAACCAATTTTCACTAATGTAGCTACTAGATAGAACGTAATTATTATCCAGAAACACATTATGTGAAAATATAAACGATTAGTTAAGAAAGTCAGCATGTTCGTTCAAAATGTCTCTAGGATTATTAATTTCTTAATCATCTGCAAACATATATTATTGGACATATAATTATGTAAGAATTATTAATATTCGCTTCAGTTTTACCTCTTAGATTTAGTCCCTGATTCAAGCATACTTTGTAAAACCTGTGGCTTTGTATATTATGTTAAGTTGATCACTTTGCATTGTTTTGTTTTTCTAGGCAGGAAGGTCGTCGATGAAGACCCTTCTGAGAATTGGCTGTTTCCAAGCTATGCACCGGCTCCATTAGAGCTAGAAACCTACTCCAGCTCCCCATCAAACAACAAAGGATCGGTTATTTCCCGCTTAATTCTGACTTTATTCTTTATAGTGCTTTCGGTTCTGAGGTGACATATAATATACCGTTAACCCTGCAAGCCGTTTAATCAAACGGAGTTTTATAAAATGTTCGTGAATGTCCCATTTAATAAGTGTTTACGTTGTACATAGAAAAAGTGTAAAAAAGTTTTTAATATAACAGTGTATAAAGTGAACATCATATCAAGATATAAACTTATATATATGTAGTGTCATTGTTGAGAAACTTTTAATTTTTATAAGGAAGTTCGGACGACTTGTGTCAGCAACCCCCAGAGCCAAACTGAATAATGTCAGTATTTTGCAAAATTGTTTCAGCAAGATTTCATTGAATAAGTTTTGTATGTGGATTAGTTTCGTCTGCTAGAGTTTCCGTAAAATGAGTTTGGTTGAGAGCATGGTTTGCGTGAAGAACGTATTTCGTTTTGACGAGTCTATTGTGAATATGAAGAGCTGGCAGTTGGTGCACCTCTCACCACGCCCTCAACCAAACTAATTTTGCGAGAACTCTAATTTTTAAATAATTTTTACCAAAATTTTGTTTTTAACGCCATTACTGTTTGTTTAACCTAGAAATTGATTAATTATTGCGTTTGTCTGTCAAAATACATATTTTCGCCTCTTGACACTTTTGTCACTCCATTTTTTCAACTGGCCATTTTTTCCCATAGTTTTTTTTTCCACTGGCCATTTTTTAGCATAGTTTTTTTTTTCATAGGTCATTTTTTCCCATAGTTTTTTTTTCCACTGGCCATTTTTTCCCATAGTTTTTTTTTCATAGGTCATTTTTTCCCATAGTTTTTTTTTCATGTCATTTTTTTCCATAGTTTATTTTTCCATAGGTCATTTTTCCCATAGTTTATTTTTCCCGAGATGTTTCCACTATGTTTTTATTTATTGACAAATTATTGACATTTGTTTTCTCTCAAACGTATAATTCAACGAAGTAAAATGGTCGAAACAGAAGTCCATATTTTCCGCTCATACGAAGAGAAAAAAAGAAGGCAGGATTGCAGAGTATCTTCACAACGTGGGCAACAGCATCTCGTTTTAATTCTCGATTTTGGAGACATAGAATGTTTTTGATAGTATGTACCTTATCTGAAATATCTTAATATATTTACGAATAAATTTTTTTTTATTGAAAATTTTTGTGGGAAATTTTAGTGGAAAAAAAGGTCAGTGGGAAAAAGAATCAATGGGAAAAGTGGCCTATGGAAAAAAAGGCCAGTGGGGAAAAGAAGCAATGAGCAAAGTATCCTATGGAAAAAAAGGTCAGTGGGAAAAAGAATCAGTGGGAAAAGTGGCCTATGGAAAAAATGGAGTAAAAAAAACGACTGGGAAAAAGTGGAGTGACAAAAATGTCTCACTACCGGTGGTTACAACATAATAATTTCATTACTTACATTTATTTAACTAATGATTTGCTAATAACATGGTTATTATATACTTCTTTAAGCTTGTAATATACTTTAATTGAATCGAACTCAATTGGATTTAGGTCAGAAAAACATATTTATAGTTATTATAATATATTTTATTCTAAAGATAGTAAAAAAGGATTATCCTGATTTTCTTCCACTTTTTATGTTATTGCTGAGCCTTAGTACTACTGTACTGTTATATTATTAAATACTTTTCACATAGGAGTAACGCTTGGATCAAAAGTAACCTTGTAAGCAACACAAAATTTCTACAGAATAGACCTGATAATTTTAAAATTTTAGATGCATAATGTTAAGAAACATTTTGACTTGAAATAGTCGATATATTTTTACCAAGGGAATTATTTACTGAATAAATTAACCAGTTAACAAATCGGCTCTGAAATATAAATAATATGATAATATTTTCTTGCCTTTAGAAGAGGAATGGTCCTTCCTATCCACATTAAACACAATTTGTCTATCGAATACCGAACAAAGAGAAAAGTGGAAGAAGCGAATTAAAGGAAACTTAAAAGAGCATAAAGGAGACAGGTAGTAGAAAACAAAGAGATCTGCATATGAATATCCAAGGTACCAAGGATTTGCAGATAATAACAATATCCTTGGATCGGTCAAGTATGCGCTGTGAATAGTCGGACCTAAAGGTGTATCATATTTTTTTATATATTTTACACTATTTAGCTTACCCACTCTTCATATTTTTGCACGCCCATGACCCAACATTGGAAAAGGTACGGAAAATTAGATGAAAGTTGCAAATTTGACGCTTGCCATCCCCCCCCCCCCCTCTGTTGATTCTCCTGGTCTCATAACCACTTAATTTTAAATTTTGCACATAGTCACGTTGGCATTCACCGACGCCGACGTCCCGAAAAAATTGTTACAACCCCACTCTCTGAAAAAATTTCTATTACTTGTGTTGTGCTGTTTTAATTTTAAAATTTAAAATTTTTCTTTTTATTCGGTTTAAATGATTTGTTAAGGTCATATCTTTTAAACTAATCATTAGAATCAGCTCATATTGTGGGTATATAGTATACTGTTCATTGTCAATTTACATGCATAATCAAAGACAGAAAATTCCAGGGCCGGCTCAACTAATTTTTATTTTTAGTACTCCTATGAAAAAATTCACCTTGTGTACGTGATTTTTAAATTCTAATACTGAATTATAAAACTACATACAAAAATGATCGAATGATCGATTTTGCTGTTTTGCCACACTTTGGGCGAATTTTAAATAAACGATTAATTTTCGTCAAAATCGAAGGTCTGCACAAAATAAATTTATAAAATTACATTTTCCTCTATTATTCAAACTAAAATATTTGATATACAAAATTTTGTGATTTCATGCATGATTAATATGAAATAAATAATCAAAAATAAATAATTTCAACATCAGATTAAGTAATTTTTTTTCTGAGGTTTCTGTGAAAAAATCAGTCTGTATAAATTTTTCTCAAATTCTGATAATAAATTATGAAACTACATTTAAAAATTAATGAAATTGTTTATTTTTTTATCACAATACATCAATAAACAGAATATTATAAACAAGAAATTCACAGAACATAAAACCTTATAACTTCTTTCTAAATGAAAGCCTTCTGCCTCCCTACATTTTCTTTGTCGTAAAATTAAATTTCTTACGGCTTTCCTAATAACGACAGAATTACTAATGTTCTGTTTATTGATGTATTGTGATAAAAAAATAAACAATTTCGTTAATTATTTGTATTCGTATTCGTGAAAAAATTTTTGAAATTTTTTATTGCATTTCTGGACGATTCTCGACGAATTATGATGATACACAAAATTTTCTATCTGTGTGTGTGTGTGTGTGTATCGCGATAACAGCTACAGTTTTTGAGATAAAGCTTTCAAATTTTGTACACACGTTTTAGAGGTCAAGGAAAAGATTAAGTTCTTTGATGAGCAAAATCGGTCCATTGGAATGGGGTCTACCGGACCCCAACCTTTCTATTTCTAACTTTACAAAAAAATGTATTCGTGATGAAAGATTATAAATATAATCTGATATACAAACCCATTATAATATTGTGCCCAAGTGTTGAAATAAACAAAATACGCCAAAAAACCAAATACGTCAAAAAAACAAAATGCGTCAAAAATCAAAATACGTCAAAAATTATTTTTATTATAAACTCCACCACACGGTGAGGAAGTTTTGATCCCATAATTGGCAGCGGTTTTTTTAATGTAGTTCCATAATTTATTATCAAAATTTGAGAAAAATGTATACAGACAGATTTTTTCACAGAAACCTCAGAAATAAAAATTACTTATTCTGATGTAGAAATTATTTATTTTTGATTATTTATTTCATATTAATCATGCATGAAATCACAAAATTTTGTATAACAAATATTTTAGTTTGAATAAGAGAGGAAGCTGTAATTTTATAAATTTATTTTGTGCAGACCTTCGATTTTGATGAAAATTGATCGTTTATTTAAAATTCGCCCAAAGTGTGGCAAGACAACAAAATACATATTTTCGATCATTTTTGTATGTACTTTCATAATTCAGTATTAGAATTTAAAAATCACGTACACAGGGTGAATTTCTTCATAGGAGCCCTAAAAATAAAAATTAGTTGAGCCGGCCCTGGAATTTTCTATCTTTGATTATGCATGTAAATTGACAATTAATAGTATATACCCACAATAAGAGCTGATTCTAGTAATTAGTTTAAAAGATATGACCTTAAGAAGTATTCGGCAAAACTCATAAATCACCCTGTAGTTCAATAAAAAAAAGGCTCAGGCTTTTTCTAATAGTCATTTCTAATTCACCTAAGTGAATTCTATCTACCATAACATTTTGTCCCTTTCCTCGTGAATCACCCTGTATTTGACAACTAAAATCGATTCGAAAAGTTTTAGACTTTTTTTTAAATTTAGCTAAATGACTTAACTATTAACCACTTATTTGAATTTTCTTTAAATTTAAATCAAATGACTTATTGATTAACTGCAAAAATGTTTCTAGAATTCTTCGAGTTTTTCTTTTAAATTAGCTTAAATGACTTTTTGATTAACTGCTAACATTTTGAAAATGTTGTTAAAATTTTCCGAAAAATTATTACCTATTTTTAATTTGGCCTAAAAGACTTGTCGGTTAATTTATTAGCGACTTGAAACTTTTATTAATTTTGCGAAATTTTCTTTTTGAAAATTTTTGAAATACATTAATAGTTTTTTAAATTTTACTCAAATTAACTATTGGCTAATAAAATTATTATTAGCAAATTGAAATATTTTTAAAATTTTTCAAAACATATTGATTTTTGTTTAAATTAACTCAGATTACTGATTTCTGGGTTACTATTAATTGAATTTGTTCAAGAACATTTTTTTAAATTGACTAAAATAACTTACTAATTAACTATTACCGACTTCAAATTATTCTTCAATTTATTTTAAATGATATTAACGTCTTGAAACAATTTTTTGACATTAGCTGAAATGTATTTAATTATTATTATCAACTTGATTTTTTCTTTTAATTTTTCGAAAGTTCTTTTTTTACTTTATTTCAAATGACTTATTAGCTAACTGTTAAAAACTAAAAAAAAATTAAAATTTTCGACGAAATTATTTTATTTAATTCAGCTCACTTATTGGTTAACTCAAGACCTCTGAGAAGTAAGAGACCGCGAATAAAAATCAATGACATCACAATATCCGGCCGTTTATCATAACTTACTTGTAATACACAATATCATATTTATATGAGTAAAACTAAATATTTTTCAAAAAAACTCTTATTTATGATAAAATAGGAGAAACGGTTTTCCACATCACCGTAGAGGTACTAGTAAGGGATCCCAAGCCTTCAAAACACGTCAAAATCGTCAAGTAACCCATTCCAGCAAGGTAAATAATTTTTGGCAACAAATTTGGAAAGAGGGTCCCTAGGGGCATCAGAAATTGCTTGTTGGACTTTTGTTGGCTCTTGCACAACTTCTCAAAAAGAAAAAAAAGATGGCGTAATGGTATTTCATGAATACGTGTTTTTAAACGTTCACCTTCCGCTAAAAAAATAACTATTAGCGATATTGATCTGATTTTTTTTATTTATATAGTAGAATCATGAGCGCCTCTATCTGTAGCAATGGAATTTAAAAATCACTTGCAGTTTTTTTTTTAATTAGTCCTAAAGTTACAGCAACGAAATTTGTGTATTGAAAATTTCGACATATGGGAAACTATATTAAATGTTAAAAATTTGTGCACACTATATGTAGACAAAATGTGGTCCTAAGATCGAAAAAGTTAAAAAAAAAAAATCAGGTCGGTATCTTACACTGTTTGAGAGTTATAGATTTTTTAAAGGGGCAGTTATTTATGTTTGCGGAACTCCTAGTAGTATTAAAGCTGATTTCTGGCGTGCGCGTTGCCATCCAGCTTATTGTAATGCATAAACAATTTGCAGATAATAGGACAAAACAGCTTTTGGAATTGCGTAATTGTTATTGAAATTTTTTCAAATTATGTAAAATAAAAGTCACATTTGACAGATTATGAGGGTGTTGTTGATAGATAAATAAATGATTAGATTATTTACTATCCCATTATTTAGGTATATTATGTACAAATGGTAAGACATTTTACAAAAAATGTAAAAAAAATATATAAACCTATACACAAGTCATTCAATTACAAGCAAGCACTTATGTATTCCTAATCTAAATCACTGTCTGGCAGGAGCTGCTCCGTATTATTTTTGCCTTTAAAACAATTTTATTGTAGGGAAAGGCTGCACATGTACGCAACAGATCACCAAGTGCACGCACATTTTTTGTCACACTTTACTTTACAATTGCACTTTTTAATTTTTTTTAGGATCGGTAGTGGTTTTTTGTCATCATTTGCGGTTTTATTTCATTATTCTCCATCACATATCCAAAATTTATGGGAGAAGGTAAATTTGGAAGGGGATTGGTGGACCGCTTGAAGACTAAAATTTGATATAACGCGCGTTTTAAATGCAGAAGAAAGCGTTTTCAATAGGAGGTAGCGAACGTAAGTCACCCTTGCTAATAGAAAAGAAATGCTGCCTTAGCAAATCCAAGGATTTAAAGTCACTACGGCACTATAGATTTACAAAGAACTTAAGCGCATCTTCAATTACACAATCATCAATTGCATCGCAGTATAAAAAAAAATTGCATCGCCGTATAATAAAAATAAAGCAAACCTTTTAAAATACATTTCCAAATTGTGGTGTAAACAAGGAATAAGTATGTTGCATATCAATGTAGCCTTATATTTAGGACGCACATTTGATGACTTATATAAATGTGTTAAAATATCTAAAAATGAGTGCTCTACCGGAACAAATCTAAAGTGCAATCATGAAGAAGCGGGCACAAGAATATTTACACATTTAAAATTTGATGTTTAGGAATTGCGTATTGAACGAGCGTGAATAGAAGCCACGGATACGGATATAAATTTTTTAAGTGTGTTTAATTGTGCAAAATAGAAAATTTAAAAGAATTATGGGTATACGAGTATGGTAGAAAAGGTTATATAGCAATTCACGAAATCAATAAAAGGTTAGATGAAAAATATGAAGAAAAAATAAACTTCTGGACAATTGAACTGGATATTCGGATTATTTCTTCAAATGTTGGAATAAGATATCTCTACAGGGAAGACAATTATGGAGTTGCGGTTTTCAGCATTTTGTTGCAAATTTTATTGACAATAAGCGGTTTTGTCTGTTGGAATGAGCATTTGCAATAAATATCGTATACAGTGCCTAATGCAAGACCCGTCCAAAAATGGAAAATGTCATTGAAACCGAGAATTTACAATAGCGGTTTTAAATTTGATTTTGTTATACCTATAGGGGCAATCTACTAACTATTTACAAAAAACCTAATCAACATTGATTTAATCTTACAGAGCGTTTAGAAAATATTAAAATTATGGAATATTCACGTAAAAAATCGTAAATCTGAATATTGGTTATAAATGGAAACCCCTCTTAACTTCGTTATTTTTTGAGACAAGAAAAAAAATGTAAACAAAAGTTTTAGGGCATTCTATGAATTTTCTTGCTACCATATTCAATAGTATACAGGGTGCCTCATAAAAGCCGGACAAACCACATTTACTTACGTTTTTTTAAATGAAACACCCTGTATATTTTTGAATATTATGAAAGTCCTCGTTTTCGTGATTTCAAAAATGTATAATATGTTGACATTTACTGTAGCCATTTTCGGTATACAACGGCTTCTATGTACATAAAAATAGAATGAGAAACAGTATGCCATGATTTTCAAAAACAAAAGGTTGTAGAAAATGTATTGATGAAAATTGGGGACATGTTGAAAAATTGTTACAATAACTTTTTAATCTTTGGTATGTATAGAATCTTGTTATTTATAAAAATTTCGTACTGTTTTTGTTTATTGCAAAACTGAAATATTGATCTCAATCAAAATTACACAGGGTGTTCCGTTAAAAAAACATAAGATTGCTTTATGCCGATTTTATGAGGCATCATGTATACTATTATATATGGTTGAAAAAAAAAATCATAGAATGCCCTAAAACTTTTGTTTCAAAAATTTTTTTTATCTCAAAAAATAACGTAATAACTGTACATGTGCAGCCTTTCCCTACAATTGTTTTAAAGGCAAAAATAATACGGAGCAGCTCTTATCAGACAGTGATTCTGACTAGGAATACGTAAGTGCTTGCTTGTAATTGAATGTCTTATGTATAGGTGTTTTATATATTTTTTTTACATTTTTTGTAAAATGTCTTACCATTTGTACATAATATACCTAAATAATGGGATAGTAAATAATCTAATCATTTATTTATCTATCAACAACACCCTCATAATCTGTCAAATGTGACTTTTATTTTACATAATTTGAAAAAATTTCAATAACAATCACGCAATTCCAAAAGCTGTTTTGTCCTACTATCTGCAAATTGTTTATGCATTACAATAAGCTGGATGGCAACGCGCACGCCAGAAATCAGCTTTAATACTACTAGGAGTTCCGCAAACATAAATAACTCCCTCTTTAAAAAATCTATAACTCTCAAACAGTGTAAGATACCGACCTGATTTTTTTTTTAAAAACTTTTTCGATCATAGGACCACATTTTGTCCACATATAATGTGTACAAATTTTTAACATATGTCGAAATTTTCAATACACAAATTTCGTTGCTGTAACTTTAGGACTAATTAAAAAAAAAACTGCAAGAGATTTTTAAATTCCATTGCTACAGATAGAGGCGCTCATGATTCTACTATATAAATAAAAAAAATCAGATCAATATCGCTAATAGTTATTTTTTTAGCGGAAGGTGAACGTTTAAAAACACGTATTCATGAAATACCATTACGCCATCTTTTTTTTCTTTTTGAGAAGTTGTGCAAGAGCCAACAAAAGTCCAACAAGCAATTTCTGATGCCCCGAGGGACCCTCTTTCCAAATTTGTTGCCAAAAATTATTTACCTTGTTGGAATGGGTCATTCCGTTTTTGAGAGCTTTGGATCCCTCACTATACCCTAATAGATGTGTTGGTTCTTGCCTCGCCAATAGCCCTATCTCCATCAAAACGAATTTTAAGTACTACCTATTAAAACTTTCTGATATAGAGCTTTACTAAAGAAACACCAAAACAGTTTAACAGTAAGTAGACTGAGGCATGGCGTTCAGACGGACGATCATTGTGGCGTAAGGCCACGTGACACACTAGTGTTTTGCGGCCTCTACTTTAGATGTCGGTTAACTATTAACGTCCTGAAATTTCGTTTTAATTTTTTCAAAGAAATTTTTTATTTAATTTGGCCCCAACAATTTATTGATCACTGTTAACGTTAACGTTTTTTGAAACTTATTTTATTTACTTTACCTCAAATATACTTTAACTAATCGCTAAGAGTAGCGATTTAATTTTTTTCTTTTATTATTCGAAGAATTTCTTATATTTAATGTAAGCTCCAATGACTCAAATAACTATTAATTTTGCGCCCACTCAGCTCAATGCCCATGGTTTGCTGTTCCAACTTAAACATAACCGGATTATTATATTTGTCTGAAAGTTCCACTGTTTGTGTAAAAGCTTTAAAGATATGTATCAGCGTTTTTGAAATGCCTCATTATACTTCGTCAATTTATTATGCTGAATAACTGAGGAAGGTATCTGTTTATTGTGAAGTCATTTTTGATTCTCATGTTCATCGTGAATGTTGAGATTTTTTTTTTGATAATTAGATTTCTCCGTCAATGCTCATGACGCTATGGGTTAGAGAATTGCAGAACGAATACAAACCACAGATACAAAATCGAATTGTGTCAATTACTGGAATTTAATATAACATTGGCTACTTAAATTCAATTATTGTTTGCTTTCGATACATACACTGTGATCATTTGAAATATTGTCACCCCCAATATTTTTACCCCACGAAAATTATCAAAAATTGCTGCAACACGTCAGGTTTGTCTAGCACATTCGTTATTTTTGCCCTACAGGAGAACTAAGTATTTTGGTTTTCTCCGCTAAAGTATACACCACAATGACTAAATTTACCAACAAAATTCGAACTCATTTAGTGTCCGTTGGCGATATAAAAAAAAGTGATTTTTTTATGAAGCTTGTGTTTTTTGCTCTTTTTTAACTAAAAATAAAAACATTTGGTACACGGCGGCAAAAATACCATCTTTTTGAAAAAGTATCGTAACTTTAGATTAATACACTAATAATACCAGCAATAATTAATAAAAATTAAATAAAAGATTGTTATTTTGTCCAGAACTTCCCTAAAATTCAACTGATTTTAAAAAAGACAGTATTATTGTTTTCACTTGTAATATCCCTTGTGCTAGGTGAATTTCGGGCAGTTTTCTAAAAGCAACAAGCACGAGTGTAAAACAGCAAGGGAAAATTTCCAAGAAATTTACCAGCACGAGGGATATTTGGTAAGAGAATCTCCATAACCAAAAGAACTTTACAACTTAAATTCAGTTATAAATCAAGATTGTGTTGCATGACATTACCTAGTTACTATTGATTTGACAGTTAAATAACAAACATTCAAAAAAATTATAAACTGCGTTAAAATGTCCTCGCGTTTTGGAAAAATGCTATTAAAGACTATAGATCAGAAAATTCAATATGCGACACCGATAAATACGGTTCGTTCAAAGAAATCTACTTGGACACAATTTGACAAGTTTTGTAAAGAAAGGCAGTATGATATAATTAGTGAGCCAGCTTCCGTTGATCTATTGTGTACCTTATTAAAGAATTGGGGATACAATATGAGAAAAATTGACGGAACAAGTTATAAGGAAAGTGTTGTTAAAGTTATGTGGAATTCGGTTGCAAAACAGTTACAAGAACTGTACTACGAGAAATTTAAGGTGAAGATAGACCCATTTAACGATATTTCTTTTAACAGTGCCAGAGCTGCGAGGGATTCTAAAAGAAAACTGTTGCAAGTCAATCCAAAATTCAGGAAAACCAGTTCTGTTGTTCTAACTAAGTCAGAACTAACCGAAATCCTACGTTTTTATGATGAAAGTACACCCGATGGTATACAAAAGAAGCTGTATCATATTGGGCACCTATTGATTGAAAAGCTATTTTAAAGAAGAATTTGACAATAAAAGTAATTTTACTAGGAAGTTTGAGTACAATACCATCATATCCAAAACAGCCCAAGGAGGAAGCAAGAAGTTGACGGACTCAAAATGGCTTCTAACTAATAAACATAATGAAAATGTTTGCCCAGTAAGGTGTGTTAAGGATAACCGACTATTTTTATCCAATTAAATATTAATACTTTTTTCCGCATTATAGGTTGTATAAGAAACTTCTTTCTAAGAGAAGAGCTGTGAAATCTGAAAAGAAAACCTACCTTCATTCCAAATTTAAAACTGACCCTAAAACATGTTGGCGTACAAGTATCTAAACATTAACTGTAATGCTGTTAATCCTGTTGGTAATATAGCTAGTCCGGATGATTTCAATGATTTTTTTATTAATAGTGTTCCTCAGGCTACCATAAACGATAATTTCATTTTTGACAAATATGCTAACAAGTATTTTCCGGGTTTAGCCGAGGATTTCAATTTCTCAGAAGTTTCTGTTGATGTTGTTTTAGATACTTTTAACACTATCAAATCTAATGCTAAGGGTGCTGACGAAATCAACCTCAAAATGTTACATCTGCTCCTCCCTCATTTAAGTAGCCATTTAACATTCTTAATAAATAAATGCTTATTATCTGGAACCTTTCCATGTTCATGGAAGTATGCCTAAGTTTTTCCTGTACCTAAGAAATCTAGTCCTTCTCAAATTTCTGATTTTAGACCTATCAGTATATTGCCAACTATTTCAAAAATTCTAGAAAACCACAAGGTAGTATTTTAGGGCCTTTATTGTTTTCCGTTTACACTGTAGACTTCTCTAGATATCTTCAACAGTCTGATTCGCATCAATATGCAGATGATTATCAAATATTTTGTCATTTTTCTTTGCCAGATATTGAGCGAACTGTTAACAATATTAATTCTGACCTGAAAACTATTTCTTCTGTTTCTAATGCTCATGGGCTAATTTTAAACGAAGCCAAAACTGAACTACTAGTCTATGGTAAGCAAAGAGAATTAATTTTAAATAACCCAGTGTTTTCTATAACTCTCAAAGGTAAGACCTTATCCCCCAGTGATTATTGTAAAAACCTAGGTATTTATCTTGACGTTAACCTTCGATTTCAAAAGCATGTCTCTAATATAATACAAAAATCTTATGGTAAATTAAAAATACTATATTTTCATAAAGACATTCTTAGTACAGAGGTTAAATTGAGGTTATGTGATTTACTGATACTTAGTTATGTAGCTTATGGCGATTTGGTTTACTGGCCCGCTATATTAAATAAAGATAAAGAGAGCCTCCAGAAACTGCAGAACGCTTGCCTGAGATTCAGCTTCAATTTGAAAAAATTTGACCATATTTCCAGTAAATTTGCAGAATCTGAGTGGTTGAATCTGGAGGAACGTTTTGTGGTTCACATGGCGTCTCTTGTTTACAAAATCAATAAATTAGAAACACCGAAGTACTTACATAATAAACTATTGAACGGGTGTAATAGACATGGACATACTACAAGACATCGTGATCTGTACACGGTCCCTAGACACTGTTCTGCCCATTTTCAGAGATCTTTCAGCTATAATGCTGTGAAAATTTATAATAAGCTACCCTGCTCTATTAAATCTTCTCCGAACAGTAGTACTTTTAAAAAACAAGTTAAGACTCATCTTTTGCAAACTAGTCTCTATTGTCTCTATTGTTGGTATAGTCGTTCATTTTCATTTTTATTTATTTATTTTGTATTTTAAATTGAATGGTTAGGTGGTAGAGCAACCCTGTTGAACCTCGCCATTCCTATTAGGTATATTTGTTAACTGTACTAATCTGGTTAAAACAATAATAAAGACACATTATTATTATTATTTTTTTTTTTTTTTTCGTTTCCGAAAGAAAGTGCTGGACAGTCTCCCTGTGGCCTCCGACACCACACAGAGAGAGCGCCAGCAAATAATCTACAGCAACTCCCCACATCCCGCAGGGTTAGTCACTGTAGATTCCAGACTCGTGTGCCCTAAGTAGACGAAGGGATCCCAGGATGACCGCTTTCTGCATTTGACCAGCCAACCATTCTGCCGATGTTTGGCAGGCAGGCATGGTCTTCAATGCGGAGAGCAGCGTGGGCTTCATATCTCCGAGTACACCGATTATCAGGACGACCATTTTGACAGAGTAGCCTGGGTATAGCACTTGGAGCTCGTACCGGAGATCTCTGTATTTAGTCCGTTTCTCCTCCTCCTTCAAGGCGATGTTTGTCTCAGCAGGTGCTGAGAACTCGATGACATACATCACCTTGGTCTGATGGTCGAGGAGGACTATGTCAGGCTTATTGGCGTGAATTCGCCTGACGGTCGGGAACGAGTAGTTCCAGTAAATCCGGCATTTCTCGTTCTCGACAACGGACTCGATATCTCCGGGGACGTAAGGCAGCACTGGTGTTTGGTCTATCTGGTACGAGTGCCGTAGATGGTAGTATAGCACTCGTAAAGCCGCGTTATGTCGTTGGATGTAGACCGAAGTCGCATAAATCGGGCATGCAGATAATAAATGCATGAGCGACTCCGGCGCCTGACGGCAGGTCCTGCAGTTGATATCAGGTACCTCTACACCCATCACGCGACTGCGATAGACCAAAGTGTTAATAACACCATCTTGGCAGGCCACAATGTATCCCTCGGTCTCCGACTTCAGCCCCGCTGACCTTAAAAATGCGAAGGTCAGCTCTGTCGACAAACCCAGTGCTTCTATGTTGTTATAGAAAACACCGTGCAGGGGTTTATCGACGTGCTGCCCGAACAGATTTCTCTGTTCGGCAGCTTTGATGTGGGCTGTCAGACGATTAGGCGGAAGCTCAATGACTGAGTCACCTCGCCGGCCTTCTCGCCTGTAGTCGAACACGAGACCGAGTTCATCTGCGGCCCTCTGTGCTGCCCTAAACAATAAAGCACCAACTCCCACAGCTTCATGATCTCTCACTAACTGTAGGAGTGGGTCCGAGCTCCTTAAGATGTTACATGCCATACTTAGTGCCACTCTGCCATGCATACACTCCAGACTCAAGAGTCCTCGGCCCCCCCGTTGACGTGGGAGGTACACACGAGGAACGGACGATCTAGGATGAATACTCCTATGGATATTCATCATCTTGCGGGTATCCCTGTCCAATTGGCGCAGCTCATCTACTCGCCATTTAACTACTCCAAAAGAGTAGAGCAGAATCGGAACGGCAAGCATATTAGTGGCAGACACCTTGTTCTTCCCCGAAAGTTCAGAAGACCAAATCTTTCGGAGTCGGTGTCTGTACTTGCCACGGAGAGAATCCTTTATTTGGTTCACATTCTGGATGTGGCGTTGTTCCACACCCAGGTATGTGTAGGTCTCTCCGGCATCCAAATGTCGTAGGATGCTTCCGTCTGCGAGCTGCGCATCTTCGTGGAATTCCCCGCATCGTCCTCTCTTGAGGTGGACTACTGCGCATTTGTCCAACCCAAACTCCATTCCAATTGCCCGCGTGTATTCCTCGACCACCCTGAGAGCATTTTGAAGTTCTCGCTCTCCGGAGGTATAGAGTTTAAGGTCATCCATATAAAATAGATGGGTGACCTTATGCCTCCGGTTGCTGGGTGGCCCACACTGATACCCGCGGGTTTGGCGGAGTCCAACAGATAGCGGCAGCAGTGAGATGCAGAAGAGGAGCGGACTCAAAGAGTCACCCTGAAACACTCCTCTCTTAAATGTCACATTATTATTATTATTATTATTATTATTATTATTATTATTATTATTATTAAGAGCAAACATCACTACTGAAAGACTATTTCTTACACCAAATCCAAATTGGAAGGCATGCGATTCCAAGGACCATTATTGGCTCAAGAATTGTCCTATAGGAAAAACTCGATGTCTCAATAGACTAGAACAGCAACAAGTCAAATTGGAAGTGATATTAACAACGTAAAAATAACCAACCATTCACACCGATCTACGACAGTTTCACATCTGGCAAAATCTGGCGTGCAAGACCATGTATAAAAATGACTGGACATTCAAACACAAATTCAATAAAGCCGTATTTACAACTTGATTGTGAACTTCACAATAAAATTGTTCAAGAGTTGAGAAGGGACGAAAATAACGAAATGGTAAAAAATGTTGTTCAGAGCCACTCCAACGCCGTAGACGAAAATAACGAAATGGTACAAAATGTTGTTCAGAGCCACTAAATAGTTTTAAAGGATACCAGTTTTGGGAAACTTATCTTCTTATTGCAAACCCCTGTAACTGGACAGCAAGGAGACAACTCATATAAATGAGGCTCGTCCAATCTAAAATAAAGAAAAAACTAATTAATAAAATAATCTTAACTTCAGCAAAAGTAACCTTTAATTGTTTAATAAGTAATCAGTAAAAAACTAGTAATGATTTATAAACAATGAACAAGGTTCTAATGTTATCTAGCGAAAAATAATTTTGAATAATGCAAATATTTGGGAAATTACATACCTACAAAGATGACATATTCCTATCTAGAGTCCTTTGACGAAGGAGATTTTCTGGCAGTACCTTGGAAAGCTAAACAAAAGAGAGTTGTTATTGGGCCAGTAGAAGAAGGGTCACCATGTCCACGTTGCTTCAAAAAAAGGAATAAAAATTGAAAGAAAATCGTGCAGAATATGTCCATACTATTTACATTGAACGAGATAAATTGCCGATATTCCCAGGACTTACTTAAATAGACGATGAAAATATCAGGTACCCACCTAGTTTGAAATTTCGAATGAGTGTCCACAGCTGGCTTGTAGTATAATTGGACACTCTAGAACAATCCACTTCCAGCAGCCATTTTAGTTTAAATGTCACTGAACTGATAAATTCAGACCTGTGCGAATACCGTTACAAAGCACGGAATATCCTAAAGATAGAAACTCATGTTTATAAAAATAACTAGAAATATTGAACTTTTATGTTTAATTAAAGGGATAACACCATTTGTGAAATAGACTAAATATAGTATTAAGTTAAGTTTATTTATTAATCAATTTAATTTGTCTTTGTTGATAATTCATTGAATAAATGCTGATAAGTTGAGAGACCTCTATGTTTGTTCAGTTAAAATTCAAGTTTTATGCATCACTACCTTATCTAAAGCATTATTTCACTGACAAAGGTGACATATGTATTCCAAAGACCACAGGTGTACATGATCGCTGTTTTAACCGTTCAGGTAGTTATAATTACGGGCCGCTGCACATTTGGCAGGACCTATATTTGAAAACAAACAACAGTAAAGTCAATGAACTCAATTTGAATTATATAAATCTTTATTGAATTAAAATTAACAGAATATTGAGTAAGGTAACTTTCCTCTACTAGAAGATACCCGGAACGCCCTAAAAAGAAAAAGGAGAGGTTTACAGCAAACCCATCAGCAAGTCGTTCGCCTCAAAGTCGTTTATAGAAATAGCGGTTGGAGATAACACCAGGGGCGAACAAATTCGTATACTGTAAATGTAATGTGGGTGGATAATTAAAGATAATAAATAAAACAAACAAAATAAATATGATTCTAAAATAAACTAAAATTACAATATCTCCTAAATAATTTTTTCTTATTATTTTTTTTATTAATTTTTTATTTACTTTTTTATTTATTTTTTCATTATTAAAAATTAATTTAAATAAAGCTAATGGAGAATGAGTTTACACCCCACCTAATTTTACAAATTTACATGTCATTTTCAATACCGAAAATTCAACCCGAAAGGAAATGTGCAAAATTCTTCCAAATTATGATGTATACATAATATAGTTGGCTCCGATTGTTCACGGTAGAATGTCATTCCTGACCGATCCAATTTCCTATACATTCATAACAAAAAAATTGTATAATCTATTTCCTTAAGGCATACCTAGTCTATACTGTGTATTCTACATCTTCTATGTCTTTTTTTATTTTATTATTATTATACAGTTTATAAAAGCATTTATTGAAATACTTAGTGTGATGGTGCTAACAGAAAATATATCTAGATATATATTTATGCCCTTCAACTAGTGTTTTTCAGTAGATTAAACTAGGTGAACGTATTTTTAGGAACACATAGGTTTTGCTCATTTGAGACTGCTTAATTTTATATACGTAAAAAAATGCCAAAGCTAAATGTATATGTAAATTGCAACGTAAATGGTAAAATTAAAACGAATGCACATTTTTAGACGCTCATACGATTAAATTTAGGAATAAATTTTGTGTAGATTAAATATAAGAAATAACGGCAAATTTTTCTGAACAATATTTTGTATAAAGTTTTTTTTTTGTGAGGTTTAGCATTGTCCAATTGTTTTTGCGGCATTTCTGAGATTGGCAGACACGTAGTTGTCACGACAAGCAGACTGTTCCAAATAGAATGGGGAACTACACAGAAAGCTGTCAACAAATATACAATTATCTACCTTGGTGAAAAATGTTTCGTCGTCCTTCGAATTTGACGGAAAACGAAATTGTTTTATTTATATTTCGCGATTCCGCTTTGAGAGAACAACTTTGGTAGAAACATGAATATTACATGAGGTGGTAAAAGTCTGATCAATTTGAACCTAGCCAACGGCGCACTTGGAAATGTAGTTAGGGGTAGGTACTTACTAATTTTTGTACTATTTTGTTTAATATTAACATAATTTTATATAGTGATAGAAGAACTACAAATTTCCTGAGATATATTTTTACTTACATAATTTTACGAAGAAAACTTCTTAAAATGAAGTAAAATATACATTTTCGTGGATTAAAATTAGCCCAAGATCGGTATGTTAAATAATCTAGTGGTTGAACTTGACTTCTTATTGAATACTTCAGAGAAATTTGTATCTGAAATTAGACAGAACTAATGTTGTTTAAATTTTATATCTGCTTATATTGCTTTAAAGTTCCTTACATAAACAGATATAAAATTTAATCAACATTAATTCTGTATAATTTAAGATACAAATTTCTTTGAAGGTGGTTTTCAATTTGTTTTCCACATACTTTTTTTAAATTGTTTAATAATTATGTGTAAAGTAATCTGATTTTGCGGATCAATAAATGTCAGACAAATGAAGCGCCCTGTATAAGGAAATAAAAATAAAACAGTACGAAAGATGTAAAAATATTATAGCTGCCCTACTGAGAGGTACGTGAGTCGGCTTCCCACATTTAACTAAAGTTAAAAGAAAATTGCATCTAAAACTAAAACAGATTATTTATGATTGACGAATAAATGAAGAAGTTAGCAGTACACCTCGTCGTAATTTCCAACTATAATGTACGTTAATACCAATAAAATGTTTTTATTGGTAGAGACTTAAACGCCCGCCTCTGTATATTTTGGTTTAACTGCAATCATACTTCAATAGCAAAATTTGTTCAGAACTATCTACGTGCCAATCTTCAATATATAGCTAATAATGAATGTGACCAAGTTTAGCTTACATGTTATCATGCACATGATAAATTGGCTGTTATTTACGGGTATTGATTAAAAATGTGCATTTCCACAGTCCACCATTGTACTTCCGAATTATCTAAAGATAAGCAAAACCACATTTATATCTGTAGTAAACTGTAATGTATATGAATGTACATATCCTGCTAACTGGCAGTAAAATGTTGTTACAATACCATAATAATAAACTTTATTAGATAAACTGTGTTATTATCATTATTACTGCTTTTTCCTACCCTTTTCTCTAATTACTAAGTAATAACTGGTATGGTTAAAACGAAGCACAGACATCAAGTTTTATGGGAGTAATAATTGTATTTTACGACTCCAAGCATGGTGAATATTGTTTGTATCAGGAACAGTACATAGATAAAAGAAGAGTAACGAATTTTTATTTATTAAAAGAGTAGAAATAAGAGGCATAAATATTCTCAATATTACATACAATAAAGTAAGTCTATGCGAAATTCACAATGGCTGAAGGTAAGTATAATTCCATTTTATTTTTGTGAATGTGGGAGGGTATGAATTGCATTATATGCATTATATGCAGGTTAGTTTGACATAATGCAGTCAAACCGAAACTACCGCGACTGCGGGTTGCAGCAAATTCGTGTGAGATGGCAGCACTTTTAAGGCATAGACATGCACTTTTGTTTTTCAAATAAATTAATTTACAGCTCATACCAAGAGTGGGGAAAATGAATTTAAAAGTTAGAAGCAATGAATAATGTCGGAAAGTTAGTAAATTTGGCCAGAAAAAATATAAAATGCATGCAAAAAATTTCAAATTTTTTTTTTAAGAAAAAATAACTTTCCGACATTTTATATATATTTTAGATTAATCTGATAAAAATTTCATTCAAATCGGATAAGTTTTAAATGAGATATTTGAAAACTACAATTTAAGTGGGTATATAAGACTCTTAAGTGAAAGAATTATTAAGAGGCGCAATGCCATAATAATGTTGGATGTGAGATATAGATGGCGATTATGCAGCATTAGTTTAGAGATTGTTAGTGTGGTTGAAATTGTCATACGCGCCCAAACAACGACATTATCGCTGCAAAACAGTGGGATGGAGGAAAAATACCGTTCAAAAACCGCTGTAAACCTCAGAATTTATTGGATTATCTTATTTTTTTTAAATATTCGTTTTTAAATTCCTCATTCATCTCTCGTACCAAATTTTTTATTTTAAGTAATAATTTTATATAACTTAAATCGGAAATTGATTTTTTGTTAAAAAATATCCTTTTTTTCAATTCAAATCAGTCTACAGGTCACAAATTAAAGATTCACCCAATTTACTTTTATATCTTTGCTTTAAAAATAGATAATAGATCTTCCAAAGTAGAATTTTCATTTCTTTTTTGTAATTTTTGACAGCTGCCAAAATCACTGTCAAAGTCAAAGTATGGTTTTTGTAATTTTGAGAACAATGTGAGTTTTTAAAACATTTATTAAACATTTTAGGAAACTTTTTTAGAGAAAAAAACATAAAATTTTTTAAATATAAATTTTTTTCGTATTACTTTAGTATTCAGTACCTTCAAAACCTATAGAAAAATGTTTGTTAAGTAGGTACTTTAATTTGTTGAAATAATAATAAAATGGCATTTTTAATAAGTTGACATAAATTTTGACAGCTGTCAAAGGTTAACTTAACTTTATTTTAATGTCAATTACTGAACTAGAAAGTTTTAAAACATTTTTGGTATCTTCTATGTAAATCAAAATTATTTTCAAAATTATATTTGTAAATCTTTTAAATTTGACATCTTGGCAACTTCCAACCAATATAATATTTTTTTGACATCAATTTCGTATTCAGTGCCTCCAAAAGTTTGTTAAGTACGTTTATGTGTTTGCATAATTATAAAATGTCATTTTCATAAAGTTGACAAATTTTGACAGCTGCCAAAAGTGAAAATTTTGTTTTATATCTATTATGGAACTAGTAAATTTCAAAATACTTTTTAACACTTTTTCTATGGGAATTCACGTTATTTTCAAAATCACGATAGGTAGTTTTGGCAGCTACTAAAAAATTTTTTGCAATAATTTTAAATTTGACAGCAGTTTTGGCAGCTACCAACAAATTTTAATATAAAATTTTTTTTTACAATTTCGTATTTATTTCCCCTAAAGCCTATAGAAAAATGTCTGGTACTTGGTATTTTAATTTGTTGAAATAATTATTAAAATGGCATTTTCATTGAGTTTAAAAAAAATTTTACAGCTACCAAAAGTAAAAACTGTTATTTTAATATCATTTATGGAACTAGCAAATTTAAAAAAAGTACTTGATTTTCCTTCTATGAAAATTCAGTTTATAAAATTATTTAAGACAAACTTGCATACTTTTAAATTTGACTAAAATTTTGGCAGCTACCAACAAACTTAATAATTTTATGAAATTAATTTCGTATTCAGTACCTCCAAAACCTATAGAAAAATGTCTTTTTAAGTACTAAAGTCATTTGTGAAAATAATAATAATTATTAAATGGCATTTTTATATAGTTAAAGAAAATTTGACAGCTGTTATTTTAATTTCAAATACAAAAATAGAAAAATTTAATAGTAGTTTACGTTACAAGTCCCGATAGTGGCATTTTACTGAACGAGTAGGCAAATTCCAGGGCGAGCCGCAGGCGAGTCCAGTAAAAGTACTTTTGGAACGTGTTACGTACAATATGTACTGTCACTGTCACTTTTTCAACTAAACGTCAAAATATGTCAAGTTACCTATTTTATAGTTTTAAAGAATACAAACACTCGGTTGCTATGGTGAGCGGCCTGTAAAACTTTTACAGTACTCTCACCAAAGCGACCATCATTTTATCATTTTAAAAGTAAGCTGGAAAGTACTACTTTCTGGCCGGTATTAAAAAATATACTTTATATCTCTTCCTTTATGAAAAATCACTTTGTTTTCAAAATTATGAAAGACAACTTTTCAGTTTTGAAATTTGACAGTGATTTTGACAGTTATCAAGGATAAAAACAGAAGTAAAAATTTTATTTTGACACATCTATTATCTATTTGTAAAGCGAATATTTAAAACTTTATTGGGCGAATCTATATGTATTTGTGACCTGTAGACTCATTTTAATTGATAATAACGATATTTTTCAGTAAAAAATCAATTTTAGATTTGTTATAAAAAATTATAGCTGAGGATAAAAAATATGGCTCGAGAGATTAATAAAGAATTTCAAAAAGAACACTAAAAAAATACACTCAGTTCCATAAAAAGTGACGCACTCGATTTTTCGGGTAATTTTAAAGTTCTGTAGTTCTTAAACCGGTGGACCGATTTGAACATTTTTTCTCTCAGTTTATAGCAAAATTCATTCTCTATGAGCCGGATTGGAAGCAATGGTGAGTTCTTCCATATTTCATGGAAATTAATGGACAATTTTAAACTCAAGTTTTTTCACAGGTTTTCAAAACACCCTGTGGATTATTCTCGCATTCATGGAAAAATTATTCATTCTGCATTCGATAAACCATTTTTTAGTAAACATTTTGTTTTTTGATTCATTGATTTATCTCTAAAATTGTCCGAATTACAGCTTTTTTGCTGAAACCTTACGTATTACCAACTTTCTGAATTTACCGAGTTTTATAAACTGATACGAATTTTAAAAAACATTTTTATTAAACACAAAATTATAAACTTGTTCAGGATTTATTTAAGGCATTTCGTGTAATTTTAGTCTTTAAAACTTCTTTAATGACACTAAATTAATGACACAACAACAAAGTATGGAGGCATACAACAAATTAATTGCTATGGCAACGGCAATTGCTTTTTCAAAAGCAATGCGATCCTACAATGAAATAAATTTCCACCTCTTTATTTTTTGAAAGACAGAGGAATTACCTACCAATAAATAAAAAAAAAAATCAAAATCGGTCCACTGGTTTAAAAAAAAAAGAAAAAAAGTTAGGTCAAAAATCAAATGTGTCACTTTTTTGGATCTGAGTGTATTTAAAAACCTTGACAATTTCTATTGGTATTATGCTATACAATTCTGCAGTGATTATGACCACTCATCATGTGCATCATTTCTCAATACAGGAAAAAGCAGGGTTCACGTAAAAACGTTATATCTCGGAAAATACCAGCGATAAAACAGTGAACAAAAAAACAAAATGTTTATTAAAAAATGGTTCATCGAATGCAGAATGAATGATTTTTCCATGAATGCGAGAATAATCCACAGGGTGTTTTGAAAACTTGTGAAAAAACTTAGGTTTAAAATTCTCCATTAATTTCCATAAAATATGGAAGAACTCACCATTGCTTCTAATCCGGCTCATAGAGAATGAATTTTGGTTTAAACTGAGAAAAAAAATGTTCAAATTGGTCCACCGGTTGAAGAACTAAGGAACTTTAAAATTACCCGAAAAATCGAGTGCGTCACTTTTTATGGAACTGAGTGTATATAAAATGATCCAATAAATTCTACACCGATTATTGAACGGTATTTTTTTCGCATCCCACTGTGAACGTTTCAAATCACATTATTGTCCATAATGTGACAATTCTAACCACTCTGACAATCTCAGAAATAATGTTTCAGAATCGTAAGTCAGCATTATTACAACGTGATAAATAAAACATAATTTGCGTTAATTAAGTGTCATATGCTATGTTTCGACCATGGTGTAAGATAATTAGGTAATGAAACGCCTCAATTAGAATGTCTCCAAACTGTTAACGCAAGAGACGCGAAATCGTAAGACAGAGAGAGAGAGTGGCTGGCCGCGAGGGCCGCGGGGGCTAAGCCCCGCATCGTCCCTAGTTAATTTCCACTTCATTTTACCAGGTCGAAAAATATACCATTCGATGCAGAAAAATATGTAGAACACGATTGTTGAAAAATTATGTGTCTAAATTGTCGGCTACTGTGCAAAAAAAAATAAAAACCATAAATTAAATTGAACGCCGGCACGTTTAACTCGAAACGCTGCTAAAACCGTTCGAGTTATGAAAAAAATTAACAAACAATTTTATAGAGAACTAAACTTCCTATAAAAAAGTCGGTGACGGCATATGTCTATCTTAAATATTTTAGGCGTGAGCACGGTGTAAGACAATTCTTACACCGTGGGCGTGAGGGTGGCTGAAAGTTGTGCGCTGGAAAACGATAAGTTTAATTTAACAAAAGATCAGCGCGCGAATTTGAGGCGCCCTCACACCAAAACTATTAAAGATAAACTAATGCCACCACTGACTTTTTTATAGGAAATTTAGTTCTCTATAAAATTGTTTATGTTAATTTTTTTCATAACTCGAACGGTTTTAGCAGCGTTTCGAGTTAAACGTGCCGGCGTCCAATTTCATTTATGGTTTTTATTTTTTTTTGCACAGTAGCCGACAATTTAGACACATAATTTTTCAACAATCCTGTTCTACATATTTTTCTGCATCGAATGGTATATTTTTCGACCTGGTAAAATGAAGTGGAAAATAACTAGGGACGATGCGGTGCTTAGCCCGCGCGGCCCTCGCGGCCACCCACTCTCTCTCTTTATCTTACGATTTCACGTCTCTTGCGTTAACAGTTTGGAGACATTCTAACCATACGATACATTGAGGCGTTTTACCACCTAATTGTCTTACACCGTGGTTTCGACTAAACTGGCCCATAAAAATTATAGTAAATAACAATATTAAATTAATACAGATTATTATACTACACAATTTATTACGAACTTTATAAGCTTTAATCCGATTAATCAAATCATTAGCATAGTCAAAAAACAACATAAGCTGGGTTCAATGCCATGCATTTCTAAAGAAAAAAAAAAGAAAACGTGAAGTAGCTATGGATACAAATTCCAAAGCTATTGTCATCACCTGTCACTGAGATTCATTATTCGAGCTACGTTGGCGCTGATGAGAAGCATCAAAAATCAATCCCTAGTTATCATGTTTCTTTTGTAATATTATATTGTGGTCTTTTGACTAACTCCTAGGTACTTTTCGTAAAGTATATTTCATTTGCCATCCAAGTTTTGAAACCGTTAAGATCAACATTAGAGCAAAAATTTTTACATCATTGTGGTAGCTATCAAATTCTAAACTATTTCTAAATTTCTGTCTGTTTGTCCATCATAAGATGAATGTAAACTTATCGCGTAATATTATCACTGTCATAGCTTTTGCAGGTAAAAATATTGCACAGTATAATAATGTACATTCCGTCAATCAATTGGATATCATCGGAAGATAATTATATTAATAATAATGTACTTATTTTCAAATTGCGTTCACTGATTTCAAGAAAAAGCGAAATTGGGATAACTGTTGAAAGAGTTTGCTCTTTTACTTATGAGTCCGTATCAGATGCAAGTATCGATTCTACCACACCCCGCACAGGTCAGTTTGACATGATGCAGTCAAACCGAAACTACTGCGACTGCAGGTTGCAGCAGGTGTTTATGTGTTTTCGCAAATTCGTACGAGATGGCAGTACTTTTAGGACATAGACATGCACATTTGTTTTTCAAATAAATTAATTTACAGCTCATACCAAGAGTTGTGGAAAATGAATTTAAAAGTTGGAAGCAATGATTAATGTCGAAATGTTAGTAAATTTGGCCAGAAAAACTTAAAATGCATGCGAAAAAAAAAAAAATGTCTTTTCGGAGAAAAAAATAACATTTGGAAATTTTATACATATTTTAGATTAATCTGATAAAAATTGCATTCAAATCGGATAAGTTCTAAACGAAATATTAAAAAAATACGATTTAAGTATAGGACTCTTAAAAATATGTAGTTATATTATAGTAATAGTAATAGTAATGATTTATTAACCACTTTGGATACATGAAAGTATATATGGCAAGTCAACAAGATACAATTATGTTAAAAATGGTATACAAAAAAAATAGAATAAAATAAGATAAGAAGCTAAGAAGCTGGCAGAAAAAAAAGCTATCAATATAAATAATAACATATGGATGCATAAGTACAAACTCCTTTTTTTTTTTTTTTTTTAATATAAATAAAATAAAATAAAACAGGTAAGTTTAGGGTATAATGACGAAACACATGTTACAATAATAAAAAGAACAAACTAACAAATACACTATACGAACAGTAGTTACTATGTAATATTACTTGTCAAGTTAAGAAAGTCTGTCAAGTTATAAAAAGTGTTGTTGATTAATAATTGCTTTACTTTGGACTTAAATTTTTTGTAATTATTGATACTTCTAATACTACAGGGCAAAGCATTAAATAATATTACAGAGTTATAATAGGGAGAATGTTTAAAATGAGTTGTAGAATGCCTTGGAATCAACAATAAGTCGCCATGTCTCGTGCCATATGTGTGATTATTTGAACATGTCGCAAAGAGATGCTCATTCTTTTTTGCAAAAGTTACACACTTTAATATATATATACAAGGTACAGTAAGAATTTTCTTGTTTTTAAATATTTGTTTGCAACTCTCTCTAGGCTGTAGTCTATATATTAATCTCAATATTCTCTTTTGGGATATAAAAACACGTTCCCTATCTTTTGCACTACCCCAACAGATAATATTGTACGATATGCATGAGTAAGCGTACGCGTAATATGTATTTAACAAACCGTTCTGATCAAGTGTATCTTTTAATTGTAGCAGAGCAAAATATGCTTTATTCAGTTGTTTACACACATTTTCTATATGGATACTAAAAGACAATCTTGAATCAAAGTATGTTCCTAGAAGCTTTACACCTGCTGAAATTATGAATTTGTGATCCAAAATAAAATTATTCGGGAGTTGTCTCATGATGCTGAAATTTATTATTTCAGTTTTGTTTTCATTTAATATGAATTTATTTCGTTGACACCACGCACCAAATTCATCTATAACAATCAAAACCTTATCTCGAAGGTCCTCGGGATTGTTTGCAGATACCGTTATTGTAGTATCATCTGCAAACATAGTAACATGACCATTCGTTATTTGATTAGGCAAATCATTAACATAAAGCAGAAAAAGCAACGGACCAAGACCAGAACCCTGAGGAACTCCTAAATTTACTGCACAGGTTTCTGACATTTCTTCTCCCACTTTCACCTTCATAGACCTATTGTTCATGTATGTCATGATCCAATTCAGGATATTTCCTCGAATACCCATATGGTTGAGTTTTTCTTTCAATATGTCTTTACTGATGGTGTCAAATGCTTTAGACAAATCAAACAAAAGCGAAATCACATATTTACCATCGTCTAGACAGGAATATACATAATCTAGTAAATGACACGATGCAGTCTCAACAGACTTACCTGACCTAAAACCATGTTGTGATGCTGTCAATAATTTAGTTTTTTCAGAATAGGAACATATTCTATTGTACACAATTCTTTCTAGTAACTTTGAAATTATACTTAGGACAGATATTTGACGATAGTTATCAATGTCCTCAGGATCACCTTTTTTATAAACAGGTGTAACAATAGCTAACTTCAATATATCCGGGAAGCACCCATTTTCTAGCGACTTGTTTATCAGATTCACTAGCTGAGGTGTTAGATTTGCTTTAATTTGGTTTAATATAGTAAGCGTAAGGCCATCAAAACCAGCAGAATTTTTGTTTTTTAATTCATCTATTACTTCATTTAATTCCGTAATGGTAACTGGTGCCATATATATTGACTGCTCGCTGTAGTTTGAAAGTGTGCAAGGCAACGACAAATTTGACCCAAAATATGAATCTAATTTTTCAGGAACAGAGGTTGAAAAGAAGGTTGCAAACAGGTTTGTGACTTGTTTTTTATCCGAAATTTTTGTATTATTTAAGTTTAAAACAATATTATTATTATAACGCCCACTTCTGCCTAACTTATTATTTACTATTTTCCACATTTCACGTGTTTTATTTGAAGAATTATTAATCTTATTAAAGTAATATGATTGTTTAGCTTTTTTAATGTTGTTTTTATAATTTCGTTTCTCCGCATTGTACACGTTTTTTACTTCAACACTGTTCAAGTTCGTCATTAACCAGTGTAGTTTTTTTAAATAAATATTTTGTTGAATAATATCATCATTTAACCATATTAATACAATTTTAAATTACAAATAATAAATATGTGTATTTGTAATATACCAAGCGTAATTGAACAAGGCATACATAAAGCACGTATAAAAAATAAAGCCTGTTTTAAAAATATTCAATATGTTAAAATTGTTCTTTTATTAATTCCTCCATAAAACAATTAAAATGTATAATTCAGACAACTGCAAATAGGTGCTTATAAAATGTGAAACAATGATATGAAATTGCAATAATCGATTCGCCTGCAAAGAGTATAACGGTCGTGCTGACTGCCATTTAAAGTCACAAATTTGATGTAGTGTACTGTACTTTCCAACGTTTGATAGTTTTGTTCCCGATCTATCCCTTACAAATCAATGAAACGGTGATGAAGAGCAACAACTCCAAAACATGTGTTCATAGCGTTTTAATTTTGGGATATCCTCATATGGCACTGTTTTTGTTTCCGTTTGTTTCAAATGTTTGTTTTAAATTGGCTTTTAAAATACAATTTACAGTAACCTCTTTTATGTATAATTCAATTCGTGCATTATTGAACATTTAATGTAATTCTAGTCGCATAATTATTTATGACAAAATATTATTAATATAATTTCAACAAATCACAATATGACATATGATGAAGTGGGGTGTAATATATACACTGACCGGCACGAAAAACGGGCACTTTTAAATTTTGGTTAAGTTTGAAGTTTGATAATTTTTTCTTTCTTGAACCGATTTGAATGATTCTTTAGGCGAAGTGTTGATACATTGTTCGTAACCTCTTTATAGATTAAAAACAAAAATTGACATGGATCATATTATACAGAGGGAAGCAAAATTGTGGTTTCTTGAACTAAGTTTAAACAGAGGAATTTACCATCAAGCTCCATTCTAAACATTTTGTTTTTTAATCCACCTCAATAGATTTCTTTTTGGAAGAGACATACAATTTTAAGTAAAACCCTAACAATTTTGATTTATTTTTTTACTCTAGTTAAACCTCTACTTTGCATCTCTTTGTTGACTAATCAGAATACCAATAAATTTTGATTTCTTGGGGATGTCACTCTAAACTCATAATTATTGTTTGACGTCAATAATTTTGGCACAATGTCTTTAAAACCAGAAAATATTTTTTGTGGGACTGGAAATTCTCATGGACATTCGGTGCTTCAATCTAACGCAGCCGAATAGTGCCGGACTCCTACCGGCTAAAACCCCACCCGGCCTTTCATCACCTTGGTACCGTCGAGTAGACATTCATCAAGATATAGGGTTGGACTATAGCTTACTGCTGACGGTCCCTCTTTACTGTCCTTCCTACTCACTATTGTTTTGAACATTTTCCTGATGATCCTCCAGTTTTCTCTATTTTTTATCATGATGGATATTAAATTTACAATAGTTGTGCACGATCCAAGTTCTGTTTCGGTTTGTCTCCTCACCTCCTCCCACCTGAGACACCTAAAAGCGGTGTCCTCGGCCGTATCATACTCCACGCCGCAGTACACACATGCATCATCCGCTGTTTTACCGATTCTCCGGGTATAATATCTGAAGGAACCAAGTCCCGTCATGATTTGTGTGGTAAAGTAATCAATGGTACTGACATAGCAATCAAGTAATGGCTTCAGTTGAGGGATCACTCTTTTTGTCCACTGGGCCACCCTCGTCTCTTCGTCCCACATTTCTTGCCACCTGCTTATCGTGGTCGCTCTCTGCGCATTTCTCACCTCCTGTAGTCCTGTACTCCTCCTCACCTTCCATAGGAGGGATTCTTGTTCAATGCAGCATATAGGAGGACCGAGTGGACTGTCTTGTAAAGCAGAATTGGTAGCAGCCTGACCAACGCCCCCACTCTCTCGTCGTGCGAATGTATTCCCTGTAAGTACCCTTTACATCTAACATAACAACCAGGTATTTTTTCCTGGATGGATCTCCTCCTGTCAAACCTTGAAACAGAAGTCATACTTTCTCCTATGACCCTTCAACATGATTGTCTCCGTTTTCTCCGGGGCGAGGAACAGTTTATGATTAGTTAACCACTCACCGATCATTCTTAGTGCTTCGTTTGCTCTATACACAAGGGTATCACCATTCACCATCCTCTGCGAAGGCTAATATGGCAAGATCGTCAGCGAAGGCCACCGATTAAGACCAGAAACTGTGTCGGCTATTATCGCCTTACTTGAAGATGGTAGAGACCAATG
This sequence comes from Rhagium mordax, assembly GCA_963680705.1. Taxonomy (NCBI): domain Eukaryota; kingdom Metazoa; phylum Arthropoda; class Insecta; order Coleoptera; family Cerambycidae; genus Rhagium; species Rhagium mordax. Next base: position 23,077,059 of record OY796665.1, read on the forward strand.
TTGCCAATAGATTTAGGGTTTCACGCAGTACAGTGCGACGTATTTACGCGCGCTTTAGAGAGACAGGTTCATATACAAGATGTTCAGGAACAAGTCCCCGAAGGAGAACTTCCAATAGAGACGATTGTTTCATCGTCACCTCATCATTTATCAATCATCGTTTATCTGCAGTACAAATAATAAATCATTTGCAATCATTTTTCATTTCTTGAGTTTATTGAATGAAACTCCACATTCAATAATTACTATTTCAATTGTTAATTACTTGGATGCTAGTATTAACTTTGTTTCTTTTGTGACATGCTGGTTTCCTTTACATGCAAACGTTACTCTTTGCTTGTGTTAAAATTGGTTTAAAAGTGACAAATTGGACATTTTTGGGTATATTTGGGTGGATAACCCAGAAACTAGAAGTGATAGAGAAATTTGGTAAATTAATTTTAATTCTACATAAAAAACTCTACAGGAATCAATCACAAAACCCAGGAAATGACCTGGACTCATCACCTAAATCTCTAGTCACCAGAAACCATGCACTCCAAAAAAGGAAAATATATGAATTTAGCCCTCTCATACTTGGAAGCAAAATCATGTATGTTGCAGTATTAGTTAAAAGAATCCTTGAGATCACTGATTTCAAAAATTCAAAATGACGATTTCTCTATGGCGACACGCGGCGTGTTGAAATTCCAAAAAGTCAATATTTTGGAAAATAAAAAACACCAAGGTATTTTGCGAAAAATTGCAAATGAAGATATTGCCTTGAAATTTTTTATATAAGTGCACCGTGGCAAGTGAAAAAATTCCTAAAAATTTAAAATTTTTGAAAGACATCAAAGCGCTTGAGCAGCTCAGCGTGGAATGAATTTAAGGGATTCTAGTAGTTGCTAATTTTAAACCCGGTGTACTTCTAAAATTCATTACAGAAATCGCGGATCGAATTAACGAAAATTTAAAACTTCACGTGATCGCGCGAGCAGTCTGGTTCATAAAATCCTAATTTCCTTGCTTCAGAGATCTTTGCACACAAGTGTAGGAAGCCTCCAATTTTGTTGCCTCGTTCCACACTAGACCAAGTATGACCCCCTAAAACTCCCTTGGAATATATTTATATCGTTTTCGTAGAGAACTGTTGAGTTCCTACCAAGTACGGACTGCTCAAATGCTCGTCCAATCAAAAAATTATAAGAGACAACTTTAATTACACACTCATACTAATCAAGCACCCCAGCACTTGAGAGAAGAGGAGACTCACTGCAGATTGGGTTGAACTTAAGTACAGTTAGTCATGGGTCGAAATTCAATTGGTCCAGTCGCTTAATGACTTACCCACCTCCTCTTTGTAAATTAAACTAGTAGACATATGTCCGTTTTCCACTTGTCGAGAATTCGAGAACTTGGTTTATTTTCTGGAAATCCTAGTGATTTATAGCTTCACTGTTATTTGCGGGATGTTTTTGAACCTATCTAAATGTTGTCCAGGTGTTAAACTAGATATTGACTTTTTGCCACTGTCACGAGCATTTTAAGTTATGAATAATTTGTACAGCAATCGCAAATTATGGTGAGGCTGCGCGAACAACCAATTTACGATATATGACCCAATATTGAAATTGGAAGGGGAATTACACCTGGTCATGCAAGCTCTCAGTGGCGTAACTGCGAGGTGTGCGTACGTAGGTACCTAAATTCGAGTGTTTCGATTGTCCTACCCGCCGCTGTAATATTAGCGATATTTGTTTCACCAATAGCATCAATCGGAGGCGTACCTTACGTGCGCAACGAGACCTCACCATAATTTGCGTTTGCTGTATGTAGTTGTATTTTAACAGATCCGCCTTGCACTGAGGCTTGTTTCTCGCATTTTCCAATTATTGTTTTGTATCACGTTTCTTGCGGTTTTCATTTGTAAATAAATATAATTAAGCGTGTTGGACTCACTTTGTTTTATTGACAATATAGTTGGCAGGAAATATGAAATAAGCCGGTTAAGTGCTTGTTAATATTCGATACACGTAGCGATTAGAATCTGTGTTCGATCTAGGCGGCTGATCTATAATCAGTTAAGGAGTAAGCAGAAGCACCCAGTAGTTGATGAGCGCTCGCAATAGATTCTGTGGGTAATGATTGTATCTAGAGACTAATCCAAGTATTGATAAATTGAAAGAAACATGTTTCTTACCATATAACAAATATACAATTAAATTAACAGTTCCTGATAAAATACACAAATATTTTCCTGAAAATAACTTTTCAATGGAAAATTAAAAACTGATGCATATTAATTTGTGAATATACACGAATTAATATGAACAACGCAATTCTAAGCCTAATCCAATTTCATAACAAATATGGACATGTTCATTTCAAATGTGACTGAGTTTCCTGTTTCTGGTGATTCCCCAATAAATATTGAATATTTAATTTTCTTAACTTTCCCGGCTTAAGAGTTTAAAAGTTAGCATCCCAGATTTTATATAACATAATAAAAACTTTCTTCATAAATACTTTAAGATGCGAGAAATTATAGCCAACCCCAGCCATAATTATTATGCCCTCTGACACAAAAATGTATCACTTCATATAAACTCGTAATATCACCGAACCAAGCACTGGACTTGATTCATGAGACTTTTGCAAAGTGCGTCTTATTTATTTGTTCCGCGTAACTACTTTAAGTGCTTGATTTATCTTAATCCGTCATTTTTTCATACAGACAACTGTTATTAAGAAAACAGATGCTGAAACTCCACTCATAGTATTTTTCATTTTCTTCCTTCCTGCCTTATTCCACTTTCCATTGTGTCACGTTTTTTTTATCAATGTATTCCTCGCTAGGGGCGTGCAGGGTAATACATTCAAAGAATCAGTATAATCTAGGCATATTTTCACAGGCTCATCTGTTGAAGTTGAATAAATATTAATTTAGTTTGTTGTAATAAACAAACCATTATCGAGGTGTAGAAGAACATAAAGTGAGTAGGAATATATTATTTTTTTCTTTCTCAGTATCCACAAAAACGAGAATATAGCGATTAAACACTAAAAGAAAAAAGAAAAATCAATTTTCAACCTTCTCCTGCCATCACCCCTAATTTCTCATCCAATTCCATTTATGTTCCCAGCTAATCGAACCCCGCGCTGCTGAGCAAGTTTACTAACGAAAGCTTAGAAAGGTGTATTTTTGCCCGTTTGAGGGGGTTGGAGAATCAGACGCTGAAAAAACTTCTTCAAAACCGGGGGTATAGAGATTACAGAAAAAATAAAAGAAAATTCATTTTTCAACCCCTCTGGAAGGGTTGTAATAACGCCCAGGGGTAGCTAAAGGCCTTCTTCTGCCGTTAACCTTCCTGTTTATCAAATCCTAAAGATTGTTCCAAACACGGGTTTTACTAGGCTTACAACGGGAAAATGCGAATAAGGGGTAGTTTTTGGCAATATGAGGGGGTTGCGGTCACTAAAAACTTCATCTATTATGTTTTTCATTTTCAGCACCCTCGAAAACGGGGATGCTAGTAGGTTACATTGCTGCAGAATTTTGTCGGCTTTTTTAGCCAAAATCCCGACTCCTGGGCTCCACTAATGATAAAAGTATTTAGTTTTCGAAATTGAAATTTTTAACAAACTGTTTTGTGCACCAAGTTTACATATTAAACTATTTCTATATATCAAGTATGTAGTTTTTTACATTTCTACGTAATTCTTATACGACTGGATGTGGTTTCATTGAAAACAAACACCTACTATTATGGACTGCTCCATTTTCTCCTATAGGTGACCGCCAATGTAAGTCAGTACAACAGCATCTACCAAATATATTTTTCGTTATTAAAACTATCTCACAACACATCAATACTCTGGTTCTAAAAATGACGACCCCAATATATCATTTTCGGATTCTTTTTCAGTAAACTGTATCCCTTATCTGCTATCCTGTTATAATTATGAAAAAGTATGTTAAGGCGAATTCGCTGTCATTAATTTTAAGTGAAAATGAAGATGATTTACGATGTGAACATATTTTTAACTTTAGTCTGAGTATCAGTTTGCTTTAATTTTGATTAGTAGTAAAAGAAAAACACATTCTTGTAATCCAGTAAAATTTCTTTGTGCTTCAGTGAATTTAGTTCAAAAGTACCAATGATGCAATTAGACATTTTGTCGGTAAGAACTTATATTGTCATGTATTTTAAACTAACACCCCACTAATAAATTAATAAAATAAAATTTAAAAAAAAATAAATTCAATCCAAACCAGGGTAATATGAATATTCCTCCTAATAAAACTAGAACGAGAAACTTACGTATAGTATACTCATGAAAAAAAATACAAGTTCAAAAAAGGATATAATATCTTAAAACCATTTGTTAAATCAGCTGTAGGACACCTGTTGAGGCGAGAGAGGTCGACGAGCCCTATATAAACATAGGGTCAGCTAGGCTAAAACAAACCAAATGTAAACGATTTAAAGGCGTAAAGGAAATAAATACATTGTGCTATGTTTATTTAAAATAATCAATGACATAACAATTGTCTGCTACATGCTTTAAACAGAGGTTGAACGATTGTCAACTACAGTTAAACAAAAATGAACTTTATTTATGTAAATTCGATTAAAATTTGTAATTAAATAGGATAAAACAAACCTGTAAAACCTCCAGTCTAATCAAATTACCAGACGCGATGTAAATTAGTTCCTAAGAAGTGAGTGTAGTGATCTTCAATATGTTTCTGTGATCTCTCGTACGAGCCAACGGCAGATGTAAAATTTGTCTCACGTAATATCAACTCATGGGTATCCACGGATTCATCTTCAAATAAGGAAGCTAAAAATATCATAATTTCATAGCAAAATTACATAATAAAGTGAGAAAAGGCGAAAATACCAACCATCATGACAGTTGAAAATCTAGAAATCCATGGTTTGGCAAATTTTCTGCATGTCCTTAGAAACGAAACAAAATGTTGAGTTGCTATTGGGTCGTAAAAGAAGCAACCCCACGTCCAGATCGCTCCTGAAATATATAGAGAAATACAAAATTTAGAACGGAGATTTATATTTCCAGTACATTTGAATAATGGTTCAAGGTCAAATACAATAAGGTACCAGAAAAACAGCTTCAACTTACCAGCAATAATGGTAAAATTTATCCTAAATAATAAGCAGCCACCTGATTGGTCGAAATCCGTTTGGGCATCCAAGGCCTATTTAGTTTATGCAAATCCAGTAAATAGGGCACTAAATCGTAGAACTGCCAGCTGCCATATTTGGACCACAAACCACAAGTGTCAAAAACTTAAAAACAGGTATGTTAATTTAAAGTAAATAACACGACACGGTAACTTTAGTGTACCGGGAGTACTTTGAACTAAAATTAGAAACTTTAACTTTATTAAATTTGTCACTATTCACAAGGACACTGTCCAATACTTGTTGTAGATTAAATTAGTTTAAGTTAGAGCAGGGACATAGTTTAAGGAACGTTTCACTTTGAATTTTCTCATGTGTGTAATAAATACGACTTGTTCCATCTATGTTTAATTGATATAACTAAAGCAAACAAATTCACCTCAGCGGAAATACTACAATAAAAGCAGAGGCATCTAGCTGTCTAATGACAAAATTATATTCATTCTGATAAAGATCTCTAGCATTTCAAGATCCTTACTAATCAAATAAAAAAATAAAACCAGCCCAAAATTTAAATAATCTTTTTATAAAAGGTGTACAGCAACAGATTAATAGGTAAGATATTTTTTCGATAGCAGAAGGGAACCCCCTTAGGCCCTGAAAGGTAAAAGAGTAATTATAGCAAACCTATAGTAAGTTTCACGTTAAATTATCTTAAAGTCATACGCACTGTCGCTTATTGTTCTACACGTTGGAAAATCCAGCCCAGTGGCGGACTGATCGTATGTTATAAAGTCGATAATTCAGAAAACTATATACAAATATTTTAGAAAAATAAATTTTAAATTCAAAAACCAAACAACTTAATTACTAGTGCATGCATGAAAATACATATGAGTATTAAAATTAAATATCTAGACGTGCAAATATAAAATATAATAAAATACAAAAAACTTAAAATTTAAAAAACTTACCTTGTAAATATAAATTAAAATATAAATCAAAAATCAAAAAATCGTTGTTTCCCCAAAAGTCCTCATATCATTACAATATGTATGGATAGTTCTATGCGGAAAACAAAAATTAATTGTTTCCCAGGGCATATTTCATAAAATAAAATTGAGGTTATTCAACCGTTTTACCAACAGGAGATGAATAAAAATATACTTTAGAAGCATTTAGAAACATTTCTATTAGTTGAAAATCTTTACCAAAATTAATTTATTTATGTATTTCCAAATTTAAGGAGGAAATCACAAACCTAATTTTAGCCCCAATTTTTGGGGCGTAGCTCTTTAACGAAGCATTTCCGGACATACCCCATAGGACACTTCTTATTTTGAGATAGTGAATTCAGGTTTTTAGATTTGTCTAGCGAATTCTAAAACACCCCGGTAGATATCATGATATGAATTAATATATTCACATCAGAATATGCACCAATGGGTAGAAAATGTATTTTTTAACAAAACAAAAACTAAAAAAAATTGAACGATCTAGGAGTGGTTTTAAAACATATTACCAAACATTTTTCAGATTTTGAAAACGATCTTGTTTTTATTTTTAAAATTTTTCACTTTAATCCTGTCTTAAAATTAATTAATATTTGACAAAAATAAAGGTCACTTTCGATATGAAGGTTGAAATGGTTATTAAAGTAAATTTATTTTTAATATAATATTGTAACATTTACACACATTACAGTTTAACAACAATTAATTTACGAGATACCTATACTTCAGTTCCGCAATTAAAACTGATATAGAGTTTATTTTCCGATATGAAATTAGTTAGTTCCAGAATAATTCTTGTTATCGCTATAGGAAGCCGAGCTAATTCTCTTGATAGGATTTTCTCCCCTACACAGTAATATTAGAAATTATAAAGAAATTATCTTACAATTTGTAGTTACCCGGCAAGTTACATAACCCTAGGAGCCGAAAATTATTTTAGGAGCTAATTCCAAAATTAGCTGGTGAAAATCGTTGATTGGTAATTTGATTCTCTCCGAATATAATTGCAAGGACAATAATAATGATCACTGAGGGAACTTTATTTACCAGGTAGGAAATTAGTCACGTTTCATTTCATTTATTTTCTCGGATTATTGGATTGTTTATTTATTTATTTATTTATTTATTTATTTACAATATACTATTAGACAAGCCGAAGGACTCTCAATTAGATAATAGTAACTTACAAGAAATAGGCACAGTATACGATTAATTAATAAAAAAATAATGATAACGAAACATAAACTATTTGGAGAAAAAGTTCTAATACTGCCTATCAACGTCTGGCCATCAGTAGAAGTTATTCCAAATTTGGAATTTTATAGACAACAAGTTTTAAATTAATAGAAGTTGCGTCATTAAAAGTAATGAAAACAGAGTAATTCCTGTACTGTAAATTTAATCACCTGTCAGAGTGCTGAGCTTAACTCAAACGTTCTCTTTAATTTAAAAGGTAGTTAACACTGATTTAGAGGTAATTAGTACATTTCTAAAACTACCGTAGCTTTAATTCATTTAGTAGAAAAACAAAGTATTTAATGACAGAATATATGAAATGTAATTAACAGCGTGTGATACTTCCGTGCAATTCGACGGTTTTCCTTTGGTTTTTTAACACTGAAAGTATTTTGTTAACCTATGATAGGTTAATGGTAAGCATTGTAGCCTAATATAGGTATAATCACTTACAACTATTTAACGACAAAGCTGATATTGATATTTTATAACTCAAATTTAAAAATAAAAACACCTTTCGTAATAAATGTTCTCTTCCTAATCATTTCATCAGCAAAATGTGCAGGCTATCCACTCATAATATCATAAACCAATTTTTGTCTAATCCCTTAATACTAAGAGAGTAACTTAATAAAGTATGAATTGAAAATTGAGATTCGTCGTTCTTATTATTGAGCACATTGGTAATAAGAAGTTACAAAATGACAATAATTAATATTGATCTATGGTGTAATGAAAATTAATTAACACTTATAAGCAAACCTAATACAATGACTTGTAGTAGAAAACATAAAACCTCGATGAACAACACAGCCACATACAAAAAAAGAGTCCATTTCCAAATACCGGATCCATTTTTTGTTAATTTCGCACAATTTTTTTGCTCCAGATAGTGTAGAAATCACTTTTCTTAACCATTAATAATTTCAACTTTCCAAAAAGAATTCTTTGGTCTTGTGAACTATTTTTTTATGTTTACGCCATTAATACCCACGTTCTTGAGGTTGATGCAGGAATTTCATTTTGACAGCTGCCAACTGTCAAACTAAAACTATGAAAATTTGAACATTTTGAAAATAAGTTATTTATGGGTAAACCATCAATCCCCACGCATTTGAGGTCACTGATCACGATTTTGATGTCGAAATTTCATTTTATCAAGTATCAACTGTCAAAATGACATTATGAAAACTTCAACATTTTGAACGGAAATTTTTTTGTTAACCGTCAATACTGACGTTTTTGTTGTCACTGATCGCGATTTTGATGTCGGAATTTCATTTTGTCAGCTGTCAACTGTCAAAGTCAAACTGACATAAAAATTTCAACATTTTGAAAAGAAGTTTTTTATGGGGAATCCATCAAAACCCACGTTTTTGAGGTCACTGAACACGATTTTGACGTCGAAATTTCATTTTGACAGTTGCCAACTGTCAAACTGACAGTTAAAATTTCGACATTTCGACAGGTTTTTTCCCAGTTTTAAACTGGTTAGTTTGAATATATTTTAGATAAATCAACTTTTTTTGGATAGAAGTCTCAAGAAATATGGTAATAAATCCCAAAAGAGAAAAGAAAGAGAAATCAAAATTTTGTTCAATAACCTCAGAAACGTGAGTCTTGATGGATGGAGAAAAACTTTTGAAAATGTTTCGTACTGACAGATTGATCTATGGCAGCTTTCAAAATTAAATTTCGACATCAAAATCATGTTCAGTGACCTCAAAAACGTCGGTCTTGATGATCTATCCATTAAAAAATTCTTTTCAAAATGTTAATGGTGCTATTCTGTAACCCATTTTACAGCGCTGTAAGGGATTTAAGCCTTTGACCTTGACTTATTACATCAAATAGAAAGTAAGATAGGCTATCTATAAGTAATGTTAAAAATTAAATTTGCCATTTACATCCTGCTATAATTTTATAGAGGTGTATGTTTATAGCGCTATAAGAGAAAGTTATAGAATAGCATCATAAAATTTTCATAATGTCAGTTTGACAGTTGACAGCTGTCAAAATGAAATTCCGACAACAAAATCGTGATCAGTGGACCACAAAAACGTCGTTATTGATGGTTTACACATAAAAAATTCTTTTTAAAATGTTGAAATTTTCATGATTTCAGTTTGACAGTTGACATCTGTCAAAATGAAATTCCGACATCAATATCGTGATCAGTGGACCTCAAAAACGTCGTTATTGATGGTTTACACATAAAAAATTCTTATTAAAATGTTGAAATTTTCATGATTTCAGTTTGACAGTTGACATCTGTCAAAATGAAATTCCGGCATCAAAATCGTGATCAGTAACCTCAAAAACATCGTTGTTGATGGTTTACACATAAAATTTTTTTCTAACTTTTCATACTGTCATTTTGACAGTTGATAGCTGATAAAATGAAATTTCGACATCAAAATCGTAATCAATAACCTCAGACGCGTGGGTCTTGATGGTTTATTTACAGTGTGACACACTTAAGATGAAGACACCCCTGTATTTAATTTATTTTTATAAGTAGAGATTTGAATTTTGGGACAGAAGTAGAACCTCAGGAGCTGCATTTCTTACATTACTCAACTCAAATGTCAGGTGTAACCCCAGCCTACTGCGACCTCGTGAATAGGACACATTCTCATTATTTTGCGTCGCGTTGGAGATATCGAAAAAAGTTACTAAAAAAACTTGTTTAGAATCTTTTTTTAACCCTAGCTACCGAGTTTCTAGACAAAATTCGAATTTTGAAATTTTTTTCATTTTCACAAAAATTTTTGTCAGTTTTCACTAGTAAGACATGATTTTATTTTTATTTCTTGATTTTATTTTTAATTTTAACAATTTTAATTGTTTCCATGGCTTACTAGTGAAAACTGACAAAAATTTCAAACTTTTGTGAAAATAAAAGAAAATTTCAAAATTCGAATTTTGTCTCGAAACTCGGTAGCTACGGTTAAAATAAAATTCTGAACAACTTTTTTTAGTAACTTTTTTCGATATCTCCAACGCGGCGCAAAATAATGAGAATGTATGCTGCTCACGAGGTCGCAGTAGGCTGGGGTTACACCTGACATTTGAGTTGAGTAATGTAGGAAATGCAGCTCCTGAAGTTCTACTTCTGTACCGAAATTCAAATCTCTACTTCTAAAAATAAATTAAATACAGGGGTGTCTTGATCTTAAGTGTGTCACACTGTATAAAAAAACTTCTTTTCAAAATGTCGAAATTTTCTTACTATCAGTTTGGCAGTTGGCGTCAAAATGAAATTCCGACAACAAAATCGTGATCAGTGACCTCAAAAACGTGGGTCTGGATGATTTATCAATAGAAAACTTCTTTCCAAAATGTTGAAACTTTCATGTCAGTTTGACAGTTGACAGCTGTCAAAATGAAATTTCGACATCAAAATCGTGATCAGTGACCTCTAAAACGTGGGTCGATCTTGTTTGTTTATCCATACAAAACCTTCTTTTCAAAATGTTGAAATTTTCATGTCATTTTGACAGTTGGCAAATATTGTTTAAATGTTAATTATGGCATTTCATAAATTATTTCCCTTCCTTTTCGTTTTTGGGATTTATTACCATATTTCTTGAGATTCCTATTCAAAAATAGTTGATGTATCTAAAAATATTCAAATTAACCAGTTTAAAACTGGGAAATAGCCTCTACGCCTTTGACGTAATGTCAGAGAAACAGTTAGAGGGTGTTTTTTGACAACTAATAGGAATTAAATTAATACAAAAATACTGCGCTGATGTTATTCTACAGGTTACATAAAAAGTCTAAATATAAATTTTGAAAAAGATAACAGATATCGTTTCCGAAACGTCAAAATTTTAAAAAATGTACACAGGTTGTTTTTAACGGCAGGCGTTTGACGATGATATTAATTCAAAACCAAATATTACATACTTATTGTTTCCGAATGTAGTCATCCAAAAACAATATTCCTCTTTATTTCCTGGTCGATTTTATTTTATCGGTTATTTTATATAAATTCTCTTTCTTTCCTGATATGTTATTTTACTTTTACTTTTTCCTCCTCTTCTTCTACTCTGTCGCTTATCAACACGACTCTGCAGCTGTTGATTTCCAATTAATATCATCTTCAATCACCTGACGATCAAAACAATCTGCAATATTGTTTTAAATCGTCCTTAAAAAAACGTAAGCATTGATAATTTACACATAAAAAGAACTTCTTTTCAAAATGTAGGTATTGATAGTTTACACATAAAAAATGTCTTTTGAGGATTTTTAAATTTTCATACCTTCAGTTTGACAGTTGGCATCTGTCAAAATGAAATTCCCACATCAATATTGTGATCAGAAGCAGCCATAGCAGTTGTAAGTGGTGATCTGATATAAAGGGGCTGTGGGGTTAAAGTGCAAAGATCTCTGCGAGTTCAATAATAATCATTTGAAGTAAAAACCAATGCTCAGCATGAGAAAATTTTTTGACAGTTCTAACAACTAATTAAATTTCGTTATTTCTTGTCATGTGACACAAATCACCCAATCATTTTAAGATTACACTGATAATTATCATCCAGGGAAATTTTCAATCACTATGACAACAAAATTATTTAACTTTGACGACTTCATAATAACTGCCAAATAAATTTCAAAATGTCACGTTTTGGCAATGCCAATTCTCAATCTATAAACTTTTAATAAATAAATAATTGTTTTGTTGTGTTGCGATATTTTGATTTTATTTTTTCAAAAAATTTTCTGACCGAATATCCCTCAGACATTGACAAATGCCTCATAATTTTATGACAACCTCAAGCAAGTTGCTTGGTAATAGCCCTCCGCCTTCGGCGTCGGGCTATTACCAAGCAACGTGCTTTCGATTGTCATAAAATTATCTCGTACATTATCAATGTCTTAGGTATATTATAGCTGAGAAGACTTGGTACTCTCCTAAAATTAACAAATGTAGTGTCTTGAGCTACAAAAATGGAGCAAATATAGTGATGACAAGAAACACAATGTCCCTTTATCTTCTATAGAATTATATCAGCTTAAACGTAATCGGTTCCTTGTCTATTAAAGTTTAAGTAAGTAAAAAATCGCCACTCTTCGTCAGAGAAGGAAATATTTTCAAGTGAGAATTAACTCGTCTCCTGGTTTCAATGATTGATAGTCATGGAAATAAACTTACATTAAATGAAAATGAAAAAACCTAAAGTGAATTGACTATTAAGTTAGATACAAAGTTTTCTACATCTGCAGGTTCTGTATCAAATAATGTAAAAACTCTATATACTGCAATCCGCAATCCAAATTGACAAAGAGTTGCAGTCCTTTCATGTTGGTCCAAAAATTTATTCAAGACAAAGTGAATTATATACTCTTATGGCTTTTTGGCAAAATTGGCAACTCATGTAAAACTTTCAGGTAGTCTTGGTTTATGAGAGTAGTAACTACAGTATTACAGTTTGATGACTATCAAACATAAAAAAAAACAATTTCTTGCTTCTGCATGTTATAGATATTATTAATAAATTTATTAAAATTAATCAGATTATGTGTGTTAATAATTTTGATAGGTAAGTCTGTGATACAATTTTGATAAAAGACGTATTCTAAGATCTACTAATTTTTGTTCTTTATTTACTACAGTCTTCCAAGTCAAGGTAGAATTTCTCTGAAATGGAAATAATTTATAGTGACGTCCAAACCACTGTTGGAGATTATTCGACAAATTATACCGTCCCTCTGATCACTTAACCGCTTTTGGTTTTGCGAATTATGATATTTTTTCTCCCTGAAACTCAAAACTTCAAAAACAATTATGGGAGCTATCCGAAGACCATAAATCGAATTCTAAAACCAGAAAATAATAATGCACTAAACTGCTTACGCTAATTTAAATGAGACCTTTTTTTATTTCAAAACAACCCTATTTATGTGTTTCGTATCATATTTTTTAACTAATAAATCCACTGGAATTACGGGAACCACACCAATATTCCTTTATTCATGGTTTAGTTAAACATCTGGATACTTAGTATTGCATTTTAGCACATAAAGGTTCATAATCACATTGTAAGTGTAAATTGATTTAATATTCGGAAATACCAGATATACACCGAATAATGGATATATTCTATAGTTCTATATCCTCTAAAGAAAACTTGAACTGTTGATGTGCTGTTAATACTTACGTAGTCTCTACTAGCACTAAGGCATCATTTTATTTAATACGTGTGTTGCTAATGGAATTAATATTATCTAGGGATGATTCAAACTGCTTGTATTAACAACCTTTCCAAATATATTTGCTTTATTCCAGATTGCAAACTAATTATGAAGGAAAGGGATAACTAATAGTGAATACTGAATAATAACTAATGTCGTCTTAGATATATCTGCTTTATAATAGATTATTTCTTTGTTAGATGTATTAAATATTACCTATGCTATCTTACTCATCAACGATGTAATTCAAATTTGCATACCTAACAGCGCTAATATCGAATTCATCCACTAAAACCAACTATACAAATTCAGACTTAAACGCGGGTCGTAAAGGATAAGTAATACTTCCTCAAAGATGCCTGGAAATTCGTATCTTGTCCCAGCAAAATTTGATTACTAATCTCGGGAGATGCCACCTACGTGTTGAGTTAGCTCATTCTATAGCACAGGCATTAAGATCCCGAATTTCAATAGTTACAATAAATAATAATCCGCTCTCTCATAATAAAGGGAAGAAGAGATTTATTCTGAAGGGAAATTAGTCCGCACATTGGAATAAATTTTTATATTCACTTTCCCATACAGCGACAGCAGCGTGATAAGAATTTATGCCTTTTGTTGTTCGTCCCCTTTTTGTCGTTCAGGGTGCGTATATGTCGGTCAAGATTTATGTATTCGCAGAACAAGGCATTTTATTGGGACGTAACTGAGTTAGTACCTGCTGGAAAGGTTTACCCTCAGGCGTTACCGAATCGAGAAGATATGCGGCTCTGCAGCTTGTTTAAAAACTGATCTCAAAGTCTGATGTAAATAGAATTTTTGAGGCAATTTTATTCGTCTTTGAAGGAACAGTAACTGGAAACCCAATAAGGATCAGTGTGGTATACGCAAAACAAGGGGGGAAAATTGTTGAAGTAAAACTGAATCCACTTGCTGACTATTACAGGTTTTTGTCGAGCCATGGCCCAATCTTTTTAAAATTTGCGAGGAAATGAAAAGAGAGAAAGCTTCGAACATTCATATAAAAAAGTGCTGAAGATTATTTAACAGTTCTAGGTATATTAGTTTTATTTATAAGTAATAATTTTTTTTTATATTTATTTTACTTATATTTATAATTTTGCTATCTAGTAAAATTTGTTTTCATTTTTTATTTTAATAAGCGGTTCACTTGCATTTCAATTTTATAACGTTTAGTTTGCTTAAATTATCTTGATATATGTCATATTTTAATTTAAAAAATCATTTGATTTATATCAGGATTTAAATCAATTGATTTGCATCGTCGCAGCCCTGATACTTTATTTTAGCGATTGTCGTTTATGTAATTTAACCTGTTATTTGTTTCACCAGGTCATAAAATGTAAAGTACGCAAATTAATTTATAACAATAGATTTAAAAAATCAGTTTCATCATATAATTCTGCCCGACTGAATTTAATCCCGAACTTGCTAACATTTCCTACAACTCCGCATTCTCGCTGTGATGTATGCCCTTTTGCATCCCTATATATCTTCCCCGAGCACTAGGTAGTAATCATGTGTTGCAAGTTCGGCCATTTCTCAGCTGTTTAGCAAGGTGGCAGTGACATATATCAAGTTTTATGACTGAGGATGTTGGATCAAAACAATATACATAGTTATATAATAGCTATTCTGAGTTACCAGGATTCAAGTGCTTCATATATTATATAATGTCAGAATTATCGTTAGTGAGAGGTAGGCCCAAATACATATACCTATGTGTATAACGTAATAAATCACGTTATCTATGTAGATTTAGATGGAGTGGAGGTTAATAATTAAAACAAACAATTTTTGTATTTAATAGACGTTTCGAAATATATGTACCTATTCTATTATGAGGGCAATAAAAATAAATGTCACATATAATGCAATGTTGAAAATTTTTCGTGTAGTATTCATTTTTTTCTTTACCTTTTGTGTAGATATTCTGGTACTTCTTTCGCTCTTCTTTGACCGTTTTCGCTTTTCATACTTTTTTGTCTCCTGCATCTTTTTCACTAATCTCTATTTTGATTTTCTTCCTTTAATTCTGTATTTTTTAATCTTCATGTTCTTCCTTCTTTTTCTCTTCCTCTTTCTTCGTTCCTATTTTCTCTTTTCAATTTTTTGTCTAGTAGAAGAAGTTAAGACAAAAGTTAATACTTCCTGTTCCTTTTTTTTCAGGTGTCTTAGAATAAACAATAAAATCATTGAGAACTGGACTTTTCTCGAAATTTTGATAAGATCATTGTGTTTTGAAAGGACTTGGTTTGTGTTGCGCCATTTCTACTTCAGATTCATGGCTGACAAAATCATCATGATTTAATGTACTTTGTTGATTGATTGAAATATTAGCGTTATTTACAATTTTTATTGAATCACGAAGAATTTTTGTCACTTTTATTTCCTTGCAGAATGTCTAAAAAGAGTTTGCCGTTAATAAGTCCTTTAACAGTTATGTCGTTTTTGATGTTTCCAAAACTTCTCGTTCCAATTTCTGGCTAATTTTGTTTTCTTGATGGGAACGCAAAAGAGCGTTTTCAAGGAAAAGTTTTTGATTCTTAGATTGAACTCTAATTTGGAGTCAGCATTTATAATTAATTAGATACTGAATTCAGTTGGTTAGCATCGAATGCAGTAGACAATGTATTGTTCTTATCATTTTTGTTTGAATCTAAATGTTAATGTTCCAGATCTTCATCTGCTCCATTATCGTGGTTCAAAGATTTAAAGGAACTCTCTAAAAATATAATTTCCATATTGTCAATATTGAAATTTTTGGAAACCTCGACTTAATTTGTAGTAAGAAGTGCCTGGACTTTATGACTTATTTTTTTCAGCTGCATAATGCTCAACAGGAATTTTAAATTGTTGTCGTATTTTATACGATGCCAGCAATTCTTCATTACTGATTATGAGTTCAGTCGACATATTTTCCAAGTCGAATTTTATCTAAGCAAACATTTAGTAAGAATCATTCGTAGTACACTAAGAGTTTAGCATGTTTGATCGTGTTCTCAACTGCTTCAGCCTTCTTCATTTATCTTTTCACCTAACTAACTAATTTTAGAACACATTCTAATATTGGAGTAAAATGTTTCAGTATTGATTTCTTTATCGACATTTTCTGCTCTCAACTTCTACTTTCCAAAACCTTTTTGGACCTTTATTGGACTAAAAGCTGAAAAGTGTCAGCTGATTGAAGGATTCTAGTCAAATTAGGATAAATCATAATCAATATATTTCCCCTTTCAGTACACAAATCACTTAATTTGATGTCTAGATGCCCATCCGCAAACAAAATTATTTTTTTGAGGTACTTATAGAGAGACATTCCTAAGAATATTTTTCTTTTCCTTCATCCACTTTCAGTATGATCAACGTCCCATGAATCTGACACTGATGATGTAACTTTGCTAGGTATATATTATGAAGGGCGGCGTAACGTCTCCTGCTGCGCTAAATGTAAACATAACAAGGGTGCTTTTGTATTTACCACGTTCCACTTTATAAACATTTTTAGCACCTTTTGGTACTAAAACTTTTTTAGTCATTGTGAATTTGATCAAACCAGTTACTAATATCAATTCACTCACAGAGGACGAAGCCGAAGTTATAGCTTCTGTGGCTCTAATCCTAATTTCTGGGTGGCTTCTGAAAAAAGCATCATATTGCCCAATTCCAGGTGCGTTGTTTTTAAAAAGGTTTATTTTCTTGAGGGGTGTTAATTAAAAATGCTTTTATAGATGACTGAACATCCACGATTCTTTTGGGAAAGCCTGTTCTTTGATATCTATTCATTAAACTTAAGTAAATACTCTTCATCTGTTGTTAAAATTGATGAAGATCTTAGTAAATTTATTGGATAATCTAAACTGCTCTGTAGAATGAGGTAAAGGAAGCATAATTTTTTGACAGTCCCTTCTTAATGGCATTAAGTGCCTTTTTACACATCGCTCACATATATTTTTTGTATGTGGTTGAATTTAATAAGTGTTTCCATATCTGTAAGTAATATAACTAATATAGTATATTTACACATCATTGGTATCTTATCTTACATATAAGTACAGTTATTGGCAGGATGACAACAGCTGTTCGGAGAATTGTCCTACAATTTACATTTCAAATGATTATATAGAATCAAGACTACTAATTTACTGCTAACATAAAATTACAATTACTGACAAAAACCGTTTTCTTAATTTTTGAAAAATTGAAGTGAAGAAAATATGAATTTATGGAGAGTTTCTTAGCAGACCAGACAAAAATATTTTGTGCCAAACTGTTACATCAACAAGCACATACACAATACTGTGTCCCATAAAAACGAAAATCTGAAAATGAAATAAAATTGCTTATCAAAAAACACTGTTTAGATTAATAGAAATCTGTATTATAACTTAACTAGTAAATAATGCAAAATGCAAAACGGGTACTTAACTAAAAACTACATGCGTGCAAGCTCCTGGTGACTATATTTTAGTAAAGTAAAGCTTCTCAACAACTTGTCGTAAGGACTGCTTTTGTACTTCATCCTTCGTGGTCTCATTGAATGTCTGAATCAAAGCAACACCATGTTTAGCGCAATTGTTCATGCAATGCAATTTTTTAACTAAACCTGCAGCTTTTTTGAATGTCTGCGTTTCAGGCCAAGTTTCAATTAATAACATTAAGAAAACTGTCTTTTATACCAAGAACTTGAAAGAAGCCGCGAGAAATTTTTAAATCACGATCGTAAAAGGAAGTGACTTTAGCAAGTGCGTGCCTCGATCTGATTAGAGATTATGTTGCACAATGTTATGATTTGCTTTCAGAGAAAAAAACAAGCGCTGCTAGCTATGGGCTTAGGTACCAAGAATGACGCTGCATCATCTTGAGACCAACAATTTTTCATCACTATAATTTTGGAGTGTTTGGATCAACATAATATCGTTCATTGTCGCGTCAGTTGCAGATCTGCTTGTAAATCAAGATTCAATGTAAACGCAGATAACAAACCGGCTGAATCTTCTTAGTACTTGAAGGTCACGAGCTGTCAGGTGAAACGCAGTTTGGTTTCCTTTTGGTAGTCGTTCGATTTTCATAGAATAAGTTGCCTTGGCCATCAAGCGAGCACTATGAACTGCTTCCGAATTATTGGAGCAGCTGCGATATTTAACCCAATCAATAATGCTGCAAGGGTATAAGAAGCTCCTTGTAGTCGTCTCGAGGATGGTTCTCTTCTAATTGTTTAGATATGAATTCCTTCCGAAGCTCTGATGCAGATATTAAAAGAGTTTCTTGTCAATTACGGTTATGGTTGAGCTTAGACCAATTGTCCCGGAACCTCTTAAAAATAAGAATATCTGGTCCAGTGGACGAACCAAATTACATGTTAAAGTTAAAGGTTCGTGGTTCTAACGTGATTACTTTGACGCCTGAGGGGCGGCGATACTAGGAGGACGGTGTATCTCGGGCACCAGTTTCTGCTTTAGTGAATAGAAACACCACTTAGGATAATAGCGGGCTTAGGTAGCTGCAGTAAAGAAACGGTAATGCCAGGGGGTCTATAAAGAGAACTCAGCGTTAAAAATTATACACAGGTTTTATTTACTGTCAATTAGCAGTAAACACTTATTATTTGTTATTGTTTATTTTAAAGTTTAAAGTATTTAAAGTCGATATTTACCTTGAGAGAACGATCATTGTCATGCATATTCGTTAGCTCACAAGGTTGCCAATTCTCATTTCCTCTATTTTTTCTACAAAAAAGATCGAGATGGAGATTTCAAATGCCCTTGAATTAAAGAATATAGGAAGGATATAGATCTTGTTATCAATATTTTGATAAATATATTGGTAATATACTATATTTTATAAACGGACTTAATACATCTTTTATTCATTCGATACTTCGACTTTCATAATATAATCTGGTATCCTGCAAACTACTACACCAGGTAAATCGAATCAACCTTAGCACTCTTTTTATTTTTAACTTTAAATAACCAGATGTGAAATATAGAGTCTAATCACGAATTACACTTGAACGTACAGTGCAAAGCACTGATTACACAAGCAGGCCATATTAGAGGCGTACTCAGGTCTAATTAACTGTTAAACAAAATTATCCTGATCCTTCGTGGAAGCTACCTAAGCAATTACACTGGATAAACTGCAGGAACCCATAGATTTAATTTGGTTATCTCTCTGCCATCTTGAATTTTAAGAGTGTTTCCGAGCATCATACAAGGTGTCCGGAATTCTCATTTGCTAATAAATATAACTAATAAGATGGATGTTTCTGCATCGTTGTGAAAGTTGTAACAATTTGTACCTCTCGTTTATCCAGAAGCAGATGGCTGAAATGCACCATAAACATAAAGAGACACCACATTTTGTTACGAAGAAGTCTGAAATTTCCAATTCTAGCATATGAGCAACACACCAACTAAATTTGATTTTATTATAAAATTCAGTGGCAGAGGTAAGGGGAAATTCCCAATGATAGAAACTTTCCATTCTCGACTCCCCAAAGAAATAGAAACATTTTTAGCGCTCACAGAATAGCAGTTAGACAGAAATTATAAAAGAAGAGTAAATACACATCACAGTGCACAAGATGTGGTTCAAAACCAATCGATTCAAATAATGCCCTGCTGTAAATGAAAATTGTAGTAGAAAGGACACTATGTAAAAATGTGCAGAACACAATTAATGGAATGTGTAACGTTGTGCATTTTGTAGGAAATTTTGTCCACTTTAATTTTGTATAAAATGGTCATCTTCGAAAAACGCATAGTTTTTGAGATATACGCAAAAAACTGAAAAATGTGGGAAAATTTTGCGACTTTTCGTATTTTTCGTTATGAAGCCGACCTTCCACAAGGCAGAAAACTTGAAATTCGGATTCAGCATACCAAAAAATATATAGAGCCGTTGAGAAAAAACTTCCGCAATTTTGTTACGAAAACGGCAGTTTTTAACACCGATTTCTGTCATTACCCCATATATTAAATGGTAATTGAAACACTGTTATTTTTAACATTAATTGGATGGTATATTAACAGGATTACAAAATATATTACACGCCCTTTATATGTAAATTTACGAATCGCCGTGTTATTAATTGACACTAATAGAAATTAGGCTGGAAAACATGCGCTTCGGATCATTACTGAGGGAATCCGGGACCCTAACTAAACTATATAGGTCGTATACATACATTTTAATATAATTAAGTGACTCTAAGTAAACATATTGCAATTATAATACTCTAAATTCTCATAGAGAACTATTTATATTTTAATTTTTCTCTGGAATAAATTAATATTTGCTGTTAGGTATTTTTCCTATTTATATTATGCAAGCACTGAGGAAGAACAAGGTTATTTCTATTTCTTGTCAAGTGTGAGTGGACATTTGTGTGATTCGGCATTCTAGACACGTTTTTATAAATAATTTGGCATTTCTTTTAAATATTAATTGCAAAGTGTGTTGAGCCCTTGAGATATTCTTGGCCAGATTCTCCAGGTTTCAAGTTGAATGCCATTTTTATAGCCCTCTTTGTAACAAGAGGTAGTATTGTTGTTACGGGATATATATATTCCAGCATTAGATTGCATATTACTATACTAATTTTCTGATAGATAGTAGTAATGCAAAGTTTGATTTATTTACTTTTTTAATAATATTCTCTAAGTGTTTATCCCGGTGCGAACTGTTGTCAATATAATATTGAAAGGAATTTATTATGCATATTTTATAAAATGCACCAACACTTGAATGCAGCATAATAACTAATAATGTTCTTGGCGTGGTAATTGAAATGTTATGTTATTAGTTTTTGCCACATTAAGTCTTAATTCATTTAATAATTTTTACCACGGAGTTTCAGTTGAATTTTATCGGAATGATTAAGTAAAATACTGGCAGCAGGAAAACTTTTTTGTATTTTTGTAAACGAATGTTACCAATTTCATCCGTTTCTTTTTGGGACGCATTGTATAATATACTGGTGAGTATTAATCAAATACATAAAATTACACAAAATGTCTTACTGGGTAGCTATTGCAAAATCAATCACCGTCGTGTCGGAAATCTAGCACACGTTGTCTGCAGATGTAGGTCCAATCAAATCATTTAAAACCGCTAAAACAACTTTAAAGTGTCACTGGAAACAGTTTTGATAAATGAAGATAAAACTGAGAACTGACCAGAAGTCGTCCTGGAATCATCTATATCTAGAAGCCAAATCAGTTGATAATATATTACTGTCACTTTTTCTACCAGTGGACAAATAGCGCTCGTCTGTAGCTGTACCTTTCTTTAATGAATTAAATATACGATTGTAAACGTATAAGCTCGTTTTCTGTGTCCCCGACATATAATGTAAGTAATTAAAAACAACGTCTAGAACGAAAAGGAATTTCTTTTTTACAATTTTCTTTCTCTATTATAAGTTTGTCAAGTTGGGTCCATGTTGTCAGTTGGTCGCCTATTGGTTTATATAATTGAAGTTCATAAAGAACAGGTTCCCTGTTTGTTTATCTAAGTGTCTTCCGATTGACCGATTCTAGCTTGTTTTTAGGTTCCATATATTTACTTTTATTCGTATTAACTTGGAGACCCATTTTGTTTTCTGCTACTACCAACAACTTGCTTGCTCCTTCTAACTCCTTTATGGTCTTGAAATATTTGGTTACTTCATTGCTTCAACCAGTTTAATTCCATTTACAGCATTATAGGCTGCCTTAAAGTCTATAAATAGCATGTGTACCGGGATCTCATACTTGTAATATCCAGTAAGGATTTATCGTAGCTCTATTTTTCCTAAATCTCGCTTGGTACTTGCTTAGCATGATATCCGGTTAGCACCTTATTTTTGACTTTGCCTATTATTGGCTACTATTTTAATTGGTAAATTATTTAATGTATTTATCTTTAAATCAGTTATTTATCATATACAATGTGTTTATATAGATTTTGAGGAAGAGCAATATAGTGATCGAAACCGGTCAATTGAAGTAATTTAAACATTTTTTGTCCAATTTTACCCACGGAAATTAGCTAACGTATATCATTAATCAAATGCGTCCTCTTTGTCAAACCTCTGCTGATTTAGCGGATCACTTAATAGATGACAAATCAAGAAATTGAGGCTAGCTATTGAGTTGGACGCATTGGTAAAAATTGTTATGGATATATTTGAACATGCTACTCTCTTTTCTAAATATAGAAAAGTTCAGCTTATTTCCAATAGTCCTAGTTGATTACATATTACATATGTGCCTTTTGTATCAAATACTGTAACATATCATTCGCATATTATATGGTAGGATGTGTAAGAATCAGCTGCACTAATAACTGGTCTCTGAAAGTACGAGCTTGGGAAGCACTGGTGCAATATTTAATACCTTCGATATATCTAAAGCTGCTGCTTAAAACTTTCAATATCTCCCTTATGCCTCGTTTCATTTAAATGTTTCACATGTGAGACCTCTGGTTGAATACAGACCACATTGACGATCAATCAGTGTACCTGATGATTCGAGGTTGCAGTTGCATATTAAAAGCGCTCTGTATTACTTTGGAAACTATCAACACGCCAATATGAAATAGTAACTATTTGAATTGGTTGCACATGAATATGCCTCCAGTTAAATGGAAAGACATCTTATGTATAGGGAAGGCCGAAAAAATTTATCATTTTATTATTTACTAGTATTCAAGTCTTTGAGAATTCGCTTTAGGTTTGATCGTATGGATCTTTTTTTCTTCTCCAAAGTCGAGTTAGATTAAACTAACTCTACAAAGAGATTTAGTCTTGTCTGTTGATGTTGTTGCCAACCATCCTCTTTTGTAATGGACTTCTGAAATTTGGACTGTGGAGAATTAAGACCAGAATCAGATATAATCCTGCGTAAAATACTACTTCCTGTCTAATCGGAAGTGACACCAACTTTCTTATGTTAAACATAAAAATCGGTATATTTTTGCGTTTTCTTATTCATTATGATAATTATGATTTCGATGATATATTGTAATGTAACATGGGAATTTTTAATAATATTTTTGACTTTCCCAAAACTCTCCCACCTTGGGCACAGGTAATATGTAATGTAACAAGGTTTGTATATTTGTTATTCTTATTTAATTGTTTTTGGCAATTGAATATTTTATTTTAGAAAAATATTTGAGTTAATTTTTTTTTATACAGGGTGTTTCATTTTTAAATGTCGTCCTTTAAGGAGGTGATAGAGCATCGAAAAATAAGTCGACCTGCCCAAAAAACCTATATCAAAAATGCATAATAACGAAGTTACATGCCTTCAAAGTTGGAATAAAAAAATCGTTTTTTTGTCATAACTTCTAGACCATAAAACCGATTTTAACCAAATTTTGCACAGGCAGTACTGAACTACATACCTACAATCCTATAAGAATAACTCATGTCAAAAATCACCAGTGGCGTAGATACTGGGGTGACGCCCTCTATTTCTCACCCAATTTCCCACGCCACTGGATATTTTTTTTTTGGCAGGTCGACTTATTTTTCGATGATCTATCACCTCCTTAAAGGACGACATTTAAAAATGAAACACCCTGTATATTTAGGATTCACTTTTAAGTTTGATTTTTCTTTTTGCCTTTGTGACGACGCTTACTTATATCTGCGTTTTCTTACGTAATCCTTTTTTAAACGGAAATCTCGGGCGCCAGTCCTTTAATTTTTAAGTGCAAAGAACTACACTTTTTGGCTCTCCTAATTGGGAGAACAACCCTGAATAGCGAAACAGCGGAGACACGGAATTGCCAGAGGCCAGAGCTGGAGATCTATCTAATGGATTTCGATCATACTGCTCAAACGGGTTAATCAGAAATAGATGACAGAAAGAATAACTCGTGAATTTTACCTCTTTAAAATAACGTATTTATTCAGAAATATTTAGAAGCAGAATAATTAATTCTACTACCTCCACGACTGTACAGTCGAGTGTGTATAAAACTATTTCAAACTTATTAAAAACAAGTCAAGCTGGCAATCAAGAATCTTTACGCGATTTTACGTCGGAATTTTCGGACACGTGTGATTAATGAATTTCTAAGTACGACAAGCAAACGGACCTTTCCACTAGGATGTATTATGCACGGCGGGCAATCGGGTAGTTATAGATATTGTAGGCTATACGGAATTTTTAAATACACGGCAAACTACTGCCACAAACGTAGAGCTACTTGTTAATGATTATGTTAATGAACGTAAATTTCCCGAGTCAACTCTATGCAGATCACCCATATGGATGGCCCCAGCGAACAAATCCAACCAGTTGATGCATATAATGACTATTTGGTTTATCGTAGGTTTTCCGGTAACCTATTATGCGGGGAGGCTTTTGAGATGGCCCTAGCGAACAAATCTCAGCAGCCGATGCATATTTTGGCAAACAAAAGACCAACGGAGGTATTACTAATGAGCTCTAATTTGATTGGGTAGTGTACTAAAACGATACGTACGGACAAAAAGACCTTTGAATATCTATACTTAACTGAAAGCAGTACCTGCAAATTGCAGTGGACTACGGCGTATTCTTACCAAAATTATTTTCAAATAATTTCCTAACTAAATTTACTATTTAACTCGGAGCGGCGGCGCGAAACTGTGGACGGCTTTAGTTTGATCTGGCACTTCTGAAGGTGGATCGGATCTGATCTCGCGGACTATTTCGGAAAGAACCTGGACTGCTGCCGACTTTTTCGGAATGACACAGAACACGGAATGAGGACGAAGTGAGCGCTCCTCTCCCTTTTGTAACCTTTATGACGTATCTAGGTCGCGTGATAGAGGAGCGGTCACCGACTTGAAAGGAAGGATTCGGATGCACAACCCGGCGTTAATTGCAGAGGTCCAGCGGATTATGCAATTTGGCGCATCAATTCGGAACGTCAATAACCGGCAATGAGTTACTTGCAATTTCTATACTATGATGCAAAAAGAAACGGATTAAAACGGACCTGGATTAATATTTTAGGAACGAATGATTTTTATTTCAGACTCGGCCATTATTTATAATAATTCTCGGATTTTGCTTATACGAGGGATTGTCGAAAATTAGTCAATTAATTACTTGATTGCTTGTTTACCAGCGGACTTTTTAACAACTCATTAATACCTTAATTAAAACAGAACTTACTTACTAACACAGCGGCAGGGTGTACCCAAGTGATGGTAATATTTAAAGCAAAAATGAATATTCCTTGATTGGAAAAATCACTTCGTTACACCTTATATTAATTACCCACATTGCATACACATTTTCTATTGCTTGGAATACACTGCAATTTTAATTATTTATAAACGACTCCGTGTATTTACCAAGCCGAAGGACTTACTTGGTTTAGCTTTAAACCCGTGTTTTTTATTTTATTTCAGAGCGTTCCAGGTATCTCATCAGTCGCAGTAACTTACCTTTCTTTAGTTCTATTTGATTTGTAATATTAATAAAGACGTATTTAATTTAACCTGAGTACACTGATTTATTCAAGAATATTTTAAAATCTGGGTCATATCCAGCTTATGGCTTTTCAACACAGACATCACTGTTATGAGTTTCTATACCTCTCTCGTTCGCTAACCTGAGAGTAATGAATGGGACACAAATTATAGATTTTAAATCATAGATGTCTCTATTATATTCGATTTTTTTAATTTTTTAATCAAATACATAAATAAACAAAATAAGATAATGAACTTCTTGTAACGTGCGACAACTTAAAATTAGCTTACATTTAATTGACAAAACTGATAGAATTATTTTAAATATAATAAGAAATGTTCTTTAATATCGATCTTAATATTAAAATTTAGTTCATGGTAATGTCACTGAGGTCGCGCTTATTTATTCTATAAAAACAATTCAGAGATTAATGGTTTTGATGGAGGCACTTTCTTGTTTATGTTGATTAAAATTTGTGAAACTAGCCAGCTTTGGACAATTTTTATGCAATACTACAAGCTAGGTGGGTACCTAACTGATATTATTTATCTTCTATATGAATAATCTTTTCTGACTTCACCATAATAACTTGGTCTGCATATAATAGGTTAACATACCTTTGCAATGTCATCGATTTATCTTACTTTTCGTATATCTCTTCAAATTCGTTCTCCCCCAATTGTTTTTGTTGATGTTTCCAAGACAATGCCAACAAAATTCCACTTGTTACAGCATACTAAGATGGAAATATGTCATTTTTAGTAGTAATTTCTCAATGATCTGCCTTATTTTAAGTTATTTTGCATAATTTATCTTGTTTTCAGCATCCTTGTCAGATAAGCTCTCTGTGGATGTCCATTATGTTATATTGCGTTCAAACTGATTTAGGTCTGCCGTTCTTTGGAAGGTATGAAACCCTTTCTTTTAAATTTCACTACACTGTCACTTCTTATAGCCTAGATTTACAACATATATAGCCATTAGATATAGATTATCGATTTTACATCAATTATTATATTACTTCTTAAATTTAAATACATGTATATCGTAAATAGATTACTCTATGGTTTCACTTTTCGCTAGAGAAAATCAGAATCTCATTCATTGCTATCAAATTACTACTATTTTAGTTTAGAATCATTTTCTAATTAGTTTTGTGGTTTTTTAGGTTGGACTAACCCCATCTACGAGGACTGCCTTATTGTTGTTCGATTGCAAGTGTTTGCCAGAGAAAGATTATTGGTCTTCAAGACTGTTATCCTTTTGAGCCTTTTTAAACATATTTGGTTAGCTAAGTAAATCCTTTGGGCCCAACTCGAAGAATGTATAAACGATGCCTGTGGATAGAAAACACTGTGCTACTAAGATATAAGATGTTTTACTGATTAACGCCAAATTTTTCTTTGAAAATAACTAATCAAATCTACTTGTAAAATTGGTTCACACTATTTACGTATACTTCACTTATTTTACTTTATAAAATCCGAGTAAAACAAAATTGGACCTAAGGTTCGATTTTAATTTTGTTTTTGTAAAAAAAAAACAGGGGATTTCGTACATCTCCAAAACAACACCCTGTACAACAAAACTTTGTAAATTTATTTTGACAGTTTAAACTTTATTTTCATATTAAATTAAGAAAAAGATTTAATTTGTAGAAACGAAAATTTTGAATATTCCATACTAGGTTAGTTAAGAATCTCTTGTTTTTAAAATTAAGCGAAAACAAAAAATACTTTAGTTTTGAATTTTGAACTAAATATTACTTTTAGCAGTTTTTCAGAAAGCTCACTGCTCACCCATGATGTTTTAAAAACTTCCAAGTGCATCATATTGTATTCATAATATGGAATAATGTATATGTCTGCTACAAATCCCATTTATTATTTTTACCACATGTATATTCTTTATTCCCTTATCTCCTCATGAAATGAGTAAACCTTAAACAAACTGAATAAACGCTCTTACGGTTTACAAATGGTAGAAATATATATGCTTCAGCATTAATATTACTTTATTCAACGAATTGTAAACAGTTGGAGTTCATAACGATATTCACATGAAGACATACCGTATTATACAAAATGCTTCATTCCAGTGATTAAGTGCAGCTATGCATTAAGAGAATTGTAACACATGTACACACAAATAATGTAAAGCACCGTGAAAATAATGAAAAATACTGGGTTGTGTTTGCAAATGAGCAATAATAAATTTTGAGCGCGATACTGTTCTCGCCGCATTTGTATGGAGCTCGGTTTGGTCCCACACAGTCATTTAATGCCGAAAATGGTTGATTTATAGAGAATTTTATAAAACAAGAACTAATAATAACATGACATAATCTTGTTTCGGGGCAATTTAATATTTATTATAAAAAATGTTAACTCTTCATGGAATATTCAACTGTTTTAACTGTTTTAATATATTGTCGTGTATACCCCAGGTGACAAATAAATAATAACATAAAACTTTAAATAAATTAATGTAAAAATTCCTACTTCAAAAAGACCCAGGAGATTTTACTTACGAAGTAAATAGTGTCACTTTAAAAAGATATAAATCTTGAGAAACTTGTTTTGCCCTTAAAGGTACTTGCAGCTATCGTGCAGAAAATAGTCCACGGAGAGAGGCTCGTAACACCTAAAAAAAACAGTCAAATTGCAATAAATTAACTAAAACCCTAGACAAATATCATTTTATAATGTACAAGAGTCAATAACAAACCAATTACAAATGTACTATGATGAAAATAAGGGATATGTAAAAGTTTAAACAGACATAAAAGAAGTTCAGATACATGTAGTCGATGCAAATATGTAGTTTAAAATGAATTTGTAATGGAATATAAGTAGAATAAGTTAATCTGTGCACAACCAACATAAATCAAGTGAAATTTAAACGTCAAACCGTGTGTAAAAAGTAAATTTAAAAAAATCAGTGTACGAACGTACCAAGTTAGGAGGGTCAAAATTTCATCTAACGAAATGAGACATATGGGGCATCAAAAGAAAGGTCCTGGCTCCAACAAGCTAACAAGAAACATGATTCACGATATTATATCCAAATAAGAGTAAAAACTTAGAAAATAGGTACTCACAAAACAGAAATGTCATACATCTAGGTTGCTGTGGAAAAAGCACACATTTCTTAATAACTCATTGACGACGAATAACAAACAGTCCGGGAGAGCGTCCTTTGAATCAAAAAGAGGAAGAAGTTTTTGGCGTGGCTCCTGAAAGAATGAAAAATATCTAATTAATTAGGTACTGAAAAATTCAAATCCAAAACCAGTGAAAAGTCGTTGCAAGCATACTTCAAAACAAAAACAAACAACTTGAAGCTCAGAAGCAGAGGAAAATATCCAAACAAGGAAAGAAATATACAAGGTACTTACCTAACTTAAAAACAACGTTTAATTTTACCCAAAGTGGACTAACTTTCATGTACAAAGAGTAAAAACCACATAAGCAGGCAAAAGACAGCCATATTTTTGACAACCTAAAACACTGTCTGAAAATGCCCAGCGAGCATAGAACTCTAAACCAGTATAGATCGCTAATTCACGTTTAATTAAGCTTTAACAATTTAAGAATTTGATAATAGTTCACACAGTGAACAAATTTTGTTGCACGTTATAAAAATTAAGTTATCGCAGGATATTAAGATTATTTGTCGTTGATTTGCAATAAATGGTATTATCTGTTCTGAGGAATCTGATCTTTTTTTCATGGAACTATAAAATCTCTATAAAAGACTAAAGTAATCGCCATCTAGGCACAGTGAGTTACAATTATCATTCTCTAATTCATCTTAGTACAAACATAACTATCTAGAGGGAGCAGCTAGCTCTAATAGGACTTTTCAATTCAATCAAAAACAGATAAAATTAAGCAGAATCTATGTGCATATCATTTTATTGACATAAATTACAAAAGTAAACCAGTAAGAGCAAGGTAAGTCTCTCCTAAAGCACCAGGAACTCTTCTAACGGCCCTGAAAAACTAAAATAAAAGAGGGATCAATCAGACCCTAGTAAATAAAATCTCCTAGTCTCACACGCATCCTCTTTCACAGAGCTAAATCAGGTGTAGTGTGTACTGGGAAATAAATTTTGTGTGTGTTAGGTGGAAGAAAGTATTGAGTAAATTAAAATCAAAAAAATAATTAAACAAAATAAATTTCTCCACATCTTTCACACTGATTTTTGCAAAAATTTTGTGTTCAAAATGTTGTTGCAATAAAAACATTTTGAGAAAAAATTTAGGTATATATTTGAGGAGGTTGAGCCAACAGTCGATTTTGTCACCTGCCAAACAATTTAAAAAAAATATTTTCTTAACTTTCTTTGGAACATCAAATATTGTACATATTTCGGTTTTCATATAGAAAAAAGAAAGTGGCACTCGATACGGCGGCGGTGGTACTTAATATGGGTTGAACTCGGGTGCCAGTTTTTGTTTTTAATGCAGAAACACCACTATACAGGTAGACTTGAAAAAATCCATGGGTCTAGACTGAACCATATCGATTAACTTAAGAATATCCAGGACACAAAATAAAAAAGTCGTTTTTTTCATTCTTAGTACCTATATTTAGCGTTTAAATTTCAGTACTCGTATTAGAATTCAATTCCTCTAGAAAAATGCTACAAGGCTAAATTTCAAATTTTTTCTCAAGCTCAGCAATGACGGTGGCATATTCGCTTACATGGAACACTTTGTGTATTAGCTCTAGATTGTAAAAACCACCTTTAGATGAATCAATCTTATTGTATTATCATAAACATGAAATATTTAAGGGACAAAATCTTAGCTCTATAATACGATATTTTTCTTTA
The DNA here is from genome assembly GCA_963680705.1 of Rhagium mordax. NCBI lineage: Eukaryota > Metazoa > Arthropoda > Insecta > Coleoptera > Cerambycidae > Rhagium > Rhagium mordax. The sequence goes on from OY796665.1 coordinate 23,107,972, forward strand.
AATTTGCAATAAATCGATATTCCATTTCATACAATGCTAACAAGGTTTACTCAAAAATGTAATAAAACCATTGTTCTGAAAAGTTTCTTTCAAGATGTGATATTGCAATTTGCGAGTTCATATGTGAAAGTTATATTCAGATTTCAATCAGATGGAAATATAAAATATGATGCCAATTATTTAAAATACAGTTATGTCCTTGATTTTCAGAATAAATAACCAAGTGGGTTGACAATATCTAAATTTAGTCACATAAGTAGGTTTAAAGTGAAAATTAAAGCAAAATGTATTGAAGTGCATAAACAGAATGGAAATTTTACGAAGAATCTAAAAATGATAATGGTTTTCCATAATAAAATGATTTAAGTAAGATGTTAGCCAAATACTTAACGAACTTGAAACCATTTGTCTGGACAGCTTTGAATCCAGAAATATCCATCAGGTAACCAGGTAACCAGGTAACCGGTGAGGTGGAATGCAAACAGTGATACCTAAACATCCAAGCTTCGTATCGCTACTGAAAAATTAAGAAAATTTTCAGTAGATACGAATATAATTAATTTGAAATAACTACCAAGGTGAAACAGAGGTTATTCCTCGCGTACAGGAAAGTCCCTGTGTTTCAGGGATGCTGAATTTGGTAATTATTTAGCAAAATAAATAGTACAATTAACGGACTTTTTAAATGCAAATAAATATGAAATTTGCTCATAGAGCCACGTTAATTAGTGATAAATTTAATAAATCGTCGACATACATCATTTCAAATGTTTTAAAATTAACTACGCAATAAACTCATAAATTAATATAAATATTTTATTCTCCACATTTAAAAACGCTTTAGATGTTCCCTTTAAAGTAAATGGCTACATGCAGAGTTTCAATGTACGCAATCAATATTTATTCGTCCTTATAAAATAAAAATGTAAAATGTAAATATAATCTAATACAGCAAAAGGACGAAATGTTATTCCTGGTAGTCGCAATGCTCTTTAGAAGCATTAGCCCAATTTATTCCATTTATGTTATAACTTATATTCAGTAAATTTTTAATGGCAGTTTCCGCTTTTATGCTATCCTTGTTAACTCTTTAACGACTTTATTTAAAACGACCGGAATATTTTTACATACGACTTGTGTATGTTTTATATTTTATCATTTTATAATGCAGCACAAGGTTGTGCGCCCCCATAACAAAGTAACCCGTTAGCAACATTATTGCAGATATTAATGCATGTTTTAAACCAGTGGCTATAATCACTAGCCATAAGCTCAGAGAGCGATTGTTTGACCTGCAATAAGCTTGTATTGTTACCGGATTATTGAGTAAATGAGTCCAATTCAGATTCAGTAACATACTTGCAAAATTTTAAAGCTTATGGTGTATGAATATAAAATAAAGCCGTGGTAGAAGCTAATATTAGTTTTATTGATGTTGCTTGTAAACACAAAGAAAATTGTAGTTACCGAATTCAAAGTAATTATAAAAATCCATGGAAATATTGTCAAACATAGAGCGATAGGAGAAACGACTCGCATTTTGTGCACTCGAATGTACAACCAGGATATGGACCTGAAGTAACTCGCTGCTAGACCCAATTAGTAGAAACTGGTTTAACTACTGTAACCTTCCTTCGTTATGGCGGAGGTTCGGAGAAGGTTACTGTGACGCCTGAGGGGCGGCGGTGCTTCTTAGGACGGTGTCTCGGGCGCCAGTTTCTGTTTTATAGTGTAGAAACACCACTTTACTCTATTAGCAGGATAATAGAGGCTTCAGGTAACTGCAGTGAAGACACGGTTAAGCCAGGGGTCTAATGAACCTATAAAGAAAACTCAGAATTTTGGATTAAAAACAGAACAAGCTTTATTCAAGATATATTACAATTAATTTAATATAATTACGGTAAAACTAAAGCACAAATATAAACACAAGTATTTACAGCAAAACTTAAAGCAGGCAGGCTAGGCAAAACTAAAAGCGGCAAACTATGGTTAAAAAGCGGAAAAAGGCGAGCAAATAATACGGGGGAAGCGAGTAAGCAAATTTACGGTTAAGCGGTTAAACGGAGAGCGTGCGGCAGGTAAAAAGCTCTATCTACAAAAAGTTACTAGCAAAGCTCGGATGGCAATCTATATTTGACCAGACATGGCAGTATAATTTACAGGCAAAACATATGTTCGAATTATTTTTCAGCAGTTAATTTTATGACGAGTACAATTTTATATATATAAAAAAAACAAGGAAGTAACGGAACAAGCGGACTAATTTTTCTGGCTGCCCAGGGGGAACACGCGAACTAGTGAAGTTAATAGTAATAAAATCGGCAACGCCCTGACGACAGTGCTGTTAAGCGATGTCACACGTCAAATCAGCAGACCGTCAAAACGTCGAGTTTCGCGGTTATCAGATTTTATTAACACGGAGCAGGCGAAACAAAATATCGACGACGCCCTCATGACAGTGCTGTTAAGCGATTACACACGTCAAATCAGCAGGCCGTCAAGACGTCAATTTCTACTCGGGGATAACTGATTCACGCGATTTAGGGCTAGGCCATAAAATAACGACGACGACTTGGTAACTTTGCCAGTAAGCGATTACACACGTCAAATTGGCAGGTTATCAAGACGCTATACACGGAAGCACAATTTTGCTCTAAGCCGGAACGTTACTCGTGACGTTGTACTGACTTAGAATTAAGCCACTATAACGTTAAGCGCGGATCGTACATAACAATTCGAACATACATAGAAAAATAATTGAAATAAAATTACCGGTCAAATATAATAGATTAACCTAATATGTCTTACTCTCTCTAGCAGCGGAGCTTGCTTCTAGGTGGTGAGGCGGTTCGGACTTCGTTCTGGACTGGTGGTCTGGTCTGGATCGGGCGCATCGCCAACTGATTTTTAAACGACCGGATTGTTAGTTTTATAGTCGATTGATGACGCGTATCCCTACCTAATCTTGCGCTATGAACGAAAAGCTAACTTCAAGCATCTTACACCGATGTTGGCGTACGGTCGGCTGGCACTGCAGTCCATGCGTTTTCTTGCATAAGGAATGATTGGATCAACCTCGAGTTTATTGCATTCGTCGCGGCATAATTTAAAAATGTATAAATGGAAAAGACGCGGTTCAGAAGGCTTAATTTGAAGTAAATTAATATTAGTTAAATTTTACCTGCCTGTTTTATACATCTCTAATTATATCTTAATTAAAAACTAATAATACTCCGGTGCTAAAATTCACTTCGTTACACTACCTATACCAGACAATTGGTCCTAAATTAGTATCCATATACCGCTGCACTTGGAGGTATGTGAGATTTTGTAACTGGCAGCTACTAATTGTACTTATAGAAAGTAAAATGGTCAAGTGAAATATAGAACGTAATTGATGTTTACTGATCACGTGACTATAAAAAAATACCTATAGTTGTCGAGAGTTTGGGATTTTCTTGCTCTATGTATCGCGAGTAAATGTTTATCCCTTGCACGTGTAAAGTCATGGAAGGACGGATACAGTATCTCTAATACATAATTCAGTAATAGTGGCAAATCTGTTTCTAAAATGCATAAGCCTTTAATCTCCTTTTATTAAAGTATCTATCTACGAGTAAATAAGGGATTGCTTTGACGAAGCAACCAGTACAAGAGGACGAAGCAAGATGAGCACTGCAAAACGAAAATCTAAATCTTCGTAAAGAAATGCAACATTTAGATGCCCGGCATATGAGGAAGCTGGATAATCATGCTCAGAAATCAACAATATCAAGACTGTCTTAAATCGCAGAGGGGAGAAAAAATAAGAAAAATCCTGACTCAAGATGACATTTTGATAGCTTCTAGCTAATAACGATAGGAAATTGGGAAGAGTTTACTTAAACGCCGGAGTAAGTAGGCTATATCTGGGATATTCCAAATAGTTACGTGGTGCTACTATCCTGCAATACAAATATGGACAGCACACACTAGGTAGTAGGAAAAGCTATACAGAAGTTTAGAGGTAAAGACGGGCTCAAGAAACAAAATAAAGCAGAAAAAATCAAGGAGTGAAGCAGCCACAATGAAGCTGACCTGGTTTCCTCGATAAAGATGGGAATTATATACAGATCACCAAAGATAAATGATCATCATCTAATACATGGGAATACAACTGGAAAGGTCGAGGATGCGCATAGGTTTTACTTTGCAGAAGCTGTAAAAGTATACTTGCTAAAACACAAACCAAGCTGGCCATATGGTGAAAAGTATAATAGAGTTCCTCACTGATTTTTTTCCCCTTTCGACTTTGGATGACCCATCAGCCATCTTCCTTATTGATGGTGTGAAGATAAAGATTATAAGATACAAGCACAATGACAATCAGAGAATGATCCAACAACCCCCGAATGTGGAGAAGACAAGCAATGGAGAAAGAGAAAACCTAAAAGAGAATACTTATAAGATACAAAGGAGTAGACGGAGGAATGGTGAACCTCATGAGAAGGTAGTAAGAGAAGTGGAGGAAGGGAATAATGCACGATATACATCCAAATATAATAATAATAATAATAATAATAATAATAATAATAATAATAATAATAATAATAATAATAATAATAATAATGTTTATTTAAAATTCGATAGATCATATGGGAAGGTAGACTATTTCCTGATGCGAGCCTTCTCCTGGAATGGCTGTTTAGAAAGTACCTTACGACCGACAGAAGACTCAAACTAATGAATGAAACTACTGCGGAAGACAAGACGACGTAGACCATAAACTATTCGTGTATGTGTTCGGTTAGCAAGATCATTTAACGCAGTGATGGCAAGAGAGGAGCAGTAGAATGTCGCATACAGGGAAGTAAAGAATATTGTAACGAAGTGATTTTTCCAATCAAGGAATGTTCAATTTTGCTTTAAGTATTACCGTCACTTGGCGCGTCACCCTGCCGCTGTTTTAGTAAGTAAGTCATGTTCTAGTTAAGTTATAAATGAGTTGTTAAAAAGTCCGCTGGTAAACAAACAGTCAAGTAATTAATTGATTAATTTTCGACAATCCCTCGTATAAGTCAAATCCGAGAAATATTATAAATAATGACCGAGTCGGAAATAAAAATCATTCGTTACTAAAAATGGTAAACCTTGTCCGTTTTAATCCGTTTCTTTTTGCAACATGGTATAGAAATTACAAGTAATTCATTCCCGGTTAAATACGTTTAGAGTCGATGCGCCAAATTGCATAATCCGCTGGACCTCTGCACGTTATGCCGGGTTGTGCATCCAAGTCTGTCGTTTAAAGTGGGTGACCACCTCTCTTTTAACACGACAGATACGTCAGAAAGGTAATAAAAATGCCAAATGGCACTCGAGTCGGGATCAGATCCGTTCGACCGCCAGCAATTGACGATCAAACTGAACCCGTAAAATCTTTCCGTACCGCCGCTCCGAGTTTTTATAGTAAATTCCTTTGAATATAATATTGGTAAGAATTCAACGCAACCTGCTACATTCTGCAGGTACTGCCTTCAGTTAAGTATAGATATTGAGAGAATTTAGGTATTGTCCGTGAGTATCGCCGTATCTTGCTACCAAAGTAAACTAGAGCTCATTAGTAATACCTCCGTTGGTCTTTTATTTTGTTAATATATGCAAAGACTGCTGAGATCTGTTCACTTGGGCCATCTTAAAAGTCCCCTTGCATAATAGATTACCGGAAAACCTTCGTGAAACCAAATAGTCATTATATGCATCAACTGTGTGTATCTGTTCACTTGGGCCATACGTACAGGGGATCCGCATAGAACTGACTCGCAGAACTCACATTATTCAACATAATTATTTAACAAATAGCTCTACGTTTGTGGCAGTAGTTTACCGCGTGTTTCAATATCTATCTTGTCTAGCCTCAAATATCTATAGCTAACGGATTGCCCGCCGTTTATAATATTTCCTAGAGGAAAGGTCCTTTTGCTTGTCGTACACAGTAAAATATTAACCCAACGTCTCCAAAAATTCCGCCGCAAAATTGCGTAAAGACTTTTGATTGCCAGCTTGATTTGTTTTAAATTTTTTCGAAATAGTTTTATACACACGCGACTGTACAGTCGTGGAGGGTTAGAGTAAATTGATTTGTTCATTATTATCACTGAATAAATACGTTATTTTAAAGAGGTAAAATTCATGAGTCATTATTTCTGTCATCACTTTCTGATTAACCCGTTTGAGTAGGGGTCAAAGTCTTTTAGACCGACCCCCAACTTACGTTCCGCTGGCATTTTTGCTTTCCCAAATAGGAAAGCCAAAAAGTGCTGTCCTTTGCACTCAAAAGTTAAAGTAGGACTGGCGCCCGAGATTTTCATATAAAAGATTACGTAAGTAGAGTGACTAAAAGCATAGTAACAAAAAGGCACCCCATCACAATATTATAATAGAAAACAAGGAGATGTGACAGATGAAGGAGAAATAGAAAAGACGGCCGTCTCACCGAAGTAATGCGATTAGCGGTTCTAATACGACTCTTTCGGTAATCCGAGCTTTATGTAAGGTTTTCTCTCCTCCACTAAAAATAAAGTTTGACCAACAATACTTCAAGAATTATCCTATATGTTCTTAATAGCTGTTACAATAGATAAATCAGTATCAGCTTCAGTCTCTTCGATTTCGAATTCCTGATTTGTAGAATGGACTGCCATCATTTTTCAATATCGTATAACTTTGTCTTAAGGGAAATTTTGGTATATTTAATAAGAAGATAAATTGCCTATAAAAATATTTACTTGCCTAAATTCTGACAAAGACAAAACCTATATTTTATTAACTATAACGTTAAAGAAGAACATTTTGATGATATCATCGTATCTCTTTAATGTTTTACATATTATTCTACTTTCATTACTAGATACGTATTGTGTAAGTTTTTACAAGCATAATAAATACAAAAATAAAATCTGTTGGAAAAATCTTTAAAACCTTTTTCGAACGCAATTATTGCCCAATCCATTAAAGTAAATAATTTCCCTAACTACATATTAAGTATAATATTGACTTGAATAACAAAATCCACAGTACCTATCCAAAAAAATATTAAAATTAAAAAATATTAATTGTCTTACTAATCAAAGAATGATCTTCTCAAGGGAATTTTTTATTTTATATTTTTGTATGTTCGGAAGTGGAGCATCAATATAGAGATACATTATCAAACTGGATAGTTCTGTTATTATTATACTTGAAAAAACCTAAATAAAGTCGTAAACAGTTATGTTTGTTTTAAAATTATAATATTTTTTATTTTTTAAGAATTTTTATAATAATTTTTGTACCGTGTTTGTTTACAAGTTTATGTATTTTTTTTTTTTGTGTGTATTTGACAGTTATTATTGTCTAGTGACCGTAAAAAATATTTTGCCCTACGGCCCCACTGATTCAAACAGGAGTAATAAAGAATATGGCCTATTAAATTGGAAATCACTAGCGATCTTGGGAACAGTGCATCGAATAAACACAAAGTATATTACTTATATTAAGGGATGTACGAATTTTGATATGTATTTTAATGAATGCGCCAAATCAGAACTTCAGTAAAGTCTTAAGTTACAGCGCCAATTTCATGGTAGAATCAAGCATATAAACATAGTATATACGCTGCTCTTTTTGATTGGCTTCCACATCGGAAATAGGATGAAGTAAAATAAATGATAGGAAATGAAGAAAGTCCAACCATCGTTTTATTTCGATTTAAAAATATATAACTCAACTACGTATTAAAGTACATTTAAACAACATATTTATTATATTCCTCTAGTGAAGCATCCTACTTAAAGATTTCTCTGCGATATTTAAAACGAATAATAAGCAGAGACTATTTTACAATGAATGTATTAGTAGATCCCAAAAAATACAGAACTAGATAATTTAGCAATACATATAAAGTTAAGACCATTTAGAGTAGATGGCGCTGATTTTATTTTTCAAGAATTCTACTCACATTTGTAAGCGGTAATCAATAAATTCTGCAGTTTGCTTGCTCCATTTAAGATGGCATGGCTGTAGTTTAAAATTATTGGTCGCACAAATAATGAATTTAAAGATACCTCTACATACCCATATCTTTAGGAATACTGATTTTAAAATCGATAGGAGGATGGCGCCAGTAGGCGCAAATAGTCGACATAAAGTAAATTTATTCAACATGTATATTATACCCACGGCACGACTATGATATTTTTTTATAAACTGTTTATTGCGTAAAGCGAGATACCTATATGCAGACATCTTAGACCAGCGACGCAAATTACGAATAGAACATGTCACATGTCATATGTATTTTTGAACTAATTAATGAAATTAATCTCAACAAAGATTAAATAAAAGAAGAAACATGTGGCTATTATTATATATGTTATATTTTCAAATATTTTTTTATTATTATTACCTAATCTGGCTTAATCACGTTATTAGATTTCTGTGGGTGCGATTTTTAAGTTTTAAATGTGTACTTTGAGATGCCTCAAGGGGATTTATTTATTTTTATTTATGAAATTTTTATCGAAAAGTCGGCCATATTGGATAAACCATTTTGAATAACTTTCTTTTTGACATCACAATCTGTTTCTCAGCGACCTCGAAAACTCCTAATTTATCAATTTGAAATAAATTGCTTTAAAATTTCTCAACTTAAAATAATTTGTTAAAAAAAATATATTTTTTTTTAAATAATAAACAATTTCCTCACAGTTATATGTTTATAACATTTCATTTTAAGCTGTGTAAAAGTGAAAAAGTGATATCAAGAAGTTTTAGGAAAATCGAAGCTTCTCGTAATTATTCCGAAATAATGCATATTTTCGGCCTCTATTGACTTCCCTATTTATAAAACATCAGTTACTTCACTCTCGTCCTGTACCGAGTTTATTTCTGAGGCACTGGACTTTTTTTTAATTAAAAATTGCTTTTTTGAAATTATTAAACAATATCTTTTGTTTTATTTCTGATTCTGCTCTTGTAACTACTTCTTGATCATTTGACGGAATGTTTGGGATATTGCTAACGATTTTAGCAATACTTTCGGAAAAGTAGATATTACAATTATTTTCCCTAGATAATGAATTGTTTTCAAATTCAATAGAACAATGGTCAATTGTTTTATTACCAATTTTGTGGTTTCCAAATCGGTTTGCTGTCTATTTTAACCACATAATATGCTTTCCTCTTCTTTCTAATTTGTGAAACTTCCCTTTTTCGCTTTTCTTCATAATATTTCCCAATCATCCACATTCTTAGTAAATTTAAAACTCTTGTATGTCCTGCCATTTTTGTGTTGTTTCTACGTATTTATTCACCCATTCACATGAATATTTTGTTATAATTTTTTTCTCCAGTATTATCTTGTCTGAGGTACTTATAATATTTTTCTTTATATTTTCTATAATATATCTACATCCGTTGAATTATAATCCCATTTTTTAGTCATTAATTATTCAATTATTCTGACCTTTTCTCTATATTTTCTTAGCGCAAATTCTTTCTAAATGTAACATTTCCTGCTTCTGGTAACATTTTCTAGTACCTAGGGCCTTTGTCGTTGAGTAGTTGTTTCCTGTAATCGTATTTATCGTCTGCTCTTTGGTAATTGCATGGCGAGGCGCTATTTGTCACAGAGACGTCGTCGATGTCTTGACAGGTAGTAGTACTGACCACCAGAGGGATAATATTATTCCTCACCACTACTACAGTAGATTAGCTATAGCTACTTCGTTACCATTTCACATGATACTCGTGCAAACTATTTTGTAACATTTAAAAATTGTAGAGATGATAACACTGCTTAAAACCTTAATAACTTAACATTCCAGAAGAACTTTCAAAATGCATGATAAATAATTCCATGTGATTGAAGAAACCATATCTTAAACACTAATTTTTGAAGCATTACCAGCAATCGATTTGTCATTAAAAGCGCAAACTATTTTATATTTATTGTCTCTACAGAAAATTTTACCGCGTGCTTAAAATTTATATGGCTCCCATTCTCTGCAATTCCAGCTTATTAAGAATTTATTAGCAATATAATTTTAATTCACTTCTAATTTATTATTTAAACCTCGCCAAAGTAGGATCCTGGGAAACATAACGCTTTTGTAATATAAATTACAACGTATTACATTATCATTGGAATATATGACTATGTTTTAATCGGATATGACAAAATATGAACAAGCCAATATTTTAGTTTAGTTGTTGGACAAAAAGGCACTTAAAATTAAAAATTTTGCCTAAGGTAAGACATACTTCCCAAGCGTCTTTCTTCCCAAGCATTTTTGGTGGCCTTGCAGCTACGTTATATTTATTTTTAATTTCTTTTTAATTAATTCACTCTTTTAATTGCATGTGGTCGTTTTAAAAAGCCTTGACAAACGAGCGAGTGACTGCATCAGAGGCCGCTATGCAAACAAACTATTTCCGCGATTCTTGCTAAACAAACTTATCCGTAAGATGGAGTCTAGAACCAAGCAAAGGTAAAGACAAACACTTTATTTTAATTTCCCTCGAGAAGAACATAGCCGAGTCGTAGGTATCTGAAAATAGAGAAAAACATTTCGTGGGCGATTTATGAGAATTGAACTAATTTTACTTTGAAGTAAGACATGACGCTAAGTTATTGAGAAAGAGAAACGAAAAATACCATCAAAGCTAAAACAAAATATATTTGGATATACAAAGAAGCATGTCAAAAAGTAATATTTTTCTTAGTAATTTAATTAATTTTTCTATCCCATCTAGAGATAGGAGTAATTTGTGGACACCCTGTACAATGCTTTTGGCAACTTATCCAGATGCCTTTTACTCGTTATACTTTTTCCCCTTTCCGCTCAATAAATATTAGGTTCAATCAACAAAAAGCAAATATTTAATTTAATTTAGGTGTATAATCTAAAAAATAATCAAGAGTTTCGAGAATCATTAGTTTCGTACGATAAAGGCGACTTAAACATATTCAAGAGTTAAAAAACTAATTAGTTTTTCACACAATGGAGCAAGCACTGAAAGACCAAGTTCCCATCCTTAGGATAACAACCTCCGGCAAATTCTAGTAAAACTAAACAGCCTTGTGAATCCCAACCGTGAAGTAATACCATTATACTATTACAGAATTTAACGTGTTTCATCGAACGCTCGAGTAGTAAATTGAATTTTATATTTAAGCGTACACTTAAAGACATCTACCTGGTCGCCTGTGTTAAGGCTCTTTGTACGAGATATTCGTTTAATTAGAAAATTTCATTTACACAAATTTAATTTGTAAAATAAACTCTTCAAAGGCAAGGTCTATTGAATGTTTGGCTAATGTCTTTTAGGCAGATTAAGGATTCGATGTATTTGGTAATGTTCCATTTGATGTTATTAAGCGACATTTTGAAGTTGTTTTTCGAGGATTATGTAACTTTTAGACTTAATATCTTATTCAAATTGCAAAATGCGATGAAAATATTTTAATACAAATTTGGTATTCGGTTGTAGCTTAAAGCAAAGCACGCGTTTTTAAGAAATTGATAAATATTCCTTTCATTTGGTTTATTGTAATTCAATTACAAAGAAATTTATAAAAAGTTTAATGAAATTAAAATTTCGTGTAATTGGAATAAGTTAAAACGGTGGGACTTGCCCAAACTAATCGAAATATTTCAACTATTATAGCTCGTTGGTCTACTGCTAAAGAAGGTGTTTTTGCACTCGAATTAAATTGTCCCAGTTTAATTATTCCTATTAATATTGCAAATTATTTTACTGACTCTGCTTGATAATTATTGTTTATCCACGATTACTGTATAATATACCAATTATAGTTGTGTTTCTTCAAGTATAATTATATCCATTATTCATTACCTAGCAGTAAATAATCATTATTCACGGCCTGTGTGCGCAGAATCTACCTTACGGCTCGTGCCGTAAACTTTCACTCTGGTGAATAATCATTATATGCTCGTTAAATAATATACTATTACAACTTCGTTTAGGTTATTTCATATTTTTATATTTTTAATCTAATATTAAACAAAACTGTTATATTCTACATATTCCTATGGTATATTTTTAAGTATACAACATAATAATTGTCCATAGACCAATAGAATTTTAGTTATTGTACCGATATTATAGGTGCAAGTTTAAGTAAATGGATTTTCTACACCGATCTACTGCGCATTCCCCACGCTGTAACGGTTATTAATTCTGCGAGCTGGAGTGTGAAAACCAGATGAGTAGAATTCTACTAGTCCGACCAGTCCAGTTCGATTGATCTCATATATCTTGGGTTCCAGAAAAAAGTAATTGAAAAGATGTAATCTATTGTTAAATGGTGGATATGGATCCGCCTACTACGTTTTGGTTGCTATGGAGTATTCCTGCTCTACTGATTTTTCTTATTGCTTTGGTTAGATTTCAATAATTTAAATTAATTTAAAAAATTTTAATTCTAAAAGAGGCCAGAATCTTTGACCAACAGCAACATACTGAACTGTTTACTAAATGCGCCAACCCAACCAACATGTCATCATCTCTGGAGATGAATGTAATCAGCAGACGTTTCCAACTTAATTGACAATATAAAGCACGCATCAGGTAGAATATTTATTGTTCTGGTTTTGGTGAAATTTACTTTCAGGTGCTACAAGAGTTGTAAATGGAAGAGATAATAGGGGCTGCATCTATCGCAATAAAATGTCTATATATAAACAAAGCTACCCATCAATTTGTTGCTTTTGTTAGTGATCCATTGAAAGTGTGGATTTACTATTTAATGATATAGATCGCAAAGCTGGTCATATAATACAAGATCAATCGCTACATTCTGGAGCTACGTAGAAAATAACACATTTTATTACAAATTTGGAGTCTAATCTGAGTCACCCTAGACATAAATTTTAATATATTTTTGTTTCTAATTTGCGCACATCACAGAGACTATAAGTACCTTCTATTTATCATGCTGTATATTTCGTGAGTTATTTACTTTTCATCATAAAAGTTATACCACTGATTTTATTCACTTATCGTTGACTGTTACTGTTACAAAGGGAATCTCTAGATGTGCGATATCAAATGTGGAAGTAAATAATAAAAAATGTAGCTGGTTTTATGAAAAACAAAATTTATTGTGGAAGGTAAGAATATCATATTTCCTACTTACATTGAAATCCTATGACAATTTATTTGATGTAATTTTTTACGTCACAAGATATTATGTTACCTTGGAAATAAGAATAAAAATATGTGCCCAGCTTAAAATAAATGATGAGGAGATATACTGAGAAACTGCGAATGGAATATGTTACATATTGGTTGGTGTAAATGCCTCCATAAACATTTTTCACTCAATATCACTCAGTGTTTATGTACAAGTCTCCTCTATTTATGAATTGATTTTCATTTAGTTTTCCTAAAATCCTTCGACGCCAGTGGAAGTGAAACAAGAATCCGACAACTACAAGTGGTTTCAGAATTCATTAAGTCGCATTATCATCTTTTGTAATTCATGAATTATAGATGAGAGAAAATAGATTAGCGAATAATCTTAATTTGTTATCCTGTTTCCAAGATGCTTTATTCGGGGTAAGTTATTTGTGTCATAGATATTTTTTTCTGTTTTATATTGAAATTCTATATTCTACAACATAACATTTTACCGAAATCAGAATGCTGTGATGTTGATCCAAATAAGTCCAAATAAGATGTCAATATTAAAATTTCTATGCTGTTAGAGTTTTTAAAATCATAATTGCTACATTTATTTCATCCTATCCCAGGGGATTAATGAGTAATGCAATGTCGGGGATTAACTAGAGCTTTTGAGAGCTTAAAAATTAAAATACGTACATAGGGTGATTTCACAAATACAAGACACAATTTGAAGAGCACCTTAACTAATCATTTCCCAGAAGCGAAGGACTATCAGAAAAGTAATAATTTTATAAACAGAAACAGTATTTTGAATCTCCACTATATTTGACATCGATCAGAAGTTCATTTCAAACATTTATCATTTCGTTTATTTCCGTATATTTCTTGAAAGTGGAGGAATAAAGGATGCTTAAGTATTTTGGTGTTCTATTTTCATAAAGTCCATAAAATATTCTTATAAAAAATAGTTGATGATTGGGTTACTTTGTGAAAATCCATTTTCAAATACAAATTTTTGTTGGCAATAAAAAATTTTTGCGAAACTGTTTTTTATTGCACTGCACAACTGATGGTTATTGCAAAAAAAATTTTTACTTGATTCTTATAAAAACTAATAAATACACAAGAAGGGTGCTATTTTAATACAGGGTGTTCCACGACTTTATTTTTACTGTAATTGATTTGTTCGTTGTTAGCGAATTTGAAAAGTATAAAATGTATACGTATGTACTTATAAAATGGAGTCACATCTAAATTATAATAAAATAATATCCCAAAAATATTTAAAAAATGGCACTCAGCTTGCAATATTTGTTCAATTTTACAATGTGCTTTAAATTGACATTAGATAATAGAAGGTCCAACTTTTTGTTAGGTTCCACTGATAAGTATGCTGCTAAGAACAATGGAAATAACTGTGGAGTGATGGAACGAGTTCAAAGTCATTTAATTCGGTTTCACCGATATTTCAATTTCAATTTCAATTTATTATTTTCCAATAATAAGTACAATTATAATTACAATAATAATAATTACAATAATTCATAATTAAAGTAGTTGCAATGATCAGTATAATAGAAGGAGCACCTGAACTAAAAATAATTTGTGTTGTGCTCCTCAAAATATTGTTTTTATATACATAGGTACGAGCAAACTAATATTATTAGGTAAGTTTGTTTTTAGTAATGCAGTAATGTATAAAAATAACTTATGTCTACTTTTTCTTATTTTTCTTTTTTTAAAGAAATATGTTAATTCTTCACTGGATTAGGTCAAACAAAACCCAGAATATATATTTTTGTTATAATTTTTTTTAAATTATAATTTTAAAATGCATATGGATTTTTTAAGATAAATTCTTTTAAATATTTTATAAATAGCGTTAAACTCTTTATATTTCTTATTTTTTGTGGAATAGTATTACTTTGGTCCCAAATATGATATAAATTTCTGACAAAGAGTTTTTTTGTACAAATTTTCCTCTATTTTGTTATTCTCGTGGTGTATGTGTTACCGGCAGAACCCGATATTAGGATAAACTAGAATTACCTAGGCCAAACTAGTAACGAATTAGTATATTTTTATGTCAAAGAAGGATCATATTCGTTAAATTTTTACTAGTTTGGCCTAGGTAATTCTAGTTTATCCTAATATCGGGTTCTGCCGGTAACATATGCATGTTGAACAGGCTGTTTGTTAAATTTAGTATGAGTAAATATGATTGCTTGCAGAATAAATAGTTGCTTTATATTAAATAATTTTGTTTCTTTGTACAAATTTTCTATTGAATATCTCGTTTTTTTGTGAAAACTTACTTTAATTATATAATTTTGACTTACACTAGGTCTGTTTAAAGTACTATTATATATTCCACCCCAGATTATGATTCCATATCTCAATATTGACTCTGTCAAAGCTTTATATATATTGGTCAAACTCTTATTATCAAATATTTCTCTAAGGCGATAAAAAACTGGTACTAATGATCTTATTTTTGATGTTATATACTGAATATGTTCTTTCCACCGCAGGTGCTGGTCAACTATAATACCTAAATATTTAATATGAGACACAGATTGAATTTCTGTATTACACTGACAGTTTTGATAATTATTTAGAATGCAGTTATTATTGTGCATAGTAATAGCGTTGATATGATTTTCTCCAGCACCTGAGAATGAGAAAGCTACATATTTTGTTTTATTAAAATTCAGCGTCAGCAAGTTTTTATCGAACCACATACGTACAGTACTTAGGCCGCTAGATGCTTTTTTATGAACTCGTTCCCAGTTACTATCCCTAAACACTAATACTGTATCATCAGCGTAAGATACACATTTTGCCCCTATTAAGGGAGAATAAATTATTTATATATATTAGAAACAGTATTGGTCCTAGGACAGTAACCTGGGGTACGCCCATTTTAGTAATAAGTGGATCACTAAGAATTTGATCAATTTTAACATACTGAGTTCGGTTTGATAAATAGTTCTTTATTAAATTTAGTGGCAGACCACGTATTCCACAACATTCTACCTTGATTAATAAAATATCATAGGACACCGTGTCAAAGGCTTTGGCAAGGTCTAAAAATATAGCGATACATCGTTGACTATCATTTAAAGTGTCATTTATGTGATCTATAACATCAAATATAGCTAACTCCGTGTTTTTTTCCTCTCGAAAACCATACTGACATTTTGATAATAAACCAAAGCGTTCTAAATATGCTACCAATCTTTTCTTTAAGCACTTTTCGAAAATCTTATCAATATTGTTTATTAATGTAATAGGCCGGTAATTTTGTTTATCTGTGACATCTCCTTGTTTAAAAACTGGTACAATTACAGATTTTTTAAAATGCTGTGGGACAATTCCTGTGATAAATATTGCATTCATTATATGCTTTAATGGAGTGATAATGTAAATATGTATTTTTTTTAATAAACTAGAGTTAATACCATCGAGGCCTGGGCTACATTTATTTTTTAGGGAATATATGTGAGATATAAGTTCTTTATCATCTACGGGTTGAAGAAATAACGAATGAGGGACGTTGATAACAACTTCCTCCAAGTGAGAAGAACAACTTGCTTTCGTTCAGGAAACAGGACATTAGTTCCTAAAAAGTGGAATCTTGATGGAGTTTTAGCTATTTATTGATGTTAAAAAAATAGTAAACCCATAGAGCAAATAATTCAGCGCATTAAAATACATAATATAAGAGTTAGGTGCGGACTGCCTGACATAGTACTTTTCTTGCGTGCCTATGATTACACCAAATGTTTAACTGCATTAAGATGTGATTAGCATACTGATATATCATCTTATTGAACGTTACATGAAAATATTATAGTTATAATTATTATTTATCACAATATTTTATTTGTCGAATATATGGCGATATATGGTGAGACATTTGTAAAAGCAAAACGTATTAATTTTTGTCCATCTTATTTACACTAGAGTAAATTATTTAAACTGCAATAGGACCATCCCCTGAAACTCTACACTATGCAAGAAATTTCAGAGATTTCCCCAGAACCAGTTGAACGTAATGAGTAATTAAACCAAAATAAACAAACATGTTGAAATGAGAAACCTTTTTTTAAATCGGTTTAAAATCGATAAATCGAATAATTTTCAAAGTTAAATAGAATATTGAATACTGTTGAATATCATGCAGTCCTCTCACATGGACAACAACTAATCCTTTATCGCGTCTTGCCGTTGTAAGGACCCGTGTTTGGAGGAGATTAGCTGACAAAATCATTAGGGTTTGACAAAAAGGGAAAGGAAAAGGTCTTTAGCTACTCCTGGGGGTTGATACAACACTTCCCAAGGGTTGAAAATTACTTTTCATTTCTTTTTCTTCTGTAGTTTCTATACCCCGTTGTTTGAAGAAAAATTTGTTTCATTAGCGTCTGACATTTCCTTACCCTCTCAAGTGGGCAAGAACCACCTAAGCTTTCGTTAGTAAGTATGCTCTGCAGTGCGAAGTTGGAGGGGATGAGTTGGAACATAATTATAATTGGATGATAAGTGAAGGGTAATGGCGTTTCACTACCCCTGAAGTAGAAGAAGACGAAGAAGACGAAGAAAACGAGGAAGACGAAGAAGATGAAAAATATGAACAAGACGAAGAAGACGAGATTGATCAATGTGATTTGCAGTTTGGATGTAATTCTATTTGTAAACGCCCTAGATTGTATTGATTACTTTTGTATTATTTAAAATATTCATTTTATTGTATTGCAAGAATAGTACATTGAGTACCTGTTAGGAAAGGCTTAACATTCCTAGACGACCGCGAAGATTGTTTGTCGAGGCGACACAATCAACCAGGAATCAACCAGGAATGTGCTACTACGAGGTACACATACTATTTTTTCTGAAATCGCAATCAATATTATTATAAATTAATTAATTTAAATAAAATACCGTACGGGAAGGTAACTTTATTGTACTGTTTCCTGATATTTGCTTAGCAACGGATTGAAATACTAGAATAAGGTATTTTGGAATTTAAAATTGCGCCGTGAAAGTAGACATTCTTAAGTGACTTCAGAAAAAAATATTTTATATAGATAATATGTTATTTATTAAAGAAGAAAAATAGAATCACAAGTTATTTTTTTTCTTGTTCGGCAAAAGTGGGAATATAGAGAATAAAAACTAAAAAAAAAATTTTTTGAACCCTCCTGAACAACCTTCTGACAACCTACCAGGGGTAATGACAGTCCTTCTCCTTCCACTACTCTTCGCTTGTCATCCAATCTCAATTATGCTCCTGGCTAATCTCTTTCAATTCTGCGTTGCTGAGCATGCTTACTAACGAAAGCTTAGGAGAGTGGTTTTTGCCCGTTTGCTGTAGGAAGGGTCAGATGCTGATGAAACTAATTTTTTCTTGTTTATCCTCAAAAGCGAGGGTATAGAGATTACAAAAAAAAAGCAAAAAACAAAAGAATGCAATGATTCAAAACTACGAGCACAAAATTTAATAGGTTACGGGCAAATAAAATGATTATTGCAACAGATAGATGCACATGTATTTCTGCATAACCTTTACACGAGCTTAATGCTTATAGTAGACCGTTAGTGTGATCACACGCCTGGTTTCACAGGTGTCATTTTCAGCACTTCGAATATCAAGGCAGAAGTAAATTTCGTTGCTGCAGAATTTTGCTCTTCCGTCGCCTTGACTTCACTATATTATGTCAAAATTAAAATATGTTCGTTTTGTAACAATCCCTTATCAACAGTGTATATTTTTCAACCAACCTAATATAATAGTATGAATAATGAATAACCCATCGCTTAATTGGTTACTAAGTCACAGAGTGGGCATTATTTTGGTAATGAAGAAGATTTAATTTTAATAATTTTATTATTATCTCTTAATGGCAAATGAAACACGTGTTTGGTGTTTTCGTATTAAATGGAAATACCTACCACAGCAGTGCTTCATATACCCATATTCGAATGGAATTAATCAATTTAGCAGTTAATGAATTATTTTAATTACATTAACAATTTCTACAGGTACATAATAATTCTTCAATTTTATTTGGTGTTACCTTTTCTATGGCATGCAGTATATATTGAATTATTATCAGCACATTTTGGAAACATTTAATATATCTAATAATACAGCATAACATCTAAATTAACAAGTGTGCAGACACCCCTACTTAGTAAAACTTTCACGCGTCCGTTTAAAAATAGAATACGCATACAATAAGGGGAAAATAATTTACGTATCACGTATGATGTAAGTCACTTACTACCGTATGAATAAATAATTAACAGTATAAAATTAACATATTTCTTACAAGTGCCTATTTCCCTTTTTTATTTTCTTTTGATACTAAAATAAAGTTGTTATATTTCAATACTAACGTCAAGGAGGAATTACTAGTACGCGATCAATTGCGTCCTTAGAAAAGCCCATTAAATATTCTTCAGAGCCCGTAATTTATAAAAGAAACAGCCTTTTTAGTCCTGTTTGTCGTTTTATGCAATTTGCGCTGGCTGCCAGTGACTGATCAAAGGAACTAAGCTTCGAATTTTACGGCTTGAAAACGGTCGAAGTTAAAATTGTCGCCTGAAAAATTCACAGCCACTACGGGTAATTTAGGTTCGTCATATCTTCTGGACTGGTAGGTTATAGGCGGTGAGAAAATTACAGACATTGCTACTAAATAGATAGAAATACTGTTAAATATTGAAACAATTTCTAAGGAAGACATATGCGCTATAGAATATGAAATATCACCTAAATTTGTTAGCAGTACATATAGTCTCACATATAAAAACTTCAGCTTTAACAACTTGAATTCTAATCCTGGGGAAATCAATTCGATGTTGTTTACTGAATGAGCTAATGTTATTTTATTTACACGGACATGTTTTTAAGACATATTTGCGAATCCGTCCGTCTATGGTGATAGGTAACTAATAACTTTGAAATATTTTAAAAAACTTAGATAAATTTCCAAATCTGTCAAAGACAATGTTACTCAGAATTTGTAAGTTACTCTAGAAGCGGCAAAGGTGGCGTACTTTTTGTAAATTAAATATTTGTACGAATCGATAACGGCACGAATTATTATAGAAACAAAAATTTATTTTCTTTATTTCGGAAATATTTATGTTCCATATTTTCTCAATATCCACAGTTTTATATAATCTGCACCTCAATAACATTTCCTGGGCTCTTTTAATTATGTACTGCATTATATTGTAACGAAGTGATTTTTCCAATCAAGGAATGTTCATTTTTGCTTTAAATATTACCGTCACTTGGGTACACCCTGCTGCTGTTTTTAGTAAGAAAGTCCAGTTCAGTTCTAGTTAAGTTTTTAATGAGTTGTTAAAAAGTCCGCTGGTAAACAAGCAGTCAAGTAATTAATTGATTAATTTTCGACAATCCCTCGTATAAGTAAAATCCGAGAAATATTATAAATAATGGCCGAGTCGGAAATAAAAATCATTCGTTACTAAAAATGTTAATCCGTATCCGTTTTAATCCGTTTCTTTTTGCAATATAGTATAGAAATTGCAAGTAACTCATTTCCAGTTATATACGTTCTGAATTGAGGCGCCTAATTGCATAATCTGCTGGACCTCTGCAAGTTACGCCGGGTTGTGCATCCGAATCCTTCGTTTCAAGTCAGTGACCGCCCCTCTATCACGCGACCTAGATACGTCATAAAGGTTACAAAAGGGAGAGGAACGCTCACTTCGTCCTCATTCCGAGAAAACCGGCAGCAGTTCATAAGCTCGATTCCGAGAAAGTCGGCCGCCGTTCAGGTTCATTCCGAGAAAATCAGCCAGTAGTTGCAGATCAATCCGAAGCCGTCAACATTTCCGTACCGCCGCTCCGAGGTTTAATAGTAAATTTATTTGAATATAATATTGGTAAGAACACACCATAGTCCGCTGCAATTTGCAGGTACTGCCTTCAGTTAAGTATAGATATTTAGAGGTCTTTTTGTCCGTAAGTATCGTTGTATTACACTACCCAATCAAACCAGAGCTAATTAGTAATACCTCCGTTGGTCTTTTGTTTGCTAATATATGAATCGGCTGCTGAGATCTGTTCGCTAGGGCCATCTTAAAAGCCTCCATACATAATAGGTTACCGGAAAACCTACGTTAAGCCAAATAGTCATTATATGCATCAACTGGTTGGATCTGTTCGCTAGGGCCATCCATAAAGGTGATCCGCATAGAGTTGACTCGGAAAACTTACGTTAATCAACATAATCATTAACAAATAGCTCTACGTTTGTGGCAGTAGTTTGCCGTGTGTTTAAATATTCCGTATAGCCTACAATATCTATAGCTAACCGATTGCCCGCCGTGCATAATACATCCTAGTGGAAAGGTCCGTTTGCTTGTCGTACACAGTAATTTATTAATCCAACGTATCCGAAAATTCCGCCGTAAAATCGCGTAAAGACTCCTGATTGCCAGCTTGACTTGTTTTTAATCGTTTTAAACAGTTTTATACATACTCGACTGTACAGTCGTGGAGGTAGTAGGGTTAATTATTCTGTTTCCAAATATTGCTGAATAAATACGTTATTTTAAAGAGGTAAAATTCACGAGTTATTATTTCTGTCACTTATTTCTGATTAACCCGTTTGAGCAGTATGGTCGAAGTCCATTAGATAGACCTCCAGCTTCCGACCCCTGGCTATTCCGTATCTCCGCTGTTTCGCTATTCAGGGTTGTTCTCCCAATAGGGGAGCCAAAAAGTGTAGTTCTTTGCACTTAAAAATTAAAGGACTGGCGCCCGAGATTTCCGTATAAAAAGATTACGTAAGTATATTGACAGAAAGCACCGTAACAAGTAGGCACCATTACAATATCAGTGCATAGTATAGCAAGTTCTGTGGCGCATTTAAACCTATTCCTTAGAAAATGATTTTAAATAATAAATTCTGCACTTCAATTACCCGAAGGAAAGACCTGGTCTAATATGAATGGAAATATCGCAAGCTATTTAAATTTATTCACGAATTTCACATGATATAAAGTTATTCTCACTCAATTATTGCACAAAAGCTTTTGTTGATTTTAATTCAAATATTTACCAACTTTGGGCAACAATACAAAATTGTTTTTACATAAATTTAAAAATCTGTATGTAGAAATATTTATTATATTCCACCATCTACTATTGATATCAAATATATTTGCTGACGATCGAGAAAACGTACAAATTCGAGTTGACAAAAATAATATTTCCCAGTTGCTTTATGCTATATTATGTTTTGACTACAATACTTTCTTTTCAGTACATTTTTGATACCCTCCAAATACCAGATAAACGTTCAGAAATTAATGAAATCTGAGTATGCTACAGTTAACGAAGGGAGAACTTCCAAAGAATGAAATCTTACAACGCTCCACTTCAAAGATTCTTTTCTGTTTCGCTCTGTGTTATTAAACTTTACTTTTTAGTGACTGGACTTGCCTTCTGTTAAGAGCACTGATGAACTGCTACCCCACGTCAATTTAAATTAATTAGTCTCTCTTTTTAGGGAGTCATCGTTTTCAGCAATAAGACACTGAGATTGCAGGATTTGAATTTAAATTAATATATTTGAGTTCTAAAGCTATGATCGTATCAAGCAGTTGAGAAAATTGAATTCTTTGTTCGAATATCTCGAGTTTAAATAATTAAATATTATTTCAGGTACTATTTATGGTAAATATATTAACATAATAAAATGAGTAAATTAGTTCTGTAAATTGGTGGTGTACTATATAGAAATGCCGAAGTTGACTGCAACAAACAAATTAGAAAAACTTAATGCGGATATAGAAGAAATGGTCTCAAAATCCTACGAGGATCTAAATATTTAAAAAAAAATTTATCTGATAAATCAAATAGTTCTGGTCTCTACAACTTCATCTCTGAGTAAGTTGCTTAGATTTCGAAAAAAGTGTAAGCCAAAATCTGCTACATTAATAAGAAAAATATTTCGAATAAGTAGGTACTGCCAAAGGACTTTTAACGAGAATTGGCAAAATTATTTTAATCCATGGCATGGAGAAAAATCCTTCATTAAGTTTAATAAAGTGAAAATAAAAATCAACGTAAAAAACTGATTTAAGTCACTCTTATCGTTTAGGAAGCAAGAAACTTAACGGTAAAAATAAACCGAGGCTGATCATAGTGGTTTTTGTCAACGTTGGCTACGCGTATGCTACTCTCCATGAAAAAAAATCTCCAAAAAACCTCAAAAAATACAAATAGCTGACAATCTGATGCCTTTAAGGGGTGGGGGGGCAAGGAAATTATTTAATAGTTCCTGGCAGACAATAGGAGGAAGGACCACAATAATAAATAAATTATTTATTCAATCGGATGACGACTGAAAAAGAGTTACTCAAAATTTAAATTGTGATAAAAGGTGATCCGTTTTTTGATTATTTTAGTGTAATGGAGGTACTTCTAAAAGTATGTCAATTAACTAGTCATAATTATCAATGCTAAAGGATATTTATTCTACCTATTTATATATTTCATGTTACCATTGGTAAACCTCATTTTTGCACGAACATTTTTTAATGCAAACAAATTGGATCAATTGTCACTTTTTCTTGATAATAATAAATACAATGTCTTGCGCCTGTCAGAACACCGGATTAACGAGTCAGCTTTAAAACAAATTAACCTTCCTGGTTACAAATTAGCTAGCCACTTTTGCAGAAGTAAAAATTTCATGGTGGTGTCGCAATTTTTATTAAACAACAATTTAAATTTAAATCTGTTTCGTTAAATCGCTTGAATTGTGAATTTAATGCCGAATTTTGTGCAGTTGAACTAATAGATATTAAAACTTTAATTGTTACTTTGTATCCCATTTTGAAAATTTTTTAATGTTGCTAGATAACCTTCTTGTTAAATGTCTTTCAAAGCATAAACGTGTAATACTACTTGGTGATTTTAACGTTAATTTTAGAGAATGTTCATCAACACTAACTGACTTAGTCTGCTTAACTCAGCTTTCGGCCTTGAAGGCATGGAGAAACTTAAATGTGGTTTATCTAAAGTTAACTGGGTTTTTTTTGACAATCCTAACTATAAGGTAAACGATTTGTCTAATTTTTTGGTTGACACTTATAAAGATCTCATGGAGACACTTTCCTCTAAAGAAAGTGTCCAGTGGTTCAAAACCACCAGTAAAGTGGTTTAACGATAATCTTAGAAATAAACGTGATACCATCCAGTGTGAAATTAATTTGTGATACTACTAAAGATCCTGCTGACATAGCAGTTTACAATATTATACGTAGGGACTATAGATACTGTATTAAAAATTCTAAAAGAAGTGCATATGACTATTTCACTCACCTTAAAATTATCACATAATCTAACCAATCACAAACCAAAGACAGCTTGTATTACAGCGAAAACACCGACTGTCTTTCAATTCTAATTGGTCTATCAGTGTGGTGTTTTCAACGACGTAACTATGGATACGGATGGCCGTAACCATGGATACGGATGGCAAAGCAAAGTTTGACAGTAATAAAAATTAATTATAGAGACGGACGTCAAACGTCAAAATGAGTCGCTTCGGTGCTAATTCAAGTGAAGTTATCAACCAAAATATTTGCTCGTGAAATAGTCTTATAAAATACCACTCGTGATTGAATTTATCTTATAAGTCTGGCTTTTATTTCTAAACTCAACTGAGTTTCGTTAGAAATAAATCGACAGACTTATCGCGAAAATTCAATCTCTTGTGGTATTACTACTGATAATTTCATTAGAGAATCGGACAATAAGTCCAGAGATAGTTGGAAGCTAATAAATTTTGAACATAACAAACTTACTTGTGATAATAATTATTCTGATTCAATGAGCCTAATGAATTAAAATTTAGCAATTGCTTTTTCTTATAAAATCAAAGTTAATACTTGAAAGCCAATGACAAATATCAACTGCTTGTTAATTTTTTCAGCATTATTATCAAATTCCTCACTTACACTCGAATCAATCTGCCATATCACAAATGTAGTTATTTGTTTTTCACAAAAAGATAACAGATGTACTGAATTGCTTTAAGCAATTTTATTGCTAAATTTTTATTCATTAGGCTCAATTTCACATAATGCTTTTAATGCCTTTTTTACTACAGCAGCAGATAATTTAATAAATTCGTTACCAAATGTAAACCACACTGCAATGGATTTTTTAAGGGATTTTCCTACACCAAATAGCTCCTTTTTTCTAAACCCGGTATCGGTTCTGGAGGTCTCCAATGCTATTAAAGCTCTGAAAGACTCCAACTGTACAGACATTTATGGTCTAAATTCCAGAATATTGAAGGAAACAATTGACATCATTGTTCAACCTTTAACTATTTTATATAATGCGTGTCTTGGTGGGGGTATCTTCCCTGATGCTTTCAAAATCGTTAAAGTTTTACCATTTCTTAAAAAGGGTGATGCCTCAGACATGGATAATTACAGGGCCATTTCTATCATACCAATTTTTGCGAAAGTTCTAGAAATAATTTTAAAAAATGGTTTATTAAATTTTTTCGAATCTAACAAATTGCTGAATTGCTGTCAATTCGGTTTTCGCAGCAAGTGTTCTACAACACAAGCTGTTTTCAGAGTTGTACAAGACATTGTGGAGGGTTTGAAGAGATTAACTTAAGTTATATATAATAAACTAAACTGAGGTTTAGAATCTTGATAACGATAATGATAAAGTGAAATTAAAAATAAGTCGCGCACTTTGTAAGATAATCACAAAACGTAAAAAGTAAAGAAAATCCAAACGTACAATATTTGAGCACCATAAAAAAATAATGTGCAAAAGATGACAGTAAAGTTAAGTTAAATATATCAAATATTAGAGCCGACCATAACACCAATAATAAGCCGTTTTTACTGCCCCAAAGGAAACTAGTTATTTTAGCAAAAAGAAAACACAAAGAAGGACGCCACTGAAACAAATGTTCAAATTAGTTTTGTGGTTTGTAGCACAATCTGGATTTCGCCTGCGTAAATTTACAATCGAATTTGTGGAAAGTTATTGAGAATTTCATTTTCGAGATCATCCTACCATAGGAACTAATATCGAAGAACTTATTTCATTTGTAGTTCTACAAAATCGACTCCTCTTGAACCACAAGTTTTTGAATAATTTCAACTTAGTTTCACAAATCACAAACAAATTATTATTAATTTTATGAACAAAATTTTAAATTCAGCGTTCAGAAGTCAGAAGTTTTTATTGATGTAAATGACACATTTAATAATATTGTGAATAAGAATTAAATTGTTTGCTATAAATTACATTATGGCTTGACTTTTCGTCATGCTAGTATTCTTTTGACCTATGAGCCAAAATCATGTTTTGAGATAATTGAGGTTAAAGATTTTTTTATTTGCCAACTTACAATTATTGCTTTTTTTACCATTTTTTTGCTTCATAATGGTTAAATACTGCTTTAGACACTTAAAAATATGCTAAGTTCTTAATTATTTTTTAAAATAACGAAGAAATCTACAAAAACTTATTTTGGATATAGGCCAAGGAGCCTAATATTAAGCCATGTTGCAAATTTCACATAGGATATAGGACAAATGTAACACTTTCGTAGGATATAGTGCAAATAAAACACGGGTTTTTTGCGTGATATGGGTCAAATGTATTCTCGAATGGATATAGGATAACTGCAAATAACAATTTTTTTAGAGAGTTAGGGCAACTGCTTATATTATTATGGATATAGGTCAAAACTAATGCAAAAGCATTGAGTAAACCTTTGGGATGTAGAGCATTTTACGCACTATAAGAAATGGATATAGGCTAAAAGGTACTCTACGTTGATATAGTGCCAAAAACACTCTCCGCATGATCAATTTTTAGGATATAGAGCAAGAATTTACTGAAAAACCACTTTATATCGAATATAATTGCTAAGATGAGAGTGGATTTAGGCCAAGTGCATTTTAAGCTTTCCAGATATGTAAAAAGGTCCATAACCGCAAAAAATGGATATAGGGCAAAAGAATACTAGCATGACGTTTTGTTAAGTTATTATATAAAGTTTGTGAATTTTCAGCCAGTTATCTAATTTCAACAATAAATAATTCGTATGAATATTAGTCATGTAAATAATATTTGCCTGTCTATAAGAAAAATCGTTTTATATTAAAGGAGATACGGTGATATCATTTACTAATTTACTAGGAGTGTTAAAATTTTGATTAGATTTTAAATGTTAAAGAGTTTCTATCGACAGTGAAGTGTTTCATCAAAAACTAATAGGATAACATACTGTAGACTCCGCACCAAGCTCCTATGGGAATCCCGGATCGTACATCATGCAAATAGCACTGGAAATGGTATTGTGTCATGGGCGATTGTAAATATTGAAGCAAAGATGTCTACTAGAAAATTGAACAGGCAACAGAGTGCGAAACAAGGTTATTTTACATATTACTGTCGTCCAAATAAGATTTCCTGAAATAAGGCAGACGATACAATTTACAACAATACTGAAAGAATCGTTGTCAAATATGCTGCTGCAATGTAATAGCGTCATACTTAATTGTAATTGTCATTGTACATACATAGATTGATTCGTAAATATGTAGGTACCTAAAATTTTTCGACCTTTCGTAGGTAGAATATTATAAATGCAACAATTATTGGTATTTCCCATAGTAATTAAAACATTAATCGATAAAGAGACTCTAGTTTCATAGACTTTGAGGTAGTTTATGTTCAACTGTGATTTTGTTACAATCATCATGTCGCTAAAATGAAAACGTAGGTCTCTTAAAGACAAAATTGATATTATTGTGGAAAGCGAAAAGTTCAGTACCTACCAGTGCTCGAAAGTTGGCTGAATTGTATGATATTGAAAGGGCAGAAGTTAACGAAATTACAAAAACCCATCTGACTTAAAGGAACTTTTTGAAGAAGGTTCCTATTCAGAACAGAAGAGAAAATTTTCCAAAACCGAAGGTTTGGCTATTGACCAAGTGGTTTACAATTGGTTCTCTAAAGCCAGAAATAAAAACCTTCCTATATCTGGACCTCTAATAAAAGAAAAGTGTTAGAAGCAGCTGTAAGTTTAAAAAATGGATGGATACAAAAATTTTGTCACGGAAAGCTTTAAAGCAATTTGCTAAAAAGTGACAAGTCAGTGTGCCGGTAAAAAAACTGCAAAACAAAGACTGACCACTTTATTTTCACAAATATGGAAGGTGATAAGAAACACTCATTAATTATAGCAAAGAGTAAAAACCTTTATTGCTTTAAAGGATCTCATACCAACACACTGCCTTTAAAATGGGCATCCAATAAAGAAGATTAGATGACAACAGAAATGATGACTTCGTGGCTAAACAAAATTTGACGAATAAATGAGGAAATAATATAGAAAAGTCATATTATTTCTGGATAATGTCACGTCCTATCCTGAAGTGACACTAGACAACGTGAACATTATTTTTCTGCCCCCAAACAGCACTTCCTACTGTCAGCCATTGGATCAAGGGTTTATTCATAACTTTAAGATGACTTAAAGTAAATTTCTATCAAAAGGCTTCTAACATTCACAAACAGCGAAAGTTCATTTGAAGATACAGAAAAAAAAGCATTCATTTAACCAGTTTAGATATCAGCAGCCTGGAAAAACGTTTCATCAGGTACAATTTCAAAATGTTTTGCAAACGTAGTATTCTTGGAAAATGTCCAGCAAAACGAAGATTTCGATAAGGAACATGAAGTTTCACTGACCCAGCTTTTTCATGAATTATATGATGTAAGCCTAGAAAATTATGCACGTAGCAATGTTTTGACCGACCTAATTTTGTCATTCAAGAAGTAATCAATGAATAATTAATTGATAATAAAGATTGTTATTTAAATAATGAAAGTGATGTGGAACGTCAAACATTAAAGATATGAGTGAAGTATGTGAAAAAGTAAGAGATGTGTAAAGTTTCCTATTTTGTAATGACAAAAGTGAACTAGCTGTAAAAATTGTTCAAATTTTAACAGATTGTGAATCTCAGGTTTTATAAACAACAATCAAAAACTTAGAACACCTCAATTGAAGTGTATAAACACACCTAATTTTTAGATATACAGGGTGTTCCAGTTTTTTGTAGCAGGACTTTAACAGTCGATAGACAATTGAAAATTATTAAAAAAAGTTCCTATAAACATAGGTTGAAAAATGCTTAGTTTTCGAGATACAGGGTGTTAAAGTTTGAAAACAAATACGGATTTATATTAATATTTCCAGAATGCTAAGAAGTATCGAATCCAAACTCGCCAATTCTTTACATATAATTTAGAGGCCTATTTTAGAATAACAAACTACTACTTTACTTAACCATGGGCGTAGATATATGGATTTACTAAGGCTCTTTTTTACAAAAAAGTAGTACGCCACTGATATTTTCCCATGTTTTCAGTTTAATTCAATAAAGCAAGAAAAAACAAAAATTTAATGTCTCTTGGCAGTTTTTGATATGACAAGCCGTTTTCCAGAAAATTTACATTTAATCATTTGATGCACGCATCTGGACGAATTTTAGACAAACTTGAAGTCGCTCGGAATTTCACCAAATTTGATGGTACGAAAAGTCTTTTAAAAAGAAAGAATGAAACATCGTTAATGATGCTTGTAATGAAGTAAGACACTTTTACATGTTGCTAGCTTTTGTGTTTGTGTTTCTAATCATTTATTTTAGTTCGACCGTTGCGTTTTAATACATTTGTGTTATAAAAATTTTGATTTACATGATAATAAACTTTTACAATAAATATTTTAAATGTTTCATTCTTTATTTTTAAGAGACTTTTCGCACCATCAAATTTGGTGAAATTCTGAGCGACTTCAAGTTTGTCTAAAATTCGTCCAGATGCGTGCATCAAATGATTAAATGTAAATTTTCTGGAAAACGGCTTGTCATATCAAAAAGTGCCAAGAGACATTAAATTTTTGTTTTTTCTTGCTTTATTGAACTAAACTGAAAACATGGGAACATATCAGTGGCGTACTACTTTTTTATAAAAAAGAGCCTTAGTAAATCCATATATCTACGCCCATGGTTAAGTAAAGTAGTAGTTTGTTATTCTAAAATAGGCACTTAAATTATATGTAAAGAATTGGCAAGTTTGGATTCGATACTTCTTAGCATTCTGGAAATATTAATATAAATCCGTATTTATTTTCAAACTTTAACACCCTGTATCTCGAAAACTAAGCATTTTTCAACCTATGTTTATAGGAACTTTTTTTAATAATTTTCAATTGTCTATCGACTGTTAAAGTCCTGCTACAAAAAACTGGAACACCCTGTATATTGTATGGAGCTAGTTTCTTCAATGTGTATAATTTAATTTATTTAAAAAACCACAAAAATAACCAACATTTTTTATTTATTTTGGACCTCCCAATAACCTCCATATAGCGGCCATTTTTACAACAAACTTTGGTGGCCGCTATTCAGAGGTTTTACTTTAGTTTTCTTTCTTTTCTTTTTTGGAATTTATTGTCACATTTTTGAATAGTTTCTGAATTTTACTAACAGGTGTAGGCAGAGAATACCTGGCTGAATTATGTATTTTCTTTTTCAGCTGCAGAATCAGAAGACCTAAAAGCTAAGTTTCCACATAACACAACAGTGAGCTCTTAATTAGATACGCGTTTCGTCCATTAAGTTGATCTCATCCGGAAATGATAAAAAATGTTTTGCAGCAGTTTTTAAAATTTTAGCATATTT
Source organism: Rhagium mordax (assembly GCA_963680705.1). Taxonomy (NCBI): domain Eukaryota; kingdom Metazoa; phylum Arthropoda; class Insecta; order Coleoptera; family Cerambycidae; genus Rhagium; species Rhagium mordax. The sequence goes on from OY796665.1 coordinate 23,138,926, forward strand.
TAATAATTCCCACAAATCCAACATGTTTTAGTGAATCGTTGAAATCAATGAGTATTTTATTTGCTGTTTTATATTATTATGTTATTTTAACAAACAAAATGGGTTTACATCAAGAAAGTTGCGGTATATACAGGGTGAATACCAATAACTAGGGTGAATACCAATAACTAATTTTAATTTTAAGGGATGGTAGGTCCCTTAATGGTAGGGCCATATACCAAAAATAAAAAAGATATACCCTGTAGTTTTCGAGAAAGAAAATAAATTAAAATAGGTACGTCAACATTTTCAGAACTTCGTAACTGACCTATCTCAACAGAAAATAAATCAGGATAGGTCTTTGCCTCTGGCATTCACCTTGTTTTTTGCAATCAAAAATTCACTAGTTTTTGCTGTTATTGTCAATTAACTTGTCTCCGACCGCAAATTTATGAAAGACCGCCGAACGGCGGCTTAACTTTATTAGACTTTTTTTGTCACGTTTATTACGTTAGAACTTGAAGTCTGTGACTTGGATACAAGGCATGTTGTTCACCCCAAAGTGGGTCAGTAGAGCGACGAAGCGGTACTCAAAAGTTTACCAGAATTTTACGTAGGGTAGGTCAGTTTTTCAACATTCTTTTTTATATTTTTTTATTGGTAATTTGTGTTATAAACATCAACAGAACCCCCTCTTAAAATTAAAATGAGTTATTGGTATTCACTCTGTACATATTTGTTGATCAATCAGTCCATCTTTTCCCAGCGGTGCGGATGTGAACTATGTCCTGATTTAACGCGCTGTCATAGAAGTCTTTTAAAAACAATTAAAGTGAAAAAGTAGACTGATCGTCAGTCCCACAAGACTCTAATGGACTGCTGCGCACAAACACTTACCGAGAAGACACCTCAATTGAAGAACCATGTTATCCGTAACTTTTTGATTTGTCGTTATCCCCCTGGAATTCTGTAATACAGTTAAAGAGTTTCTCCGTAATTCCAGGTTACTGTCTGCGAGTGGGCGATCATAATATCATCGAGTTTTTCTGTGTAGCACGTTTTATGTTTTAAGTTATAATTTGTGAAAGGGACTAGGAATAAAATATTATAAATAACTTGTTTAATCTTTTCAATTCCTTAATGCAAATTTCATTTAAGAATATTTCAAATGATAGTTATTGGAATTATATGGCGAAGTAGCAACAAATGTAAAAGTAGTTTTCACAAGTATTAAAGTGGATGGTAATCCCGTCGAACTTTTGTAAAATAACGATTTTACTTAACGGAATTACCATCCAGTATAGATTCTAGATTTTAATAAAAAGTCTCTATTATGCAATATACCGCCTCGACGTACCCTACCCTCGAAAACTTGAAAACTTTTTCCTTATTTTCCGTGAAAAATTTCGCATCTGTTGAATTGGAAATTGAGTAATATCATACATACTTCTCAGACTTACAAATATTTTTGTTATTATCGCCATCCAATGCGCCATATTAAAATATTCCACAAGAAACTTTATTTCTAACAACGTGGTTTCGATATTACTTCCTAAAAGAACTTAAACTCGTTCATAACAGCAGACTTACACCAAATTTATTTCACACTCTTCAAAGGAAATATAAGTATAATAAAAAGATAATATACAATATTGATAGAACAACAAAAAATTTTTAATATGATCTTTACACAACTCATTTCTCGAACGATTGATTGGCTTCTGACATTTTTGGCATCAAAATAAATCGTATTATTTATTTTAAATTAATTTAGTCGCTACAGCATATAATCTACAAATCCAAGTTCTGGAATATCATCGACCAGATTTCTCCGTTATCCAAAAAGAGATTTCAATAAAGAATGAACTGCATGCAGGTCTTGTGAAAAAAATTTAAAAAATTGATACAATTTAGTAGACAACCTAAAGTAAGTTGTGACTGTATCGTGGTAGTTTTCTTCTGTTAAACAAAAGCAAAATCAAAAAAGGAAGCGAGTCAGTGATATTAGCAATATCGCTGACAGGCTCCTCAGATAATATGAGAGGTTGTCCAAACAATTAACTATTTTATAAATAAATTAATTACTTGATAAACCAAATACTTAACCGATTAGTTGCATCGCAGACTGTGGGTTGTCTGTCACCCTAAAGTTAAAAGAAAAAACACCATGTAAAATAATAATAAAAGGGTACAAGGGTTTCAAAGCTGTCCAAACCTTCCTAAATTTTACATACCCTAAAAGTAGGTAACCAAATATACACCCTGCGTCCACATGAGCTGCCTCATTTGCCACGAGAAGAAAAGCTGATTATTAAACTTACTTTAGGTATGCAACCCATTTAACATAATAGAGAGGGTGGGTGTATAACATGGATTTAAACTGTTACTAAGTGTCAAGTGTACTGCTTTTAGTTTTAGTTATGAATATTTTGGAAAAACTGAAGCTGCACACCTACAAGGTATAGTTGTTATTGGCGATCAGTTTTTGTAGATGATAATAATTGAACTAAATTATTTACTACAATCAGGACAAAATTGTGTTTGTCTAACAAGATTCATGCTAAGTAAGATAAGTCAAGTGGTTTCAGGAAAGTCGAGAGATAAAAGATATTATTTTGAATTACCAGTTAAGTTGTCTAGACGGACGAAATGATTTGGACAATTTAAGCGCAACGATTAAAGGAACAACTACATTTCAATAATAATTCTATCTTGTGCATAATCATATAGGTAGTCATTAGTCAGTAGGTTAATCAATATCAAATATAGAAGAAAGTTTTCGTTATTTCACTTTTAAATATTTTAAAATAACAACTAGTTCCTATCTTCTGATTTCCTGTTAATCAACATCAAAGAAAAAATAAAACAGACATCAACTAAATTAAATAATTATTGTTATCATCTAATGGGAAGAGACTTTCTACTCTGTCTACTTTGATCGTTTATTACCAAAGCTGTTCCCGTATCTTAAGTAAAAATAAAACCGAATAATACATTCCATAGGTAATATATTATGAGTCTCCTAAGTACCATATTGGGAACGGTTTGTCAGAGAATGTTGAGAATCCACGAAAAACTGTTTTGATATATTCAGAATTCAGGAAGTTCAGACTCAAGCTTAATATCGCCAGTGTAGTATTGAGGGGGACAAATACTACGATATTCGAACGAATTTAATATTATAATGCGTTTATTAGGTTCCTCATTATGTATGTAAAAATTAATCTAAGTAGTAAAAGTGTATCCTAAATTCTGAATATGAAAGATGTAAGTGTATAATTTTATGAATAGTAAAGTTATGATAAGTACCTAAGTAGTAAGGGTACTGTACTGTAATTACAGGATATATCATTGCTACTTTCGAAAATCGATTCAGGAAGTTAAAACCTTCAACTTTCAATTTGAAATAATGAAACCATGATCCAATTTTTGTTAATTTCTCCTTAAGGCGACGAACACTTCGTGGAAATAACTGAACTCAGTGACGAATTAGGAAGTACTTTCTATGGCGTTAAGTTGAACGTTTTGAGATAAGCCAGGATGAAGAACCAAATGGAGGATTATCTTCGTGGATAGACACCGGCTCGGATAAATTGGTCTTCCAGACTTGCGGAAAAAAACAAAGTGTCTGTCATTAATTGTTTGGCAGTTTCAATTCTGTTCTACCCTTTTGGAATGATTAATGGATAGTAAATGGCATTGATGTGTCGTCAAGTTATATATCGTAACATTTAACTTCATCTTGTAATAGTTGCACTTGCAATTACAAGACACATTTTAACAGCTCGAACATCTACAGTTAACGTATAACTTTCCCATCGCAAGGCCCTCTCTTTATTCAGAAATATTATTAGTTTCAAAGGACAAACAAATAGCGCAACTATCTTTTTTGAGTACCTATATAAAGAGAAAGATTTTCATAAAAAATTCATCAAATATAGGAAAGCTTAACTGTCTTGATCATTACTTTTGAAAAAGTTACGAAGATAAGATCCGCTTTGAGTAAAACATTTGTACAAGTAATAATTGTTTCTGTCTGTTCCGCAAAAATTGTGAGTAAGGTTTGGTGAATCGTTTAACATAATATATGCTTAATGATTTATTTTTTCTGCATTCAGTGCTTTTATACGCATGTCTTCTAATGCGTTCTTGTAGCTGATTTATATTAATGCCGTATTTGGTGCTGTCTATCCAACTTTGAGTTTCAAAATCAACAGGAACATCTTTTTGCGCACCCTATTTTTTCATTGTTTTGGTTTTGGTTCTCAGTCCCATTTCAACGCGTTTGACTTTGAGTAGACTGCCTTTTTTAACGTATTGCCCATAACATAGACTTTCTTCTCTCCCATAAATCTATATTGTTCCAAAATTTATTAAAAATAGAATGCCTTTCTCCTTGAGAAAGTAGCAGCAAAAATCTCAAGCTTTTTAATTTTGTTTCTCGTTCACTTTGTTTCTTCTGCTTTCCTCTTTATTTTCTTGGAGCTGCTCTCTACAACAATTTCTTTCTTGTCTGTTGTAACACGAAAATGTGAGTCTAAGTCAATTACTCTCATTGCAGGATCAGTACCTATGAATGGCTTCATTCTGTTTTAAGTCCCTATCGTTAACGTTTTGGTATAAAATTACATCTTTGTGGGAAATGGCATCTATTCCTTACTAGTAAACGAATCCTGCAATCAAAGGAGCTGCAGGAAAATGATAATAGTCAGCGTGGATTTTCCTGAAACCAGGAAGTTATTAGAAAGAGTGTAAAAAAAAAATGTTGGAAGTATTACATAAGATGATTCAACCAGTATATAACGCTTTCTGTTCTGGGTTGTTTGATAATAATCAAACAAAAAACTGCCCTTGATAGAGATCTGACAGCATTTGAGAATAAAACAGAAAATCAGTATTATTCCTTCAAAATTATTCCTCACATGGGTTGATACCGGGGTGGTTAAAGATAGAAAACTTTACTCATTGTGCAAATTGTTAAGAATTTTACTTGTTAACCGTAAATCAATAATTTATATTACATATTTAGTTAATTTTGATTTTCCAATCATAGTTTTGGTATATGATGTATTCCTGAATTTACCCAAATTTAAGGATTGGTAGAGGGCAGAATATATTATAATATTCCAAAATATCATTTAGGTTCTTTTATTGAACACTAGTACTAGTGGGTAACTATTCCAACTAGACATTTTGAAAATTGTGTTCGGCCCATCCACTTTGCCAAATTGCAATATGAAAAGATGAATGAAGAGTGTGGGAATTGTAAGGCAAAAGTAAATCGGAACCATGTGCAGTGTTCTGGTTTATGTCAGAAATATTTTCATCCGGATTGTGTAAATGTAAGCGGGGAGAATGTTAAGTTACTATCTTCAATTAAAAATTTCAAATGGTTTTGTGAAACATGTGTTAAATACTTTGAAATCGACAATCAAATGAAGAAAGAAATAGAGGAATTAAAGTTAGCTGTAAATGACAAATTTGAGGATATTCGAAAAATTTTAGGGTCTGGTAATATTCATATAAATTTGAATGATAATGTGGAAACTAAAAAAAGTTATGCTGCGGTGACTGGAGAGGTACCTAGTTGTTATAAAACCCAAGAAAGTACAGGAAAGCAAAACAACGAAAGAAGTTATAAGAAAAACATTAAATCCAACAAAACTAGAGGTAGGTATTACTCAAATAAAGGAGACAAAAGAGGGAGGAATATTATTAAAATGTAGTAGTAAGGAGGAGGTCGAAAAAATTAAGCTAGAGGCAGAAAAGAAACTAAAGAAGAACTATGAAATAAGTATACCAAAACAAAAAAATCCTCATATAAAAATAGTAGATCTTGAAGATAAAATGGATGCAAAAGTATTAGAAGATTGTATATTAAAGCAAAACTCGTCTTTAAATCATCACCAGTCTAAATTGGAAGTTAAGATTATTAAAAAAATGAAGTCTAAATATATGGCGATTGTAGAATGTGACGTACTTTCTGCTGATAGAATTTTAAAACAAGGGAAAATAAGTATTGGATGGTCAATTTGTCGTGTGTTCGAGTATGTTCCTGTATTTAGGTGTTTCAAGTGTGGTGACTACGATCATAAAGCTACGGAATGTAAAAAGGAAGAACGATGTCTTAAATGTGCAAGTAAGGAACATAAAACCGTAGACTGTGTAAGTGACATTTTTAAATGTTCTAACTGTGTAGAGGCTAATGAGAACTTAAAGTTTAATTTAAAAATAGATCATAGTGTATTTGATATAAACTGCCCAATATATTTAAGAAAAGTAGAGGCTCAAAAGCGTTCAATAAAAGTAGTTCATGATGAAGAATAGCAATTAAAAGGGACAAGAACCTCGTCAAATAGTAATAGTAGTAAATTTAACATATCTCACCAAAACCTTCAATGCATTAGAAACAAGATTGATCACATAGAAATGGAACTAAATGTAGAAAATATAGATATTGCTTGTTTTTCGGAACACTGGTTACGCAGTCATGAGAAAGATATTGTTATAAATGGATTTAGTTTATGTAGTATATATTGTAGATCAACATATAAGAATGGAGGGGTAGCCATATTTTGTAAAAATAACATAAAACAGTATGTCAAGGAATTACAGTTTGTACAAAATGTAAATGAAGAAAAAATTATTGAGGTTTGTGGAATTGAAATATCAGTCTGTAAAATTACTTTTAGAATTTTGACAGCAAACTTTGATTTATTTATTGAAAAATTAGATACAGTTTTAAATTTAGCTTGTAAAAATACAAATTGTAAAGTTATTGTTTGTGGTGATTTAAATATAGACAATTTGACTAACTCTGTTGCAAAAAATGAATTGGTAAATACTTTCATGTCATATAACATAACTAATTTGGTAAACGAACCTACAAGAGTAACACACAATACATCTACAGGTATTGATTACATAAGTACAAATCTTAATTCATCGGATGTGTCATGTAAAGTTATAGAAAACGCAATATCCGATCATACTGCTCAAGTGTTGTCAGTGAATTTAAATCTGCAGAGTCTTGAGGATAATGATGTTTTTACAAGGTTTCTTAGTACTGAGAATTATAATACATTTATATCATATGTCAGCAGAGAATCATGGTCAGAAGTGTATAATTGTAGTGATGTACACCAAGCTTTTCAAATATTTGTTGACACACTAAGATTTTTTATTGATATTTCTTTTCCCATTAAAAAAGTCAACACCAATCAGACTAAACGCAAAAACAACTGGGTAACAAAAGGCATAACAATTTCCTCTAAAAATTTAAAAGTTTTATATTATAGAATGAAAATGACAAATGATGAAAATGATATAACATTTTACAAACGGTATAAGCAAGTATATCGCAAAGTAATAAAAGCTGCAAAAAATCATTACAATGTTTCTTATTACATCAGGGCGGCAAATAAATCAAAAGCTGTATGGAATATAATAAACAATAATATAAAAGACAAAAGCACCAAAAGAAATATTACAGAAATTCATATAGAAAATAATATTCTAACAGATACTAAAGAAATTGCAGATTGTTTCAATAATTATTTTATGGACGTACCAGAACAATTAAATGTTAAATTAGGCAATAACATAGGTCCTGAATTTAAGTTCAATAAAGAATATCCAACAATGTTCCTAGACCCTGTCGACGAAGAAACAGTTTATAATGCAATAATGGCTCTAAAAAACTCTAGTTCTGTTGGAGTGGATGACATAAGCTCAAATATTCTAAAATCAGTAGTTCTCTATATTGTGCAGCCATTTACCTATATAATAAATCTTTCATTTGATAATGGTGTATTCCCAGATATTTTAAAGATAGCAAAAGTAATACCATTGCATAAAAAAGGTGAGTCTCATCTGGTGGAAAACTACAGACCTGTATCAATTCTATCTACATTGTCAAAAATATTAGAAAGGCTTTTATATAATAAAATTATTTATTTTGTGTCCTGCTTTAATATTTTAAGCATGGTTTTAGGAAAGGAAAATCTACCACATCAGCCATATTTGAATTCCTAAATGGTGTATATGAAAATATAAATGATAATAAAAAAACAGCTGGTTTATTTATGGATTTAAGTAGGGCTTTTGATTTGGTAGATCATTCTCTTCTTTTACATAATTAGAATTATATGGATTAAGAGGTAGAGTGAATGATTTAATAAAGTCGTATTTGGTGGATCGCAGGCAACTAGTTGAAATAAACAAAATCAAATCGCATACAGTGAAAATTAAATACCATAAGGGTCTGTTTTAGGGCCTTTACTATTTCTGATTTTTGTAAATGACTTACCAGATATAAGTAGTAACCAATCAAATATAACTATGTTTGCGGACGATAACAGCTATTTGTGTTGTGATGTCAATGCTTTAAATGTTGTAAAAAATATGCAAGTTATGTGTGTAAGCCAGTCGGATTTTCGTTCTGAACCACTAATACCAACTATGTGGACTGTATACCAACTAAAATAATCTAATAATAATTAAAGAGACTTACCATAGGTTGGTCTTGTACCCACTTGGATCCACTGGTATTCCGAAAAGGTTTAAGGAAATGGGATAAAAGGAAATTTCGGAATGCCGCGTCTCACTGGTAAAGTCACTTAATAATTATAATACAATAAATTCAAGAACAAAATATTAATTTTAAAAACTATAAATTTGCCCGATTTTATATATCTATCCAAATTGCTAGTTACTTATCGACTGCTCGTAGCTTAGTCTTTTTTGTTTCTTTAGTTTTTGCCTATTACAAAAAGAACCCAAAATAAACATTCAAATAAAGCATATGGAGACCTCTATCAGCCGGACCCAGTATTTTATTGGTTTCAACTGATTAACTAAAAAATTTACTAATTCCCCTAAAATAAAAGAACAGCAGAAAGCATCCGGCGTAAACATTCCCCCACCCCTGAAAAATTGTTTTCAGAACGGGCCTGGAATAAGCCAGAATATTATATAATAAACTACTTAATTATATACTAATACTAAATTATACCCAACAAAAACTGTTTGAAACAACAACCAAAAAAAAGAAAAAAAAGGAAATGCTAATAATGTGCACAATAGTACCACTATTGTGAAGGTAGGGGACAGAGACGTACTACTGGTCTCTTGTAGGTGCCTGATTTAGTCCGAACATTAGCAACTCTAATAACCCCATCTTTACCCGGAAATACTTCATCAATGATGCCTAGGGGCCACGTGAGTGGAGGAACATTGTCCTGTCGAATAACCACTAAAGTGCCGACCTTAATGGGACAACTAGGGGTGTTCCATTTCTGACGAACTTGTAAGTTGTTTAAATATTCGACATGCCATCGTTTCCAAAAAGTTTGGACTAACTGATCTAACAATTCCTTTCTAGATAAAAGGTTTTGAGGTCGATTTGTTAGATCTGGCGCTGGTAAATGTTCTAAAGGTGTAAAAGTCAAAAAATGAGCAGGGGTTAAAGCTAAAGGTTCCGATGGATCGGAACTTAACCAACATAATGGTCGAGAATTCAAAAGCGCCTCGATTTGAGTTAAAACGGTACTCATTTCTTCATAAGATAAAATTTGAGACCCAATAACTTTTGCTAAATGAGACTTGACTGCCTTAACGTTAGCTTCCCAAATACCTGAAAAATGTGGGCTCGCAGGAGGCTGAAAACGCCATTCAATTTTTCGCTGGACGCATTCATTCCTTAAGCGGTCATTATATTCATTTGAATGAACTAAACTGTAAATTGTATCCAGTTTTGTTTTTGCGCCAATAAAGTTTGTGCCACAATCTGAATACATAATTGCGCATGCGCCACGACGAGCTAAAAACCGTTTAAAGGCAGCAAGAAAAGTATCAGTTGATAGGCTAGAGGCCAATTCTAAGTGTAAAGCTTTCGTTGCTAAACAAATAAACAAACAAACATAAGCCTTTTGGCTTTGAATACCTCTTCTACGCCCTAGTGTAATAAAATATGGCCCCGCATAATCTACGCCACTGTGGAGAAAAGCCTTAGCTTCCGTTACCCTTAATGCCGGCAAATCCGCCATTAATGGAAAAGTAGGTCGAGGTTTAAATCTAAAACAATAATTGCAATTTTTAATTCTATTACGCACAACACCTCTTGCTGCAAGAATCCAATATTTTTGTCGAAGAATCGACAAAACTAAGTGCGGTCCTGTGTGCAAATTTTTTAAATGACAATAATCAATTATAAGATCAACCAAGTGATCCTTTTTTGGCAAAAGAAAAGGATGTTGCTGATCATATTGTAATTTGGAATTACTAAGTCTGCCTCCTACTCTTATAAGACCCTCTTTCAAAAAAGGACATAATGACCGTAAGTACGGAGAGCATAACCTTTTATTTTCTAAAAGTGAAATTTCTGAAGGAAAATGTATTCTTTGAATTAATTTCAATAAAACCAACTCTGCGGTTTCCAGATCAGGCATCGATATTATACCTTTTGTTTTTAAAACTCGCGCAAATCTAAGAACATAAACTGTAATTCGAAGTAATTTAGTCCACGATGAACAACGATTTACTAAACAATATAGAGGATGTACATCATCACTTGAAATCACCGCCGAAATAATCTTTTGTTCAGAAGTACAATCACTATCAACGACGGATTTAATCGGCCAATGTACTTCATTCATTTGTAGCCAGGTTGGACCGGTAACCCAAACAGTATTATTCATAAACTGTGCAGGTAGTAGACCTCTGGAGAGACTATCCGAAATATTCTCTTTACCTTCCACATGAAACCAACGCCCCGGTGGTACATACTCCTGTATTTTTGCTACCCGATTCGCGACAAAAGTTTCCCATTTATAAGATGGAGAACCAATCCAATTGAGAGTTACTGTAGAATCAGACAGCGCAAAAATATTCTCAATATAAATACGCGGTTTAAAGGTTTCTAAAACAAAATGAAGCAGTTTTGCTAACAAGTGCGCAGCACAAAGTTCCAACCTAGGGATCGTCATGGACTTCATAGGTGCAACCCTAGACTTGGCGCACACTAAACTAGTTCTAACCCTGCCATTAGTAACCGCGCGTAAGTAAATGACACTACCATAAGATGTCAAACACGCGTCTGCAAACCCAATCAAAATAACAGTTGAATTCTCGAAAATACCTAAATGTCTATCAATGCTAAAATTATCTAAAAGCGAAAGTTCAGATTGGAAACTATTCCATCTATTTTCAATGCTGATAGGTGTAGGATCGTCCCAATCTATTTTAAGTTTCCAAATATCTTTTATTAATAATTTTAAATATAAAGTTATTGGAGCAATAAAGCCCAAAGGGTCAAATAATTTTGCCACAGTCGACAAAATATTTCGTTTACTACAAACTAAATTTTCGAACTTAACTTGAAATGCTAAAAGATCCGAATTAGGACGCCACTGCAAACCTAAAATTTTTAAACTATCCGTTTCAAAATTCACTACTTTGGGTGAACGATTTTCCTTTGGAATTTTTTTTAAAAGATCTTTTGAATTAACTGACCACTTGATTAATTCAAAACAACCAGCCGCAAACATTTCAACTAATTGTTGATATAAACATTCAGCTTGGTCTACATTGGCTATACTAGATACTAAATCGTCCATATAAAAGTCCCTTTTAACGATAGCCGCCGCCAATGGGTAATTTTTTGCCTCATCTATCGCCAACTGGTGAACAGTTCTGATGGCTAAATATGGCGAGGATTTGACACCAAACGACACTGTATTTAATTCATAAATATTAATCTCTTCGTTTTCCGAAAACCTCCAAAGTATGCGCTGAAAACGTTTATGATCATCATTTAAATTAATTTGCAAATACATTTTTCTAATATCAGCCGTAAAGGCTATTTCAAATAATCTAAAATTTAATAAAACCGTTAGAATATCCGATTGTAACTTCGGCCCTGTATATAATAAATCGTTTAGAGACATTGAAGTAGTACTCTTAGTACTAGCATCGAAAACACATCTCAAAGGCGTGCTGGGACTATCTGCTTTAAAAACTCCGTGATGTGGAATAAAATAACCTGATAAATTATTATCATTTACCTTAGACATATATCCCTCTGACAAATAGTCTTTAATAACTGCGGTGTACTGATTCTTAAATTCTGGATTTCTTTTAAATTTATTTTCTAAAAATAAATAGCGCTTGAGCGCTGTCGAATATGAATCCCCTAATATCGACGGACTATGTTTGAACGGTAACGAAACGACGTATCGACCCAACGAATTGCGTTGATAAGACGAATTATAAATTTGTTCACATGCCAAATCATCAGGATTGTCAGCCGCTTGAGATGGAATATTCTCTAACTCCCAAAATTTACTAACCAATGTCTCTATAGATGGTTTTAATACCGTACAAAAATTATTTACTATCTCAGTCTCCGAACGAATGGGCGCTGTTCCCATTACCACGAAACCTAAACTTGTTTCGAGTGCAATCGGCGAATGTGGCGGTCCCTCTATTTTAATTTTGCCTAACAAAAGTGGGAATAATTCTGCCCCAATGACTCCATCTATAATACCGGGTTGTCCAAAAGTATCGTCCGCTAAAGGCAATTCTAAAATATGAGAAAGTGAGTCGGTATGCACGATACAAGATGGCAACTTATCGGTTATTTTTTCAACTAAGAAAACTTCCAATAGATACCTATTGTTTGGGTTAAAACGAGAAGTAATAGATATATTTGCTTTGCCGTGCACTGAACTATTTGTTTGACCTATGCCGCTAACAGCCGAATGCCATTTTGATATTTCCAATTTTAAACGCTTAGCACATTCTATTGTTAAAAAATGAGCCTGACTACACGAATCTAAAAGAAATCTAACCTTATGTTTTTCCCCACTTTTACTAAAACAGTTCACAACCGCTGTGGACAAAAGAGTAGTACTATTAAACTTGCTAGCACTATTATAAGTAGTAGAACAAAAGGTTGATGTTCCTTGCTGCACATTATTTGACGGGCGTGCACCTACTTGTGACGGACCCTGTAACTGATTTGTGCTATAATAACTAGTACTTGAACAATGTGGCTTGTCTGTATATTGACTTGTCAAAGTATTTATATTTTGACCAACTAAATTTTCATTTGTATCATTTACTAATACTTGTTGACCCGTAATTATATTATCCCCCGGTATTTTTGACAACTGCGATTTATTAAAATGTAAAAGAGTATTATGTTTGTATTTACAAATTTTACAATTTAATTTACTTTTACAGGCGGTTACCCTATGCGTACCAAAACAGTTTAAACATAAATTTCTTTGTTTTATAAATTTATAACGCTCTGATGGCGTATTTTCTAAAAATTTTGAACAATTAAAAATTGGGTGTGAACTAATATTACATATCGAACATTTTTCTGAAATGTTATTATTTTGTACTAAAAATGAATGAGTTGATTTTGTTTTATTACTAAAACTAGTATGAGAATTCATTTTGTGTGAACTTGAACTGAGCTTATGCAAGCTTGGAGAACGTGTACAAATTTTCGATTGTTCCTTTACAAAATTTATAATTTCCTCATACGTAGGTATAGTTGATTTTCTACGCGTATTTTCAAACAAACCTCTTGTTTCTGAATCAAGCTTATTCAATGCTAAGTATGGAAATATATAATCAGACATATCTGCAATATTTAATTTTTTTAATGCATTCGATGCGGCATCAAACTTTTCAAGAAAATTGTTTAAACTAATGGCGGTCGCAGAGGGAACGGGTTTAAATTCTAGCATTTGTTCCAAATAATGATCAGCTAATGACCTTTCATCTTGAAATTGATCGACTAACGCCTTCCAAATAATATCATAATTATCCCCTGTAGGGGGTAAACCGGAACAAACCGATAAAGCTCTGTCTGACAGCTGTCCTACTAAATAATGAATTTTATCCACATTATTCAAACTTTTATTATCATGGATAAGACTTTTGAAGCATTCATAGAATACCGGCCAATCTTTAATTTTCCCAGAAAAACTTGGCAACTCTAATTTGGGTAAACGAGGAATGGTTTTACTCTGAGGTTCATTCTGAACTACAGCCCTCGAAGGGACATCAACAGGATTTTCCTCAGCTATCGATAATATATGACAATAAATGTCATCAAAGGCTTCTAAACATTTAAAGTCTGGTTCAGATTTTGCATCTATTTGCAACTTAAGTAAATTAATCTCATCAGCAATTTCTAAATACCGTTCTTTCGTATCTGCTAAGGTTTTATATCTAGTACGAAATTTATTTAATTCAATCTGATTATTTTTTATCTTTTTACCACAATCATATAATTGTTGTAACCTAGTAAAATACTGTTCCCTTTTGGCGATCAAAACCTTTAACCTTTGTTCTTTATCTGTCATTTTCTAAAAGCAAAACTAAAATATTTATTAATTCGAATTATTAATAATTATAAGAATGACAAGAAAACAACAAAGGGTTTTATGAGGCTCAATCTAATAAGGAAAGTAATACTAAATACTAATAAAATAATGCTTGTAATATTTATTTTGGGTGCCTTTTCTGAACAAAATATGCACTAGTTCTATACGAAATTTCAATCTCAGATTACAAAAGAATATCAGAACTAATTAATTGTTTTTAAACAAATAGTTAACTTCCGGATTTTGATAAAAGTAGAATAGTAAAAATTTTAATAAAAACCAACTAATAATATATATATCGTACAACTAGACATATATTTTTTTTATTATTTTATCCTCTTGATAAACATGAAAACAAAAAACCAAGAAATTTGTAGACAATCAAATAATTTTTTATCTATCTAACCAATCAACTTTTTTTTTGTTTTTTATAGAATTAATTCTATCGAAATAAGCAGCATAACAATAAAGGGCGTTTATATTTCAATTTATCTAAAAAATTATAATCAACGAAATCGATTTTACTTTACAATTAAGTTTTAACGAAATGATTATTTTCAATGAAACAAACAACTAAAATTAATGTACTACCTGGCTTTAACTGAACTACCAGATGTGAAAAAACATCCGGCTCGAGCTGGACCATAAAAATGTGTAAGCCAGTCGGATTTTCGTTCTGAACCACTAATACCAACTATGTGGACTGTATACCAACTAAAATAATCTAATAATAATTAAAGAGACTTACCATAGGTTGGTCTTGTACCCACTTGGATCCACTGGTATTCCGAAAAGGTTTAAGGAAATGGGATAAAAGGAAATTTCGGAATGCCGCGTCTCACTGGTAAAGTCACTTAATAATTATAATACAATAAATTCAAGAACAAAATATTAATTTTAAAAACTATAAATTTGCCCGATTTTATATATCTATCCAAATTGCTAGTTACTTATCGACTGCTCGTAGCTTAGTCTTTTTTGTTTCTTTAGTTTTTGCCTATTACAAAAAGAACCCAAAATAAACATTCAAATAAAGCATATGGAGACCTCTATCAGCCGGACCCAGTATTTTATTGGTTTCAACTGATTAACTAAAAAATTTACTAATTCCCCTAAAATAAAAGAACAGCAGAAAGCATCCGGCGTAAACATTATGCTTAATAAATTTATTTCATGGTTTAATGCAAACAGACTCTTTCTAAACGTTAATAAAACAATATTCTTGCATTTTACCCCTAGATTAAGACAAATCAATGAGAGTTACCTTTTAAAATGTAATGGAAAAAGCATTGAACAAGTTAGCGAGACAAAATTTCTGGGTTTATATATTGACAATAGTCTCAGTTGGGAACCTCATATAGATGTGCTATGTAAAAAGATGTCATCGGTCTGTTTTGCGTTTTACAGGCTAAAACAGGTTGGCAATACAAATATTATGTTATCGTATTATTATGCAACGATGTACTCAAGACTGAAATATAGCATCATTTTTTGGGGTTGTTCACACCACAGCATCAGACTATTTAAATTTCAAAAAAGAGCTGTTAGAAGTATTGAAAATGTTTCTAAACTTACGCCATGTAGACCTATATTTAAAGAACTAAAACTACTTACTTTGCCATGTATTTATATCATGGAAATTTTATTATTTGTAAAAAATAACTATGAAAAATTCATAAAAAATAATCATTATCATGCCTATAATACGAGAAGAGGTCAGGATTTGTGTTTACCTATTCATAGCTTGGCTATTTATGAAAATAATGTTGCATATATTGGTATACAACTATTCAATAAGTTACCTGAAGCCATAAAATGTATTGAAAACATATATTCTTTTAAGAAAAAGATTAAATTATTGCTGACAGAAAAAATGTATTATAGTGTATCAGAATACTTAATGGATAGAGATTTGCATTGATTTAAGTACCTAATTAAGATATTTATTTTATTAATTTTTTATTATATTGGGATTTTTTTTATTGTAAGATTGTACTTATTATGTTTTTTATTTTGTGTATTGTATGTTTTGTTTTAAATATTTTCTTTTATGTATTTTCATTTATACATGATTGTGATATTGTGAAACTTTTGGCTTGTTTTATACCTTTCTTGTAAGGTCTCTTAAATCAATAAATTACTTACTTACTTACTTACTTACTTACTAATTATACAGTTTCTTGGTCATCGGATACCATTAAATCAAAATCATTGCTACTTAAAATATTTCCATTTGTATCTGGTAAACTAACGCGCTACTTCTTATTCGACATTCCTATTGTATTCACTAGTAGAAACGTTTTAAAGCAGACCAGAATCAAGAATTCTTTTGCTTCTTATAAAAATTAGAAAGAATAAAAACTAATATCGCGTATCATAAAGTAAATAAAAAATACCACTTTTGAGAATATGATAACTAGGAATTTGTACAATATTTGAATCAATGTTTTCATTAGCCAACTTCCGGTTTCTTTCTAACAATTATTAATGTCTGATTGCATTAAATCTGGGCCTAATAATTCTACTTTTTAAGTCTATGTTTTTTCTCTTAGATTATCTATTTCCTCATTAAACGTTTTATTATCTGCATGTAAATCGCTTCTTATCTGAGTAAAGTCTTCATTTAATGACAAAGCAACTTTTAGCAATTGACAATTTGTAAATTGGTCACCTACGTGCATGATGGAAATTAAAATGATATAGACTCCTCTCCTCCTCAGCTCAATTAGCATTGATTTATTTTCTAGTCTAACAGCAGCCCGATGAAAAAAGTTAAACGTTGATTGACAGTAAATAATGTACGTCGATACGACAGATGTCAGGATTATATTTAAGAAATTATTTTATAACAAGAAAATTCTCGTTTTACTGTTTATTATGAATTAAGTAAAAAATTAATCTTACCCACGTTGATCATATATATTTAGAACTGTAATTAACACTTTATTAAAAAAAACTAGACTTATTTCCAAAGATGGTTTCGGTTTTCGTTCTCTCACATTGTTTATAAATTATTTCATTATGTTTAGAAACCTAAAAAGACAGTACAATGAACATACTGAGTACAGGCAAATACTCGATGTTGTGTTCTCCAATTTCCAAAGTTCATGCATAATTTGGTATTAATATTTTCAATTTGCTAGTTTACAAAACCACAATATTCAATATCAGGTCCAACTCTGTCGAAGCCAACATTACCAACTTGCATTACACTCCAGACATTTACCTTGCCTAATATCTAGCTTAATGTGCAGTAGGCTTTGAAAGCCGCATCCTAATAAGTACAAATTGACTGGCCGAATGGGGAATGGAAGGCTTAATCTAGGCAGTTTATTTAGTGTCACAGTGTCTTATCCAGATCCCCTCTTAGACTTAGATGTAAAATCAATTTCAATGAAACGTTGAACACTTGGAGTATATATAATAGTTTTCAACTGCCAGACACCCCTATAGTGTTCTTCTAATGGTTCAGTTAATCAGTTTCCCTTTTAAAAGCTAACAGAGATAAACGCTCTAAGGCGACGAACTTCTTTCTTTTTACTGTTTCTCAATAAAAAAACATAAAACATAAAACACACCACAGAAATTAGACAACCCCCAAATCCAAAGCCAAAGGGTGTCCGGAAGGAGGCTACACATTAGAAAAAACGCAGACAAACATCCATACTCACCGACATTGCAATCTGCCGGTGCCAAGATTCGAACCCGGACACAATAGGCAGTGTGGCAGAGCCATGACTGTCACTCATGCTCTAGCCCACTATGCCACCGAGTCGGTGAGATGGCTATTTGATGAAGTCTCATAGTTGACTACTTACTTAATTTTTCCTCAATTTACTAAATTGTTATGTAATTCGTGCTATTCAATATTTTGTCATTTTTAATACAATAAAATTATGTGATAAAGTCAGACTTTGGGATTTTAATGGAAGGATGTTTGTCTGTATTATAAATCATGCGAAATGGTTTTGGAATTCGAACAATACGAGGATTTGGTTTATTTGAAGAGATACAGCTTTGATTTATTACTAATTAATTAATTACTAATTATTTTTAAATTTAGAAGTCCGTTGTATATAGTTCGATGTTCACGCCGTCTGGCAGTGAGGTCTGTTGAAATAAAACATTTATATTTATGATTCATTACTTACAGCTCTTGTTTAGGCTAGTATATTATTTAATATAGCTGCTTGGCAACTGTGTATTAAGCCGGCGCTTTTGCTGACAAAATTGCCGATGTTGGCGGTTTATTAATTTTACATTCCTCAATGTATTGCTGAAGCAGTCTAACAATGAATGTCCTGTCCTCACCAACCCGTGAGATATCAAATTCGTGAAAACAGTTGTTATCTCATTAGATAATAGAGAATTGACACTTCATTGCGTGAAAACGATTGGAGTCTCGACGATCCAGCCGACATTACATATTAGGAGAATTGACTCTTCATTGCGTGAAAACGATTGGAGCTTCACCGATGCGTCCGAGGGTAGAAATAAATTAAATACGTCTTTCTCGTAGTATCACTCTAGTTTGAAGTCACAGGCCCTCCTGTTTATTTCTTTATGATTTTAGGAAAGATTACCGATGTTTTGCCATTTTATTGAGGAAAGTTGATTTGTGTATTGATTGCCTTGCTTTAACATTAATCTAGAATATTATTATGTAGACAATATTCCTTGCATTCATTAGATTGATTTGATGATATTTATTAACATTTTATGAAATTCTTAACGTTTATTTGATTTATTTTTACTTTTAGGTCTGAAGATAGTCTCCATTCCTTGGTTTGGAGTAAGATGTTAATAGTGATATGATCCAGTAACTCATTCTTTATGTAAGGAAGTAAGTGCAGTTCAAATAACCTTGCAACAAGTTCAAACTCCTGCAACACATAGTACTTTGTCATAAACAGTAAGGATATCAGAGAGCCGACAAAATCGAGCAAAAAAATAGAAGTATAAAATATCCTAATTCGGCAGTAAACTTTGAAGTAGGTAATTACAGGTGAGTTAAATATATATTTCACGGGGAAACGGCAGGAGCGTGCAGCACTGAAGAGACTACGACCCTCTGGGGACGTTCCCGGCATCTCGCATCGCTGACACTCAGATACATCACGTGGTCCGGGCGACTGAAGCATAACTGGGAGTAACTTTCAGTTAAATAGCATTAGTTTAACTCACATACAGACCACATTGAATGCCAACGTGAACTTCTGATTACCTTGCCGACTTTCAGTCGGGGAGGGGTGTCGGTATTATTCTGATAGCTTTGGAACTTTGATGCTTTAATTTATGCTAAATTCGAGCAGAAGGTTAGAAACTAACTAAAAGACATATTTCGGCAAGTAGGTGGCTGCTTTGATGGAAATTTACAGTTCATTTGGGCGACCTTGGCGTCAGTTAAATCAACAATAATAAAATATATAAGGGCTGTGTGACGTGGGTGATTCGATTTAACTGAGGTATTAGGAGGACTAATAATAGAACTCATTAAATTATAAGGTGTCTAAAAATAGAAGAATAAATACATTATTTCTGTCGTTACTATCACGTAAAAAATATAGTAATTGGCCAGAGTGGGGAAACACTTTGTTTATATTTACGTTCTTTAAAAGTAAGGTCGGCGGATTGCGGAAGGGCATTTTTTTTTAAATCGAGTTATTACCGATATTTTTCCACATAGGTAAATTTCCAGTAGGCGCGCGGCAAATAGAGATTTAAAAAAAAATTGTTTTAAGCTACTACCTCAAACACAGAGCTATGCCACCAGGGAAGTTATTCCTTTCTTAACTGAAAACAATGATTCAGATCATACACTGGGGCCAAATATAACCACCATGAACAGGACAATCAAATGTTTCGCCGGCGTATGATAAATCCACGTTTGAGGGACATTCACTGAGACCTAATCTTACCACCATGAACAGGACAATGCAAGGCTCAGTCGGTGAGTGTGTTATATGACATGTAATGCAAAAAAGCAGAATGTTATTACGAGCTCTGGTTTAATTAAGTAGTTCAAAATGTCGATACTTACAATGACACAAATGCAGAATATCTATTGCAATATTATTCACTAACGTACCATATAAAATAAATTAATTAGAAATACCAAGTAAATATTAAAAGTTAAAATGAAAATAAAAATCTTAAAACATAAATAAATAAAAATTTTACCCTCCTGTACAAGAATACTTACAGTAAAATCAAAAAGGATATTATAAAATAACTCTAGATCATCTTCGAACAGGAGAAAGTTAGCCACCATAAAGTAAAGTCACAATGGACACAACACAGCAAAACACCTCTAACGCTGGAACGTTGTGCATCCTAAAAAAAATAAAATATCATCAAAATTTACAAAGTATTACAATAAGTATTAAACAGAGGATAGGAAACTACAATATAATCATGAATATGCTAATTTAGACAAAATAATTGTAAAATATGTCAACAGAAGCACAACAACCTATGTAAAAATGACTTGCATGTAAAATTTGTAATTTAAGTAATAATTTTAAGCAAAACTATGTAAATAGATAATAAGCAACTTAAATAGACTCGACATAGTGAGAATTCAGTTACCTACTAAAAACAAGTGGATAAGTGAGAAAAAGCGAAATAAAAATTTGTGACAGTGTAAACAGTAGACAAATAAACATTATAACGGAATACCAGGAAATCAACATCCAGACATAGCAAATAAGTTAAAGAACATGAAAACGAGCAAGAAAAACGAAAAGGACTTAAAATAAAAGGGAAAATTCAAAAAGAAATAGGAAAAGATATTACAGAAAATGACAGTTGGCCATGAGTTGACATAAAATGCTAAAATTTTCTTAAGAAAAATTACCTACCTGGTAACGAACAAACGCAGGAGAGTTGTTGATTGATATTTTTGAGGCATCCTCACGCCAGTTCAGCTCCTGAAAAAATTAAAATAATTAATAGAAAACCGACGAAAATTTGAATACGACCGTATGCAAAGCCAAGAAAAGGTAGAATTACACCATATATCACGAAGGTGAAGCCATAGGAAACGCAGGAAGTAAGAAATCCATCTATAAAACCAGGTACTTACCATAAGCTATCCTAAAGTAGAAGCTGGAAATTTCCACAGCCGGCTAACCACGTTTTTAAGTGTGAAATTCAAAACACAAAGTTCAACGACCGTTATTTCACGTACTGTCAAACAAAAAGAGACATTGCGAAACCATATTTCATTTAAATAAAATGTAAAAAAATTCTGTGCTAACATCTGTTGTCATTCAAAAGAACTAAATTAGTATAAAAGAGCATCCTAACTGTAGAATCCGTAATAGGCTGCAACTGTAAGTACATCTCAGATAATTGCAAAATAGACAACCAGTAAAACATCTAATTCTCAACATCCTTTAATTTCAAAATAACAAAGTTTCAGTAGTCATAAAATAAGTAAAATATTAATTAATTCACAAGTAAAGCCAAGAAAGGTAAGTTTTTCTGTTCAACTTTCGTCTAGAGTTCTGAAAAAGATAAGCAGGGTTTAAAACCAAGAACCCAAGTAAGCATTCTTGTAAAAATATAAAAAACACATGGTATTTGTAATTAAAATCAATCACTTCACATTATAAGGTTCTAAAAGTGTCAGAAAGATTTGCAGTGTAAGTAGAATAAAGTGTGGTAAGTAAAAACTAAATAAATTTTCCAAAATAAATAAATAAATAAAATATCCTGAATAAAAACTATTTACAATTCATAAAGAGCATAAATAAAAAGGCGACCCCACCTGAGAATATGAGCAAACATGCAAAATAAAGAACGTGCAGTAATAAAAAACTAAACAAGCAATAAATTAACAATATCAAATATATAAAATTAAATAAGGCATGCACTAAAATACAAAATTAAATAAACCATTTCCAAAATAAAATAAAACAAAATATTTTTAACAAACCCATAACCGAATAAAGAAAATAAAAATATCATAATATTGGCTGAAAAACAACTAAATAAAAACAAAAAACAAAAATAAATACAAAGAGAAAACAAAAATATCATTATACTATACTTATTTAAAAGCGACACGGGTGAATTGCGACGGACTACGCTGTGTTCTTACCAAGATGATTTTCGGTAAAAATGTTAAACGGAGCGGAGTTTGCGGTTATTTTTCAAAGGCTGGCAGTTAATGCGAAGGCGATGATTTTCTGGGCATTTATTGAAGTTGAACGCGTGACTCGGACTGAAGACGTTACTTCAGAGTCCGAGCGTGTTACATAATTTGCAACAGTTACTCGGGGCATCTGTAAACGGAAATACGCTGCTTGCAATTAGAGAACCGGATTAGAACAGACACGGAATAGTATTTTAACGAGTTTTAGTAACTAATGATTTTTACTTCCGACTAGGACATTATTACCTATATAATTGAATTGACAAGAATAAATATATTATTTTTGCACACCCGATATTTCTATCCATGTCCAATAAGTAAACACTTTAATAAGTAAAGACTTTAAAATTACTTCGGATCATTGTTAAAGTTAGTACACCTGAGATAGGCCAATAAATTAAATGACATTAAGTAAGGAGCTTCAACAAATTTACTATGTTGGCGTAATTTAGCGGCTACCTAATACATCCTATTAAATTGGCTGCTTACTGTAGAAGAGCGGCCTACTTATTGATTAACGCAAACCCTAAGTTGCAATATGAAAATTTTGTAACACATTATGCCTTGAGGAACTTACTGAAAACAGCAGTTAATTTACCTGCATACCATCTGTTACTCCTGCAACAACAAAACATGCTAAAATGTGTTAAGTGTTGTACCCAAGGGCATTCTTAAACTAATCACTAAATGTAGACATTACCACGTTAAACTCTAGACTATCGAGTTTCATTTATACTCAGTTTAATAAAATACAAAACTATGAAGAGAAACTTTATTTTTTTAAATAAAATAAACATGAAACGATGCGTACAAAAATTCGGTTGCAACCAAAATCACTGTAGTAACTATGGTACGAAGGTGCGTTGTTTATAGTTGTCATAAATATTGCATCCGTTATATACGATCAAATCGCGAGATTTGAAGATTTTAAACTACAACTTTATTTATCACCAAGCTATTTGATGCAGTAGTCAGGTCTCTAAATCATATTTTTGGCTATATCCAATGCTTTGTCAGCTCAATTTTGCTTATGGATAGCAAATTTTCTACCTGTTTATTTTAGGTTATAATTGATAAGCGGAGCCTCTTCAATAGCATTTTTTTGTTACAAGTACATAAGCACGAAGGATTCTCCATAATATAACCTGTTTCTGTTATAGTGGTTTCTCTCGTATTATCGAGGAACGAATCACTATGAGCTCGCGATGGTCTAAACCCAGTTTACCCCATTATTAGATTTCCATTCAGAGCTAAGTATTAATGTTACTCTACAAATTCCTATACAGATCGTAAAAATACGATCTAGTTTGGAATATGCAATTATTTTAATTTATTTGTGTTCGCATTTTTAACTACCTTTTTTATTTTATGAGATTAGTTGTGGCAGCCATTCCTTGACTTACTTAATCCATTTTTTTGTATATGGCAAAAAAGGTTGATATTTAATTTATTTATTTATTGTTTATAATACACTCAGTTCCAAAAATAGCGACGCACGATTTTTTGGGTAAAGGTAAAGTCCTTTAGGCCATTGGACCGATCTGAACATTTTTTCTCAGTCTATAGCAAAATTCGTTCAGAGTGAAAGCAATTGTGAGTTTTTTCAAATTTCATGGAAATTAATGGAGAATTTGAAACTTAAGTTTTTTCACAAGTTTTCAAAACATCCTGTGGGTTATTCTCGCATTCATTAAAGAATTATTCTTTCTGCAATCGATTGACCATTTTACAATAAACATTTTTACTTGACCTCTGCTTTTTCGCCTTTAATATTAAGAAATGATACACAAAAATTATTTGTTTTGGAAAACAAAAAAAATCAAACTTCAACAAAACCGAAAGAACTGCAATGTAACATTTACAAGACAAATTTAAACGGTACAAAAACAAGAAACAGTATATCATTCCACTCTTGAATGAAAGCATCAACCATATCTGCAAGGGTTTCAAGAGTCTTAAACACCGCGTCCAAACACTGCGTCCCAGTTTCCATAAAATAAAATATATTCTATGGGATTCATATCGGCTATTCTAATGTTGTGATATCAGCATTGCCAAAAAAATATCGCACTACTGCTGCATGTGGTCGAGCGTTATCTTTCATTAGTACTGTACGTCTTTATATTCGATATTCCACCACACACTGAACCACCATTGAAACTCTCGCTATTAAATGTTGATTAAATCTATCGTCAGTTCTTCTCCGTATCCCGTTTTGCCCATCTACCATGTTTAAGTAGAACCTTGACTCATCCATCCATCAAATCATGATTATTCCAGCCATCATAATTTTGCATAAAATTGCGCCGGGCAGCTCGAAGATGGCTATGGGATTCATATCGGCTATTCTAATGTTGTGATATCAGCATTGCCAAAAAAATATCGCAGTACTGCTGCATGTGGTCGAGCGTTATCTTTCATTAGTACTGTACAGTCGGCGCCACCCAAATGTGAACGCATTTTGGTTGTCATGGAATTTTCTTCTGAATTTCATTGTAGTAAGTCAGACTTTGTTTAGTGGCGTAACACAGAGGGGATATATTGACAGAAAATAACATTACTTTTATTATTTTCTGTTACCCTAATAATAATTGGAAGGACGAAGGCCGACACGAATAATATAAAAGAAGTTAGCAAAATAATTAACTAATATTACCTACATGTTAGTGGAAGGAGGTTAATAAATTATTTCTTTAATTCATTCATGTTTAACGATTGTGAGAAATAAAATGACACAAACTAAGCGTATTAACAATAATTAATATATTTCAACACATACCTAATAATTTATAATTCAGAAAAACATTAATAAAATCAAAATGGTAAAAACTAATCTCTATATTTAAAAATCAGCAATTCGTCAGGCCAGATAGCTTAAGACGTCTTTGTGCTATTCTGAAAGACCCTGGGAATAATGTTTCTTCTTGAGTTTTGACAGCGGTCTCGAAAGGATTCTGATGGATAAATGCGACCAGCTTGCCTTATAGATCTTTGCAGTCTTTGTTCTTCTTGCCAACGCTTTTTTTATATAAAGTATACAACTTTTATCAACATTTAAATCAGCAGCCTCTTCACTCAAAGGCTTATTTTCTTCCAATCTATAGCCCTCGCTTTTTGCGCTTCAGTTAAATGTCTTGGCGTAGTTATCTTTACTTTTACTTTTGACAAATTATGACAAATATATTTGACAACTATTTTCAAATTTTACGGCGACTATGATTTAAAGTGTAAGTTACACTATACAATTTTGCCGTTCACATTTGGATGGCGCCGACTGTACGTCTTTCTATTCGATATTCCACCACACACCATAACTGAACCACCATTGAAACTCTCACTATTAAATGTTGATTAAATCTCTCGTCAGTCCTTCTCTATATCCTGTTTTGCCCATCTACCATGTTTAAGCAGAACCTTGACTCATCCATCCATCAGATCATGATTATTCCAGCCACCATAATTTTGCACAAAATTGCGCCGGGCAGTTCGATGTTGAGTCGACAATTTGGGACCCGTTTTAGGTATTCTAGCTTTTAAATTTACCTCTATTAGACACCTACAGATTGTTTGTTTACTGACTACAACATTCCGAATTTGTCGAAGGGTTTGTTTAACTTTTACAGGTGTATTCAATCGAGTTCATAAAATTTGTAGCCGAGTGAAAGGATAATTTATGGGGGCTGCGTTTCTTGGACAACCATAACCCACTTTACGACTTATGTTTTCCGTTTGCCGGTACCTATTAATACTCTTGGCCTGTAGCTTCTCTAACTCTCACTGCACTAGAAGCATACAAGACTGCAACCGTCATTTACTAAAGCAAATAATTTAACTGTTTGTTCGAGAGTAACATTTGGCATCTTCTTATACTGGCACATTAAATCGATTTTAAAGTAAAATTGTCAAATTTGACCACCAACAACAGAATTAATGGTGCGAAGATGGCAAATTTGTTTTCATGATCAACTACGAGCTTCGTAGACATCATTTCACAATATTAAAGATGAAAAAGCAAAATGTTTATTGAAAAAGGGTTCGTCGAATGCAAAATAAATAATTTTTCCGTAATGCGAGAATAACGCACTTGGTGTTTTGAAAACCTATGGAAAACTAAGGTTTCAAATTTTCCATTCTCCATTCTCCATTTCCATGGAATTTGGAAAAATTCATCATTGATTCCAATCCGGCTCACGCAGCAAATTTTGCTATAAACCGAGACAAAAATGTTCAAATAGGTTTGCCGGTGCAAAAGTAAAAGGAATTTCAAAATACCCAAAACAAGTGCGTCACCTTTTTTGGAACTGAGTGAGAAAGTAAGAATCTTAATGATTTGCACATTGTGGAAAAACTGGATTTAGAATTGTCATCTAATTATATATAAGAATACCCCAAAAGCCCATGAATTTTTGGTGTAAGCACGAAAAAGAATTATTATCAAAATACAATAGTAAATTCAGACAATCCTTCATGTCACTTGGAATATTATATTTGAATTATCGAATAAAGTTAAAGATAATAATTTCTTTCTTTCTGGTCGATTGCTAGCTCTTATTGTTGTTGATCCCATTGGTGTTGAGAGAAAATTTGTGCTTATTTTTATGTTGATTAGATACAACGCTCTCTTACATTCAATATTTTCCCCAAATTGAAATGTTATACTCTCAGAAATTAGCGTACAAAAAGATATCACATTGTCGTCAAAATGAATTGATTGGATCAAACTAACCTATGTACCAAAATGCTTCCTACGAGAACAGAACTCCCTAAAAGTAGGCCACTGAAGATGTTTCTATTTATTTTATTATCTCCGAAACTGTTCAAGTGTCGAAATTCAGCACAATCACTAACATTCTTAAGCCTAACAAAATGAGGCAAACATCATCTCAAAATTTTTACCAAGGCTCTACGGGTAGGGGTAAAAATAACCGCAATTTTTTATACTTGTGACAAAATTATGATTTGATGAGTTTTTCACAAAGAAATGTCCTCTTGTGTAACTTCGAACGGAGGCGCCATTCTAGAGTAAAAGTTTAGTATGCCTAGTGATTTTGTCATTAAAGTCGGCCGAGCAATGAGCATAATTTTGTAGTAGCTTTCGGAAAAATCTGATTTAATATTTAGAAATCTTTCTTTGCATTCATCATGGTCCAAGCATTTTTCTTTGTCACTCTCGCTCATACCTTGAATCTGAAAATAAAGGATTTGGAAGAAAAAACCTACTTAACTGTAACATCATCTACTTTGCATGAAATAACAAACACCTACCTTGAATCCGTGCTAGAAATGGATCACCTTTGTGGCTTGTGGAATTCCATCATTGTACACAATATGATCTTTGTGAAGATTCGTTACACCCTTTCTAGTGAAGTATAATTAATCGAAGAGGATTTTTTGTGGAAAATCACATCTTTCGCTGTTCTTTCTTCAATAAATCGACATGAACATAAACATTGATCTGGGATCAATAAGTAACAAAACTCTATTAACGGTATCTTCGGATGTTGCAAATTGCAATCCTAACTGCTTATTACATAATTTTGGATCGCCGCCTACAGCTTCCAAAATGTCTTCTTCCACTTCACTGAGCATTATGTCGGCGTCTTCGATTTGCAGCTGCTGGATAAAAACGAACTGTTTCGCGAGGACGTCACGGCGATAAAAATTCGAGGATTAGGCAGCCGCCGATTTGGAAATCTCTCGCTGTCTTTCCTAACACTTGCCCGACTGTTCCCTTGACAAAAACCATGAACCAACAATATGTCAGTTTGTTCCACAAATGAAATTACTTGGGAATGCAAAGAAAGATTACTAAATGTCAAAGCAGATTTTTCCTAAGGTTGCTACAAAATTATGCTCATTGCTTGGTTGGCTGTCATTTAGAAAATCATGAGTGATGTGGTGAATCAATTATATAAGATTTTATTATGAACCACTAATTCTATGGTACTAGACAGCACAACATGCATCAATTCATTTTTTAAATTTGAAATACAGGCATAAGAAATTATTATTATTATCCAATATTTTCATTTCTTTCTAGCGAATGTAGCCATTTTTTTAACGTTATTGCGCACATCAACCATTTAGTTTCAGACAGAATATTTCTTTCAAAATTAATATATTTTAGTACGCTACTAATGTACGCTCAACATTAATCCGGTAAACATTTTGTGCTTGGACTGGCATAATTGCACCATTTCATGAAGAATAGTCTGACATTTCATTTCCGATTATCTGCTGCTGGGATATGAATAACAAAGGCGCTGTGAAGGTAAATATTAAGGAACCTTTTATATAGAAGAACGTAGAATGACGAGTTTAAGTGAATTTAATATTCTCAGTGTATTTCCGCTTACAATGCAAGATAATAATATCTCTTTGCGAGCCTGTGTCATGCTAATTTAGTTATTCTGTTGATTTTGTTATACAATAAAGAAAATGTAGGTCTGGTTTTATAGCTGTTTACTCCGTCGTAAAAATGGCGCGGGATAGCACTGAAAATATGTAAATAAATTTGATCTGCTGATTTAGGCTGCCGTCTTCACACTGGCGATAAAATTGACAGAATTTGTATTATAAAAATATCAACATAATGATTCTCCTTACAAAAAATTTTGGCAACAGAAATGTTACGCGGTGTGCTGTGGACTAAATTCTAATCATATGTTAGAATTGCTAACATAAAGAGGAATACCTACTTAGAATAATGTAATGAAAATGACGTGACTGTTACTTGTTCTAAATAAAGTGCCTCTTTTCGTAAATGTAGTAGTAAAATTGACTTTATTTTAACTTTTGTATTAATACTATACAGTATGTTCCTTGTATTTAGATTTCGTTTATTAAGTTCATTGAGTTAAAAAGAGAAGGTTAAATTCTGTCACTATTCATTGTCAATTGATTGTCTTTTGTTCTTTTTTATAGGAATTGAGTAATTTTTTCAATTAGGTACTTGTTTTTTGAAATAATAATAATACAGTAAGTAGTAATCTACATATTTTATTTTACCATTTGCTATCGTTACCCAGTAAACATGAAACATAATAATAATGTTAAAAAACATTTTTTTTAGATTACTTTTTCAATTTTCAATTTTTAACATAATTTTTCTGTAATTATAACTTTATTTATCACATAAGTTAAGATCACCGGATCTTAACCAACTAGACTTTTACGTTTAGTTGGGGATATTTAATAGAAAAGAATTATGCCATTTCCGTGTTCACAAGAAGATGATTTACCTAGTTATTTAGTTTTATGGATTGAGCAAGCTTTTAATGAGATGCGTCAAAATCCATTTCAAATATTTGCCGCCGTTTTCACATTCGTTCCTCTATGGTTTTTGGTGTACAATATAACTATTTAAATCATAGCAGATTAGTGAATTTATTATTTTGCAATTTCAACGGTGACGGGTACATGTACAGGGTTATCCAACGAAAAGGCCCACCCTTATATTTTCTTTATTTTTCGAGTTAGGAAAAAAATTTTCAAATAAAAGTTATAGTGAATCAAATGAACTCATTTAAAACCCCTGCAAAGAATATACAGGGTGTTCCATAAAAGCGGGACAAACCTAACTTGCATTTTTTTAAATAGAACACCCTATATTTTTTACATTTTTCAAATCTGTGTTTTTTTGTGATTTCAAATATATATATACAGGGTGTTTCATTTTTAAATGTCGTCCTTTAAGGAGGTGATAGAGCATCGAAAAATAAGTCGACCTGCCCAAAAAAAAATATCCAGTGGCGTGGGAAATAGGGTGAGAAATAGAGGGCGTCACCCCAGTATCTACGCCACTGGTGATTTTTGACATGAGTTATTCTTATAGGATTGTAGGTATGTAGTTCAGTACTGCCTGTGCAAAATTTGGTTAAAATCGGTCGTATGGTCTAGAAGTTATGACAAAAAAACGATTTTTTTATTCCAACTTTGAAGGCCTGTAACTTCGTTATTATGCATTTTTGATATAGGTTTTTTGGGCAGGTCGCCTTATTTTTCGATGCTCTATCACCTCCTTAAAGGACGACATTTAAAAATGAAACACCCTGTATATATATATATATATATATATATATATATATATATATATATATATATATATATATATATATATATATATATATATATATATATATATATATATATATATATATATATATATATATATATATATATATATATATATATATATATATATATATATATATATATATATATATACCCGCCCAGCTATCTATTTCGCCTCCGACTACCAAACAGACACTCAGGCCTCCGGCATATTGGAAGTAGATATAATTAAATTTTTGGAATGTATCAATTCCTTTTCTATCATTAAACAATGGGAACTTCAGAGGGGTAAACATTTTTAATATTTTTTATAAACATGCAGAGATAAATTGGACGTATCAAATGGACTCCGTTTGTGAACCTGACGTACATGCCTCCATTTGTATAAAATTTATAAATTTCATCGCCGCTTAGGCCTCCGAACAGTGTTGCCGTGTAAAATATAGACCAATTCAAGCAAATTACAAATTATAGCCGCATTATGTGTAACACCGTTGAATGAAACAAGTTTACTTTAACATGGATTTAGCAAACTATAAATTTTCAAATATTGATGTAATATACAGTGTGTCCACGGATGGAGTTGCCTATACGAAAAACTTTTTTATTTTGGACTTTACGCAAAAAACTTATCCTTTATAATAAATTCTGTTTGTCTTAAAACCCTTAAATAACCTATCAAATTTAAGATTATATACATGGTGTCCCCAGGGGAAGTTATTTTTATTTTTTAGTGAATTATGAAAAAAAACTGTTTATTAAAATATCCTCCAATACCTCCAATAAGTATAAAAAACTTAGTTTATTGACAGGGTGCCCCACGAATTGAGCCTAGAATTTTTTTTTATAGGTAATAATCCTGTTTCTCATAGTCTCCAAATCGGCACTGAAGTTTTATTTTAGACAGGGTGGATAAAAATAACAAACTTAATTGTTTATAGAAAATATATTTACTAATATTAACAATACTAATATTAACAATCCATTTAACTCTAAATCAAACTAACAAATATAATTCTACATAACCCCCTCGAACTTGGTCGCATTTTCAGCTCTTTTAATGAATTCAGTGTAAAATGTACTATACTGGGCACATTAATTTCGTTTATCGCATCCCTTATTCTTTGCTTTAATTCCTCTACGTTGTAAAATGGATTATTAATGTTATTAGTAAATAGATTTTCTATAAGCAATTAGTATTTTATTTTTATCCACCCTGTGTAAAATTAAATTTTAGTAGCGATTTGAAGATTTTATGAGAAACAGCATTATTAAAAAAAAAAAAATTGTCGCAAAATCCGCAAACAAATATATTAGACTCACTTCTTGGGCACCCTGTCAATAAACCAACTTTTTTTTATACTTATTGGAGGTCTTTGTGATGCAGCTTTTTTAATAGACAGATTTTTTTTCATAATTCACTAACCAAAAAAATAATAACTTCCCCTGGGCACACCATTTAAGGGTTTTAAGACAAGCAGAATTTATTATAAAGAATAAGTTTTTTGCGTAAAGTCCAAAATAAAAAGTTTTTCCTATAGGCAACTCCATCAGTGGACACACTGTATATGTAAATGGGTATATATTGTTTAATGCATTTAGATCTTTTTATGAAATAAGTGTTTAATCTGTAACTGTGTATAAACAATAAACAAACAACGAAGGATTGGAAAATTTCGATTATGTTATGAGTTATTATGAATAACGATAAGTTATGAATGATTGTGTATAGAAATCCAAATTAACGTTCAAAAACCTAATATAAAAAGTAAAATTTGAGTCTTAGCGTGAATTTCCCTTCCGTTAATTTTATTTCATGTGTATAAAGAGTGCACAATAATAAAGAAAAACGATCTTATCACACCTTATATCATTATAATTTCTAAATAATGCATAAGCAAAAATATATATACTCGTACACCCTTATGAAAAACGCTGTATTTTTTATATTTGAAATTTTTCATTACGGCAGTTCATTAGCCTGGAAGAGAGCTTTGAAACCATGTATTCGGTTTTAGAATTTTATTTATAGGATGTTCATAATTTTATGTTGAACCCGAATATTTAAAAACTTTAATACCTTTTTTCTTTCCTTTTCTTTGTTTGGGATTTATTACCACATTCCTTGAGATATTCCTATCCAAAAAATTCGATTTATCTAACAGGATAAAATGGGATTCGGCAAAAATTTTGACCAAAGGAGCAGACAACAAAAAAAGAAAAATCAAAGAATCTGCAATAATTTTACTTAATGAAGATAAATGCGTATCAAATTGTTCGGTAGAATTTTATTCAACTTGGTTACCTATGTTGAGAGAAGAACTCAATAAAGTTCATATTATTTAGTATATTTTTCAACATTTCTATGGTAAGTATCTATGGAAATGATATAAACGATTTTTACTTTATGCCGTGTTATTCTACACGTTGCATAAAAATCTAAAGCCTAAACTTTGAAAAAGGAAACGGATATAGTTTCCAAAACGTCAGCGCAGTATTTTTGTATTAATTTAATTCCTATTGGTTGTCAAAAAACACCCTCTAACTGATCCTCTGACATTACGTCAAGGGCGTAGAGGTTATTTCCCAGTTTTAAACTGGTTAATTTGAATATTTTTTAGATAAATCGAATTTTTTGGATAGGAATATTTCAAGGAATGTGGTAATAAATCCCAAACAAAGAAAAGGAAAGAAACAATTTATGAAATGCCACAAATTACATTTAAACAATACTTTAATACCTTTATTATTTGAAATGGAACACCCTGTATATTATTTCATATTCAAAATTAAAGAATTTCAAGAGATTTCCGATGATTCCCCTTATAATATTTATTTGAAATGGTTTTGAAGATAAAGTTATTTGTCAAAATTTTGAAAAAAAACTGCCTATAGGATGAAATTATCTAAACGAGAATAAGTTTGTGATGGTCAAATGCTATAAGAATTGTTTAGTTGCTTCCCGATTTAAATAGATTTGCGATTTGTTCTTGTATGGAAAGTATAATTTATTTAAATTAATTACAATTGCAATTTCAGATATTATTATTAAATTATTATTTTTGCAATAATACTAACCAAGTAATTCAAATACATTTATCATAATTTAACAAGGCACATTTTATATTGTATTTCATAGTATATACATAGCGAACAATTTTAGAATCAAAGAGTACTGGCAATATTTTGTTAAAAATTTAAATACCGCATAGACCTTCATATTTTGGCTTCAATTTTATGTAGAGTTTAATACTACTATTATAATAGACAAGGTGTTCCATTTAAAATAAGGAATCTTAAGCAATTTGATTTTTGAAAATTAGCTATGCATTGTGAACACCATGTACGGTTTTGCCATAAATTTTCAATTCTTCATGGAATACTTTATGGTCCGCTAATAATATGAGAAAAATTGTTCAGCCTAATCATTTTTGGTGTCTCAAATACATATATGTTTCTTAAAATTGGTATTCAACTCTCAGTTTTTTCTTTCAAAAGCTGTCAACATCTCAAATACTTTGGAGATATGTTACCTCATACACACATACAACATCTTATATGTATAATGGAAAATAATTATTTGTACGCTACGCATAATTTGACATTCAACAACTGTTATGCTTAGAATTTTCCGTATCTCCTATAGTCAAGTTAGTCAAAAGTTACCTGGAAAATAGGCCAAACACTTAGTATGAATTATATAGTATATACGTAATACAAAACAAAATCCGTTGCACGTCATCACCCACCAAGAATTATAAATGAAGAGCATAGCCTATATCTGCATATGTTTTGGCCTTAATGTCAACAGTAGGGAAGTCAACCATGGTGACGTCCCAACAGTTGACCTTAAGGCCAAAATATATGCCGATGTAGGCTATACTCTTCGTTTATAATTCTTGGTCGGTGATGACGTGCAACGGACTTTGCTTTGTATTAAGTATATGATTGGGTGCCCCAAAGTACAGGGTGTTTCAATTAAAATTATACTCCCACTTATTTCTGTAAATATTTATTGACTAAAATATCTTTGGCTGAAAAGATAAACGAGGTAAATACAAACATTATAATTTTTTAAACGGACATCCTGTATATGTTTTATATGTTTGAATTCGTCGAGTTCTTCAGATTATGATGGCATATAACACATATACAGAGTGTCCCAATTAAGATGTATCCACCCTCCTAAAATCTTTATTTGTGAACCAATTTTCAAAATCTACTTTTTGCTGGATAGGACTTGGAAAACTACATTTAAGCTATACCTTACATCATGACCTACTGAGACGTATTTTTTTTAGCGTAATTTCGAGAAAAACTATTAGCGATTTTTTTAGAGAAAAACTAATACCAGAATTAGATTCAGGACTTTTTAAAACCTAAGTGGTGTGAATTTTGCGACATTAGGATACAGAGTGTTAAAGAAAATGGAGAGAAATTTTTAACAACGGCAAACTTTTTTTGTAAACAAAATCGGTACTATTTTGAAATTATCAGTAATTTAACATTTTTCACAATTCTCTGGTTTATTTGAAGACGTATTAAGAAAAAATCGACAGTGGTAACGATTAAAAATGGTATCTAATTTCTGTTGATACTGTTATTGAAAACAAATAAAACAATACATTAGTTATTAAAGCTAGTTAAACTATTCACTGGAAAAAATTTTTGTAATAATCCTTTGAAAAAAACAAACGGTTTTGAAAAATGCATAAGGTGAATGGTGGACTCATTGAGAATAGTTCAATTTAATTATTAGTTGATTAATTTGATTATTTAGGAACCTTGTTCTTTTAATAATTTGGTCGTAGTTTTGTTACCAGTAAATCTTAATAATTTTTTATTTGTATATTTGTTGTTTTTATTTTTACCAATTGTTTTTTCAAAGGATTATTATAATATTTTTTCCAGTGAATTGTTTAATTAGCTTTAATAACTAATGTAATGTTTTATTTATTTTCAATAACCGTATCAACAGCATTAGATAACATTTTTAGTCGTTACCGCACTGTCGATTTTTTCTTAATACGTCTTCAAATAAACCAGAGAATTCTTCTTCTTCTTTAACACCCTGTATCCTAATGTAGCAAAATTCACACCACTTATGTTTTAAAAGGTCCTGAATCTAATTCTGGTATTAGTTTTTCTCAAAAAATATCGTTAATAGTTTTTCTCGAAATTTCGCTAAAAAAAAAATACGTCTCAGTAGGCCATGATGTACCTTTTTAAAAAATATATGGTATAGCTTAAATGCAGTTTTGCAAACCCTATCCAGCAAAAAAAGATTTTGAAAATCGGTTCACAAATAAAGATTTTAGGAGGAAGGATACCCTGTATATTTAAAAATGTTTATCGTATAAATCGGAGGATAAGTAATAAAAATTGATGTCAAAAAAGGAAACTGTAATTATTATAAATCAAATAAATCAACATAAAGAAATTATTATTATTATTTATATCACAAGTTAATAATGCACAAAATGGGCACACATTAAAAAATATATTAAAGCAAATTTTTTCTGAATCTTCCATTGCAAACTTCGTTTTTAGAGAAACTATGGTAAGATATTTTGTTGGAAATATTTACGTCAATTTTGAAAAAAATATACAAGTGTTATATCGTAATAAGAAAGACATGCGATGTAAATATAAATATATAAAAAAGTACAGGTGTTCCATTTAAAAAAATTTAAATTTTCTATGCACCTCGTATATTTTTTAAGATAAAAAAAGGTAATGATATACTACATAGGACTAGTTTTTGAAAAATTTTATTTAATAATAATTAATAAAAAAAACATGAGGGTATGGTTTCAAACGAAACATCCTGTACAGATTTAAGCATTATACTTTTTAGCATTTATGTAAATGAAATACCGAGTAAAATACTTACTACAAATTCCATGAGAAAGATAATATCCTATGATCTTACCACAATTTTTTATACATGGAAACCTGAAAGATCTGAAAAATAGTATTGAGGAGGACCTGAAACCGGAATAGTGTATAATTGCTTATGCCGTTTAAGAATTTATAGACTCTGAAAAAAATACTTCTGTCAGCGTGGGGGACATATTATTATGTTGAGCTTATAATAACTTGTACATTATTAAAATTGAACAATCCGTATTTTTCAGTGTTTACTCTTCAATGTATTTCAGTTTGTGGAGACAAACTAGAACATTTTCGGCGCAATCATTTAAATATACTCTTCTTTGAGATAGTATATAAGAGAGCAACGTTTGCGCCTCCTCTAAACGATGTGAGACGTTGCCAGTTATACGGAGGTGTGTACTATGGTTGACTATGCGGAGGCGTATTCTGCTTATCCGTATACATAAAATTATATGCCTCTACTCTAGCGCTAGGAAGCGGAATTTTGCTGAACTAATCTGTATAACTGTATATGTGTATAGGTCGTATAGACCTCCAGTAAAAATTTTGTCAGAGCACTCATGATGACATCACATACATTCTGTGAAATTTTTAATAGGGAAACGTAAGTGCCTCCGAATTTTCGATCTCGCCTCCGATTTCGGAGGCGTAAACAACAGTCAGATATCATTTCGGAGGTGTGTAGGTATGCCAGGCAAATATATATATATATATATATATATATATATATATATATATATATATATATATATATATATATATATATATATATATATATATATATATATATATATATATATATATATATATATATATATATATATATATATATATATATATATATATATATATATATATATATATATATATATATATATATATATATATATGTCAAAGGGTAGCTTTGGGGACATCAATATTTGGCAAAATTGAACGTATACATTAGGTATATATTTTGTCTACAATCGATGTATGCAAGATTTTTTTATCTAACTGCTGAAATAACCAATGTACACTTTATTTATGTGTAATGCAGTTTTTGAGGACTCACGCATTTAACTTCCTTCGCTATGTAAAACATGTAAAAATTTTTGATTATTTTATTTTAATGTGTAAAGTATTGGTAGAATCATTACTCAGATATGCAATCACATCTTGGGGGGTACATGTACATGCCAAACGTTTCTGACACCACTTAAAGTTACACAAAACTATATATTAAAAATTATATATAGGAAAAATAAGTTGTATTCCACTATTAGTTTGTATAAGGAAAATAAAATAATGAATATTAATTCAATTTATGCACATTCTGTAATAAAACTTATACACATAAACGAGCAATACCAGAGCAAATACACTCATAATTTTAATACGAGAAATCAAACTCAAAATCATATTAAGACACCTAAATTTAACAAATCATTTTGTCAACATTCCATGTCATTCATTGGTCCTGTTTTATACAACAAACTCCCAATACACACACGTAATATAAAAAATAAAAAGAAATTTAATGCAGACTCAAAAGATTTTATTATAAACAATCATAATACATTTCAATTGATATAATCCACTCAAAATATAGAATATTCATAAGATTTCTATTTGTCTAAAATATATATTTTTTTTATTATTTTTTTTTTATATATAATATGTTGCCAATTTAGTATTTAGTATATTAGAATTTACTTTATAATATGTAATAAATAGGAACAATTCCTTAACTAAATTACTGTAAATATTTATAAAATGTTTAAAATATATTATATTTAGGTAGTATGACATAAATAAATAAATTAAATTGTAAAAATAAAAATTAAGGGCCAGCACGAACTTGTTTCAGTGGTCCATTATATAAAAATGATGTTTAATGTTATATAATACTGAATAAAATTGAATTGAATTGAATTGAATTGAATTACCTATTTCGTGATTTTGGTGCTGACAGCCATTGGTGCTAATTGCAAAGATGCTAGTTGAATTAAAATTATTTATAATAATTATCATTCTATTTGGGATGTCAATAAAAACCAAAGCACACAAAGCAAGGGAAAAAGTTTTTTATTTTTGGAAACCACATATCATGCCATTTTGAAATGTCATGTTTTAAAAATTACATCACTTAAATGACGGCCATTACAGTCTTGAAGGTGTACACGAAAGCTCGCCATTGCCCTGCGGATCATCTCTTGCGGAATTGCGGCGATTTCTTGTTTTATGGCTGCCTTTAATTCTTCCAAATTTTGTGGCTGATGTATCCCCACAGAAAAAAAATCCAGTGATCTTACTGTCCTTGGTCGGCCAGTAGACTTTCGCTTAAGAGCACAAGTTGTGTCCCGGAAGTGTGAAACCCACCGACGAATTGTTCTCCCGTCAGGAACGTCATGACGACCAACATCAAACTGAATACGAAATGCATGCTGCGTCGCTATTACAGATTCACCATTTATTATGAACTTTTCGACGAAAATAGCGCGATGCGTTCCGTTCCAAGCCATGGCGATAACTGATATAAGTATGACGTTTCAAATTGGCATGGTATGTGGTTTCCAAAAATAAAAAACTTTTTCCCTTACTTTTTGTGCTTTGGTTTTTATTGGCATCCCAAATAGTGCATATCATTTTGCCGCACCCTGTATAAATAAAATAATATAATAAAACAAAATTAAATTTTTCATATTTTTTATTTTATTTTCCCGAAAAACAAATGAAAATTTCTCAACTCGATGAGATAATATTTGGTCATAAGATTTCAAAATTAATAAAATATACAGGGTTTTCCATTTAAAAAATACAATTTGATGTAATTTTCGTCGAAACACGACGTCGGTCATTTTGGCTGTACACGTCATGAAATTAGAAAATACGTCTTGTATACATGTTCCAAATTTCAAAACAGTTGGTTCATAAACAAAGGAGCTATAAGCCTGTGTCGGTTCTCGTGGCCACATGGTATACAAGATATCAAAATAATTTCCGATGTATCCAATTCTGTATCCTTGGTGAGTTTTTACGCCGAGTTGATTCTTTTAAAATCAAATAAGTTTTTCTGAGTTTAATACTCAATCGATGGGGTGCCATTTGAAAATAATGACTAAACTAATTCCGAAAGATTAGATTGTACCTAGTTATTAAAATTGTTGGTTGAAAGTCAAATTTATATCTTCCATTATTATTTTGTATTTCATTTATGGTGATTTTAAGTTAATCGCAGCCCTCTAGATCCAAAACAAAACTTGGCTCTAAAAAAATCAAGTCGCCCAAAAAGCTCGCCACAATAGTTCTGATCTATTCGGAGTTTGTCCAGGATTCTGAACATGCAATAATATACAGGGTGTTCCATCTAAAAATCAAGAAATAGTGTCAGTTGCGGCTACATCGGAAGTCCAAAGAATTCATCAAATACTGCTAATTGTGGGATTTTACATATATATTAACTCTGTGCCGAATTTCAATTTGATATCTTGAAAAACAAGGGTCAAAAGAGGAGTGCTAGTGATAGATCGTTGTCACCTGGTATGGTATATCAAAATCTAATCCAAATTCGCATGTGATAACTTAAAAATAAGAGTCCTCAAAAATTCTGCTAGACGGATATATACTTCAATATATATTATGACGTATTGGTAGATTTGGGGACCCTGTGGCAAGTAAGATAAATATTAAGTTAATTTTTATTCGCGATTGAATGTTTTAATTTAATTCCTATTTTTAGTTTTGTGGTAGGTACTTACGTTAAGTTTGGCAAATATCTAGCATTTTAAATGAAATAAGAATGTTTGCTAGTGTCTATTTTGTTTAAATTGTAGCTAAGTCAGATGAAAATGATATGTTGAAAATGTCAGGGCCGTACTGTGAAATTTTAAAAATTTTCCTGATTACTATAGACTTTGGTCACATTTCCGGAAATGATACCCCTAACATAGTTAGGAAACTATGAAGGTAGTGTCCTATGTAGGTTAGTAGATAACGTTGTCATCTGGTATACCGGGTGGCCACGAGAACCGACCCAGACTTATAGCCCTTTGTTTATGAGCCAACTGTTTTGAAATTTGGAACGTGTATACAAGACGTTTTCTCCAGTTTAGTGACATGTACAGTCAAAATGACCGACTTCTTGTTTTCAATAGTAATAACATCAAATTGGATTTTTTAAATGTATATTTTATTATGCTTGGAATCTACGGACCAAATTCTATCTAATCACGTTGCGAAATTTTCATTTATTTTTCAAAAAAATAAAACTGAAAAGTTTAAAAGTTTGCCCCTTGTTTTTTAAGATATCAATATGAAATTTGGCACAGTTAATATAAACTGCTGGAACTTTGAAACGCATAAAGTAAATTTTTTGTGTATATTTGAAGTTAAATATCTCAGAAAATATGAAAGATATTTGAATGCGGTTTGAAGCATACTAGGGCGTATTGTTCGGTCTTAGGGTAGATAGGTGTGTTTTGGTTTGTAGGAACTTTAATTCTAAAGTACAGGGTGGTAAATAAAACAATGCAAATTTTAACAAATTTCACTGCGCCACCATTTCTCTCCAAACAAGTTTATTGTTTTTTTTCTGGGTTTTAGAAGATGCAGTTGCTCAATTGTAAAAAACAATTTTAGGGGTTTTTGAATAAAAGTCGTGGTTTTAAAGAAATTTGAGTTTAATAAAAAATCTTTTGGATTTCGTCACCCTGTATCTGTAGAGCGATTGTTCGAAACATGTTTTTTAAATTTTTTGTTAGTAGAAAATTCTTGTAATTTTTCTTGTTTTAGGAAAGATTTTATACAGGGTGAAAAAAAAGTACTTATGATTTCGATACTGCAAAGAAAAACAACGATGTAACAGTTATGAAAATTAATATTATTTTGGACCCCCCACCCCCCTTTAACGCGTATTACTTCTGCGTACCGACGGGGCATAGTAACTACTAAATTACAAGAATTTTTGTACTAATAATAAATAATTCGAATAATCGTTATAAACTCAAATTTTTTTAAAACCATGACTTTTATTCAAAAACCCCTAAAATTGTTTTTTACAATTGAGCCACTGCATATTCTAAAACCCAGGAAAAAACAAAAAATTTGTTGGAAAGAAATGGTGACGCAGTGAAATTTGTTAAAATTTGCATTGTTTTATTTACCAACCTGTATTTTAGAATTAAAGTTTCTACAAACTAAAACACACCTACCCTAAGACCAGACAATGAGCCCTAATATGCTTCAAACCGCATTAAAATATCTTTCATATTTTCTGAGATATTTAACTTTAAATATACACTAAAAATTTATTTTATGCCTATCAGTTACCACAGGGTCCCCAAATCTGCCAATACATCATAATATTATAGTACAGGGTGTCCCAAAGTTGACGTCTCGGGACTATATCTAGAGAATGAAAAAAGTTAAGACAAAATCGTTTACGTGGTTTAATTTGCGGTGCACTAAGGTACATTTTACGCTAGAATTTTTTTTTTTTCGAAATCTGGAAAATGGCGAAACTGACGTCATCAGAAATTTTTTCCCAGGAACATACACTTTTTTTGTGCTACCCGGAAAGTGCTATTTTTTCTGAACATTTTCTAATAAAAAAGTTTTTTCGTATCTTTTATATTTAAAAATATACAGGGTAAAATAGTTTGGAAATACCCTTAATTGCATAAGAGTTAGCCATGATGTAATCGAGTGGCCTATGGAAAACAATGAACTAGGGCTGTTGACATAAGTTTGTTTAGTGAATATATTGTTTGTGTCAAATAGTTTACGGGTGTGAATTAATTTAAATAGCGCCGAAATGTTTACAAACAATGAGAAAGTAGACATGATTTTAATCTAAGGTGAAGCTCAAAAAAAAACGATTTAGAATTTTGTTACTGTTTTAAAATATTTTTTTTTATTAAAATATACTGTTACAATTCTTTGATAAAACGTATAAATAGCTTTTTTCATTGTTTTCCATGGGCCATTTGATTACATCATGGCTAACTCGAATGCAATTGATGGTATTTTCCAAATTATTTTACCCTGTCTGCTTAAATATAAAAGACACGAAAAAACTTTTTTAATAGAAAATGTTCAGAAAAAATAGCACTTTCCAGGTAGCACAAAAAAGTGTATGTTCCTGGGTAAAAAGTTCTGATGACGTCAGTTTCGCCATTTTTCAGATTTCGAAAAAAAATAATTTCTAGCGTAAAATGTACCTCAGTGCACCCCAAATTAAACCACGTTTTGTGATAACTTTTTTCATTCTCTAGATATAGTCCCGAGACATCAACTTTGGGACACCCTGTACATTGAAGTATATATCCGTCTAGCAGTACTTTTGAGGACACCATAGTTTATTATTGTTTTTGCCTTATGCGGCCTACACACAAGCTACTTTTTCAGCGTTTTGGCAGCTGGCGTAGTCGCCAGCGTCGAAAACGCATAGAAATCGCAAAAAAAACGCCTGTGTGTAAGTGTTTACTGCCGCGCTGGCGACTCGCTAGGCGGCGCAGAACGCCGGACGCTAATATCAAACTTGTTTGATTTCGGCGGCAGCAAAGCCAGTAAAACGTTTAGAAAACGCATGTGTGTGTGCAGAAATGGCGGAAAATCGGCGATTTGTCCAATCCGAAAAATTTACTTCTGCTGCTATTAAGTTATTTAAGCAGTAAAAATATTTAAGAATGATGAAAAGTAAAGCATATTCTAATAGAATTATTAAGAATAAACTTCGGATGTAATTTTAGTTCATTCAAGATATTTATATGGGATAATTGATCTTTTTACAGCAACCACTTTTTCACCCATGAACGAGGCTTTTTGGACTTTCTCTTTTCATCAATAATAATTAATGCACTTGCTAATCTTTTCTGTTTGAGCGACATTTTCAGACATTTTCAATACTATTCCGTCAATGATTCGCTCACTACTGGGACGCTTGTGTGTGGTGAAATTGTAAAAGCGTTTTTGACGCTGGCGACAACGCTAGCTGCCCAAAACGCTGTAAAAGTAGCTTGTGTGTGGGCCGCATTTTACAGTGATGAGTGTGATGACTTCCCGCTCATTTTTTACCGACTTACGGTGAGACACAAGACTGGCTTTAACTTTAATGTGACAGATAGACTGGAGTCCGTATTTCTATCGTATTGATTTTAAAATCTGTTGTAAGTGCGATTCGGATACAGTATGTAAAAATTATGTATATTTTAAATAAAGTAGAAACATTTTATACAGGGTGTTCGTTGATTATATCACATTTCCGAAAATGTTTCCTAACATAGCTGGGACACGCTGTATACATAGTATATCTAAATATAATCCAAATTTGCGTGACTTAAAAATAAGAGTTGGTCTTATTAGTAAGCGTGGTTTGACTCCT
Organism: Rhagium mordax; assembly: GCA_963680705.1. Taxonomy (NCBI): domain Eukaryota; kingdom Metazoa; phylum Arthropoda; class Insecta; order Coleoptera; family Cerambycidae; genus Rhagium; species Rhagium mordax. Next base: position 23,182,790 of record OY796665.1, read on the forward strand.
AAAAACTACTGATAAACAGATATTTACTTCAATATACAGCGTGGAACAGCCAAATGGAATAAATTCAGTATCTCAATTATTGTGTGAAATGACATCCTGCAACGTACAAATTTCATCCCTAAATTCAACCCCCTTCGAGTGGCAGTTGCAACCCCTAAATTTTTAAATGGGAAGTAGGGGCTTGTGCGATACCTCATTTAAAAGATATTTTCATTCTCTATTCAAAAATGCTATGGTTTTAATATGTATTGCAAAAATTAACAGTAAAAAAATTAATTCATGTGCTTGACGTAATTCGCTACAGCAAACTAAAAAAAAATAATTTCAATGTAGGAAATGTTCAAAATGAGGATGCTGCCAAGACGTTCAAGGAACTCATTTTGAATATTTCCTACATTGATATTATAATAAAATAAAATAAAAATAAAATAATTAAGTAGGTACCTAAATCGTTATAACTTCTACCTTTTAGGTATTGTCTCTACGCCTATCAGTTGCCACAGGGTCCCCAAATCTACCAATACATCATTATATAATAATACCTATATGAAGTATACAGTACCCCACATATTTTTATATTCAACTTCGAAACAAAGATGAGTTTATAGTACGAAAAGCGTGAATTAAAAAGAGAAAACAAACGGTGAATATGTAACGCCTACACGGAGAGTGACAGCGGTAAAGACCGCAAATTAAAACACCTAAAAACGTGGGCAAAAAATACCGCCAAAGCATCAGTAAAAATATCGTTTTATGTATGCCGGTTACTCATGTGGTCAACTTGCATACATACGGTAAGTGATACCCTATTAAATTCTTTTTGCGGCGTTTTTTTCCCAAGTTTTTAGGTGTTTCAATTTGAAGTAGAATGGAGTGAGAGGCGTGTCTCTAGTGCTCTGGTATTTGTCTTTATTTTATACTCCTTACTGATATTCTCTGTTCTTGTTTTCAAGTTGAATATAAAATTTTGTGGGGTACTGTATATCCGCCTAGCAGTTCTTTTGAGGACACCATAAACCATCATTTATTTTTGTTTTTGCCTTACTTAGTGATGACTTTCCCGTTCATTTTTTACTTGCTCACGCTGAGACACAGGACTGGCTTTAACTTTAATGTGTTGGATACAGTATACATAGATTATGTATATTTTAAATAAAGTAGAAACAATTTATACAGGGTGTCGGTTGACTATAAATCACAAATCTAGAAATGTTTCCTGACAGCTAGGGCACGATGTATGGTATATAGTATATCTAAATCTAATCCAAATTTGCCTAACTTAAAAATAAGATTTGGTCTTATTCGCAAGAGTGGTTTGAGTCCTCAAAAATACTGCTAGATGGATATATACTTCAATATATATTATGATGTATTGGTAGATTCGGGGACCCTGTTGAAAGAATCAGGGCCTTACTGTGAGAGTTTTAAACATTTTTATTTTATTTAAAATCAAAATTGAAGTATTATCCTAATTTGTTTTACTACTTAATTTAATATTCAACTCTTATGGTATGAAACAAATAAATAGTGCCTCGTAGAGATTTTCAGATAAATACTATGTGTACCCATCTATAAAAAGATTTTTTTATGGCTTTTGCATAAGAAGTAAAAATATACAAGTCGTTCTATATAAAAAAAAACATAAATCCGGAATGCGATCATCAATTGTTTTTGTGATATAAGATATAATTATTAGAAAACACATGCGGTGTGGCCCATTTGAAATTAGGACACCTCTGTAAAATGGTTATTTTTTCAGATTTTAATTAACTTTTTTTTAGATTGTTACTCATGGAAAACGGCATTTTATGACGAATTGATAAATTTCCATCACAAAAATCAAGGCCTACTTTGCAATTTTTTTGGAGCGAAAATTCGAGAAATCGTATTGGCGATTTTTTTACGTGAAAACTAGGTACGTTACTGTATTCAGCGTTCCGTACTAATAATTAATTAAGTACCCAAATCGTTGTGACTCCTACCCTTTAGGTATTATTTCGACACCTATCACTTGCCACAGAGTCCCCAAAACTACCAATACATCATATCATAATATAATATATTGGAGTGTATATCTGTCTAGCAGTACTTTTGAGGACACCATAATTTATTTTTATTTTTACCTTACTTAATGATTTCCCTCACATTTTTTATCGGCTTATGCTGAGATACAGGACTGGATTTAACTTTAATGTGACAGATAGACTGCAGTCCGTATTTCTATCGTATTAATTTTAAAATCTCTTGTAAGTGTGATTAGGATACAGTATGTAAAAATTATGTATATTTTAAATAAAGTAGAAACAATTATACAGGTTGCGCCATCTAAAAGTCCCCACACTCGTAATATTCGTATTTTTTTAGCTACGACCATGTTGGGCACATTAAATTGTAGATATTTTTAAGGCCTTTAAACATACGTACAGAGAAAAAAATTTAAACAAACTGTTAAAAAGCAAACTTAATTTCCTTGTATATTTTATTGCCTCACCCTTTACGTGAATTGTGTTAATGTTTTCTTATAAAGGTTTTAATTTGCTTCAATTTATGCCATTACCTCCTGAAATTTTGCAGTTTCCTTATTAGTAACTAGGTATATTTTAATAAAAGCTTGTTTTTAAAAATATTTTTCCTTTTGCTCTTTTGTTACTTTAAATAATATTTATGATATGTCTTTTACAAATAAAGCATACAATTATTATTTATAATCTTTTCAAATTTATTTTGAAAGAATTCAGTTTGGAATCGAAAAGAGCGTTTTTTTATTTTTTTCTCTGAAATTAAAAAGAAATTCGGCAATGACGTAATAACATAAATTGAAACTAATTAAAACCTTTAAAAAAAACATTAACATAGTTCATGTACAGGGCGAGGTAAAAATATAAAAAAATAAATTAAGTTTCCTTTAATAATTTCTTCATAATAATAGCTATTTCTATCTACAATATATATTTAAGATATTGTTTGTGGCTGACATTCATATTTCTAATATAGTCTTCACATAAGAAGTCGCATAAGAACTTTTATTTCTTTAAAAAACTTCTTTAGCAATACTTGAGTTTTGTGTTTACTGGGTATAGTTAAAAAACCACATTAAAGTCATTATAAATGACATACAAAATAATGGTAAAATATAAGTTTGACTTTTAACCAACAAATTTAATAACTAGGTACAATCAATATAATTATTATCTAATAAAGGATATATTTTTCACTCAGGTACAATCTAATACTTCGAAATTAATTTCTTGCAAAACAGTTTATATTTTCAAATGGCATTGTTATGTGCCCACTGAGGATTAAATTATTACAGTCACATCATGGTGGGGGGGTGTACTAGACCCCCATACAAAAATTTTAAACAAAAAGTACAGGAGACTTCAGTTATAGGGATTTTAAGAAAAATTTTATTTAATTTTTATCACGTGACAGGGGCCTTTTGAAATTATTTACATTTAAAACCTTCTAGAACAAATTTTCGTTCTGACTTTTACTATAAAAGAAAAACCAAATTTTGGGAATATTGAGTTCCCGTCGAGCATTCATAACATCAACGTCGGTTCTTCTCCAGAAACTAACTCGTCACCATTAAGCGTCGGCGTCGTTTAGCTTTGAAACTTCATACGTGTGTCATCCATCGCGAGTGCTTACCTTGTGCGTGTGTGTCTGCTGTGAAGTGTTTCTAATCTTAATCAAATACAACTCATACGTGTAATAACCAACGCGAGTGCTAACCTTGTGCGTGTGTGTTCGCTGTGAACTGCTTCTTATAAACTCGTCACCATTAAGCGTCGGCGTCGTTTAGCTTTGAACATTCATACGCGTATCATCATCTCGAGTGCTTACCTTGTGCTTGTGTGTTCGCTGTGAAGGGTATACAACATAACCCTACTTTAACTCATTCGTGTGTAAACCATCGCGAGTGTGAGGTGTTCATAACCTACCACTACACTTTACGAACCTTTCTATATATATACTCGTATTGACCGTGTGTGTCCGTAGTCAGGAATTTTTCTACAAATACTCGTATTGACCGTGTGTGTCCGTAGTCAGGAATTTTTCTACACATACTCGTATTGACCGTGTGTGTCCGTAGTCAAGAATTTTTCTACATATACGCGCATTGACCGTGTGTGTCCGTAGTTAAGACTTTTTCAATAAATACTCGTATTGGACGTGTGTGTCCGCTGCCGAGGATTTTTTCGAACTTTCAACAAATACTACTGTGTATCTAGTGCGTGCTTCTTTAAACCAATACTTACGTCGTGTTAAGCCCTAGTGAGTCTTCTGTAACGCTCAGGATTATCAAAGCGAGACGTAGCCTTACTCCAAGAGGGTAAGAGAACTATTTATTGGTTGTTGAATTAGAACATTGACATTGCCGCCTGGCATAAACTGTATCGCGATTGACTGATACTGTTACATTGGCTACTTATAGAATCAAAGAGCATTTATTTTATATTGTTAATGACTTATTGTATTAAACTGTTTATGTTGATGTGATGTGTAACTGAAGTAACCCGTCCAACTTTCAGGTGGTCAAGGCCAAATATACTAACATCAAACAGAGCTAGGAATTTATTCCAATATTTTTTACTAGTCCAGTCATTAATGGTGAACCCTTCCGGTTACACCGGTTGCAATTCATATAAAGCTCAAGTGCCAGTGCTATTATTTTTTAAGTTCACCTTAGACCTTCATTATAAGGTAAGTGCAAGTACTATAACTCCTTTGTTGATTAAGCAACACACCCTGAGATCAATCACATCAAGTACGACCCGGGATCGAGATCTAGTTAACACGCTGCCACTGGCGCCCAACAACTTTTTTTAATATACAAATTTGTGGTGGTCACTTAACTAACCCCAGCCAGTATCCAGGCACCTTCGGGGAATTTTTCCAAACACTTTCAAATCTCGTACCCCTAAGGCGTTGTCAGCATCACCACCCCAAAATCGATTAAGTATCGCAGATCAATCTTATTCTTATTATAATCACACCAATAATGAAGAGTGACGACCTATGATGACCAATTTTTTTGCAAAAAAATATTCAAAAACAATAATAGAGATACCTAGATGTCGTTCTGAGATTATTACAAAACCATAGATTAAATAAGTATAAGATATACCAACCTATTGGCAAATGAATATTATACGGAACTTGTGCATTCGAATAGTTAGATGACGCATCTTAAAGTGTATTTTTCTATGTACATTTATAGCTAAAGATTTATTGTTAGAGCTTTGGACGTTTTTGCCATTAGGTTTTAAACATGGTTCTTCAACAAATGATATCAATCAAATCAAAAGATTACATTTTTGGGAGTTTCGGGTTCGCCATCTATTATTCGAATGCACAAGTTTCATATAATATCCACTTGCATTCTAACAATAGAATGGTATATCTTGTACTTATTTAATCTATGGCAAAACTTAGTATTTTACTCACGACACTAGAATGTATAGTATTTATAGGACCTTTTCTTTTTCTTAGTATTTTTCCTTTCTTGCCCATAGAAACGTATGTCTATGCTAAACCGAAATTTCGGGACTTCTTTCCTGGTTGGTAGATGGCAGCCGTATTATATTGATTATAGAATAATTTAATTTGGCAATTTTGGCATTAAATAATAATTTATCTATGGTTTCAATGCCTTTTATGACCAGAATTGATAAAAAAAATTCTTCACTAAATAGTTAGAATTCTCCATCTAACCGGAGGCCAGATATCATGTCCATGTCCTAGCACATCTAGCGTAGCTTAAACCACATGATTTCATGGATTTCACAGTTCATTTAGGAAGTAAATAAATAAATTCACAAGTGAAATATTGCCAATTGGCACTTTAATAGCTACAGGAACCTCGAGTTCACCGACAAATAAGCTTCCCGAGGAACCACAAAAGTATTGGCGATTTTCTTACGTGAAAACTAAGTACGTTACTGTATTCAACCTCCCGTAGTAATAATTAATTAACCCTTTAGGTATTATCTCTACATCTATCACTTGCCACAGAGTCCCCAAATCTACCAATACATCACATCATAATATAATATATTGAAGTGTAGCAGTACTTTTGAGGACACCATAATTTATTTTTATTTTTGCCTTAATGATTTCCCGTTCATTTTTTATCGGCTCACGCTGAGATACAGGAATGGCTTTAACTTTCATGTGACAAATAGACTGCAGTCCGTATTTCTATCGTATTAATTTTAAAATTTCTTGTAAGTGTGATTAGGACACAATACCTATGTAAAAATTATGTATATTTTAAATAAAGTAGAAACAATTATACAGGGTGAGTCATCTAAAAGTTAACATTCTTATATTTTTAGCTACAACCATGGGGGCACATTAAATTGTAGTTAAATTAAGTTTCCTTTAATAATTTCTTCATAATATTTTTTTTTATATCACTCTAGCTAGACTCATGTTTAAAGGTCTTAAAAATATGTACAATTTGATGTGCCCAACATTGTCGTCGCTTAAAAAATAAGAAAGTTACTAGTCTGGGGAGATTTAATGCACCACTTAAATCTCCCCAGATTAGTAACTTTCTCTGTAGATCACATTTCCGGAAATGTTTCCTAATAGAGCTAGGACACGCTGTAGGTATATAGTATAACTAAATCTAATCCGAATTTGCCTAACTTAAAAATAAGAGTTGGTCTTTCATTAGTAAGAGTGGTTTGAGTCCACAAAAATACTCTTAAATGGATACGAAGATGGATATATACTTCAATATTATATTATGATGTATTGGTAGATTTGGGGACCCTGTGGCAACTGGTAGGTAGGTAGGTATACATTTTTAACATTTATTAATGAAATGATTAATAAGATAAATTTTAAAATAATTTTTATTCGCGATTGAATGCTATAATTTTATTCATATTTTTAGGTTTGTTGTACTTAGGTTAAGTCTGGTAAATAACATTTTACATGAACAATGTTTACTAGTCTCTATTTTATTTCAGTTGTAGCTAAATCAAATGAAAATTACATGTTTAAAAAATCAGGGCCGTACTGAGAAAATTTAAAGAATTTACTTGATTACTATACACTATACATAGATCACATTTCCGAAAATGTTTATTAACAGACTAGCTAGTCGTATGGTAGGTTAGTAGATATCGTTGTCGCCTGGTATACCGGGTGGCCACGAGAACTGACCCAGATTTATATCTTCTTTGTTTATGAACCAACTATATGGTATTCACATTTTATTTACATGAGGGGAGGCCTTGGAAAATCTGAATTCTGTTGGTATGAATGACTGTTTTAATTACTGAGGTTATGTTGAAAAGTCAAAAACATAACCACAAATTCAAATTGGTTCTACATAGTTGCCAGAGTGAGACCCTAAAGAAAGCACAGCAATGTTATCAATAAAAAATTTGGCAATTCAGCCAAAAATAAATGACAGTGACGATCAATTAAATCTGACACTTCAATATTTTGTCAATAGTAGACAACCCTGAGACAACCTAAGAAAAACATATCATAGCCTCCCCTCATGTAAATAAAATGTGAATGGCATATATTTTGAAATTTGGAACATGTATACAAGACGTATATTCCAATTTAGTGACGAATACGGTCAAAATAATATTAAATTGAATTTTTTAAATGGAATACCCTGCATATTTTACTATTTTTAGAATCTACAAACTAAATTCTGGCTGATCACGTTGCGAAATTTTCATTTATTTTTCTGAAAAAACAATTTGAAAATTTGAAAATTTTGCCCCTTGTTTTCAAGATATAATGAAAATCGGCACTGTTAACATAGACATAAAATACCACATTTTGACGTATTTGAAATCTTTTATGGGCTTCCGATATAGCCGGAAGTAACACCATTTCTTGATTATAAATGGAATACCCTGTATATTATTGCATTTTCAGAGTCTGAATAGGTCTATTTTGGTGAGTTTTTTGCCCTACTTTGATTTGTTTTAGACCCGAGGTTTGTTTCGAATCTAGAGTGCTGCGATTAATTTAAAATTATCATAAATGACATACAAAATAATGGGAAAATACAAATTTGACTTAACCAACAAATTCAATAACTAGGTAAGGGGTGATTCACTGAGATTTCCCACCCATATTATTTCTTTTATTTTTATAACATAGATAGGTACTTTACAGAAACCATACTCGTTTGATAGTGTTCAAACGAAATTATTAAATTAATTCAATTAAATTTGTATCCCCGAGTTGTTAAATAAATAAACTAAACACCACAAGTAATGTGACCCGGTCTTTTTATCATTCAAGAGACCTTGTTCGGAAGAGATCTACATTTAAAGACAACGGATGCTCACCCAATATCCTTGTATAGTGAAAGTAATCTCTCTCGCAGTTAATTCCACTGCCACGACCAGAAATCGAACCAGGAACTTTTGGATGAGAGCCAAGTGACTCTACCACCAGACGTCTCTTTATAGTTTGTGTAAATCATTACAATAATTGCGACTTCCTAAACTAGAGAAGCTACAGAATTAATTAACTATTATTAGGTACTTTAGGAAATTTAAAATATCAGAGACTGTTTTCTGATTTTTAATTGAAAACATGACAAGATTAACTTGCCGCTGTAAAATTTTTCATCCGACTTTTCATGTCGGCAAGGCCATCCTCATCTATTTTAAGTTAACAAGGATATGAATGTTTGATTTTATGTTTATTGCACCTTATCACTTTTGTAATTATTAAATCAGTAATCCTTTTCCCCACTTCTGGAATTATTTCAGTTGCGCATTCACAAATTACTTCTTCCATTATTTCACACATTCACAGTTCTTAAATTTAAACTTCAAATTTTAGATACCTAATGCCTGTGGATGGTACAAAGAAAATAACCTCCGTCTGATGTCAAAAAATGATGTATTTGTCATATAATTTATATTACTGGTCGAGAGGTAGCTTACCTGCCTCTCACCCAAAAGTCCCGGGTGCGATTCCTGGACGTGGCAATGGGAAATACTGTGGAAGGGATTTTTCCATACAAGGTTCTTCTAGAGCCTTCCGGGATAAAGGGGGTCGTAATTACATGTGATGTTATTATTATTATTATAAAATTTATTAAAGAATCTAATGAGCTGTAAGTATTATATTATTTCTTTCTATCTACTGAGCTGCTCTTATAGAAAAAAAATGGATTCAAACTTTTAATTTTCTAGACGTTTATTTCTACTTTCTACCACAAGGTAGAAAAATTATAGTAACAAGGAAATAAAAAACATGCTGTTATAGTGAAATTTGTGCTTTTTACCTAATAAATGGCAATCAAAATATAGATTAAGCTGTATTTTATCACTCGTCCTCAAACCCACCATTTCATATATAATAAGGCGGTGTTTTTGAGGACTGTCCCCAAAGCTACCGTTAGGTGACTGATTCTTATGAGGACGGTCCTCAAAAGCACCAAATGTCCTCAAAGATACCATTCTGTACCACAAAACGTCCTCAAAACTACCCTTTGACATATATATATATATATATATATATATATATATATATATATATATATATATATATATATATATATATATATATATATATATATATATATATATATATATATATATATATATTGATAAAGGGTATGTTGTGGCCTCCAAATTAGATACCAAAGATACGTTGTCACCTCATATATAACGTTATGGCCTCCGATTTCGGAGGCGACAACGTTTCTCCTATTTTTCATCGGTTTTGGAAAGAAGGTGACATCTAGAGTTCAAAAACGAAAATTTGTTCGGAGGCGACAAAGTACCTTCCATACTCACAAATAAATATTTTAGTTCCTATATATAACGCTGGCGCTGATGTCGCATTCAGTATTCAATGAGAGCACGTTATCACCTCCTTACCCTTAAAAAGGCAACGTCGCAGGACATTTCAGCATATTATGGGCGAGTTGCTTTATTCACGGGTTGATCCACCAGATGTGTTTTATCTCGTTCTAACCTCGGACATAGAACGAGATAAAACACATCTGATGGATCCACCGGTGAATAAAGCAACTCGCCCTATGAGATTGGATAGTGATAATTTAAATATGTCATCAATTATGTCATTTGAACATCCTAAATTATAGTTATTGTTTTATTTACGTGGCATACTGAAAATTTTTGCAGAAAACCGGAATGATACAATATATCAGCTTTGAAATTTTTCATAATTCAAGAAGCTATATTTCAAGATATGATTGGAATAGATATTAAGTATAATATATTATATATTTTTGGAGAAATAAAACAATATAACTTACTTTTAGCTTAAGACGTATAATTTCATGCACATCTGGAGATTCTTTGTAAAATGTAATGTAAGACTAAAAAGTGGGTGAGAACGAGTCAGACTGTACAGGCCAGTACAGGGATATTATCGAAAGATTAACCCCTTATGACATTTTTATTCTTCTAAGAAAATAATGGTAAATACAAAAGTTGTGCGAAATTTTCCCGCGATCTCACCGTATTTATCGAAATTACAATTATACAGGGCGTTCTGGAGATACAAACCTAACTTGTTTTTCTAAATGGAATAACCCTGTATGTTTTTATATTTTTGAAATCTACGCATTATCCCGATTCCGACGATATACCAGGTGACCACGAAATGACGCTCGTCTCTATATCTTCTTGGTTTTACAAGATATGAATTTCAAAGTTGGGCACGTCAAATAACAGGTAAATATGCATTATTTTGACCGCTTTTTTACTTTCAGTCGCTTTGAGTTTCACCGGAAATGACACTAACTTTGATTTTTTAAATGGAACACCCTATAGATTTTTACATTTTTGGATTCAGGAGGTCATTTTGGATATATGTAGTTATGGCATATTGAGATAAAAATATTAATACTGACATTTTTATGAGCAAATTAAATTTTTTACTAGGCGGCCGTAATCCCAAAAAAATATTTTATTTCATCCCGTCCGGAAAGTACAACAGTACAGTATTCATATGAGGCCGGAAAATGAGACATTACGGTATCAGAGCCGGCAAAGTACCGGAAACCACCGGAAACTTATTACGAACCAATCACAAACTGTTATTATACCTTTTGACAGTTGTTTGACATATAAAAATCAACCGTAAATTAAAAAATAGTGTCAAATGTCAAATGACATAAGAAAATAACCAAGTGTCAAATTATACAAAAATGCTAATATACAAGAAATGACGGGATGAAATAAAATATCATTCGACACACGTCCGTGAGGTGTTATTCCAGCCTCGTTTAGATATTCTAGACTCGGCTCCTGCCGTCGCCTCGTCCATAATATCTACTCGACTGTAACAAGTCACCTTCCGGACTTGTGACGAAAATTACTATTGTTATGCTTCAGTAATTAATAAAAAATACAATTATGACGTTATGCCATATGGCATTTGTGTTAAAAAATCTTAAACATTTCGGAAATCATTTCTCCAAATTAACTATCCTTTTTTAATGGCACCATGGTGGTACACTACGTTATTTCAATAAAGCATTTTATTACCGATTACTTGGTACCAAGGACTTCACTATATCTTTATATTGTAATACATTAATATACATAAGAATAACATTTAACTAGAAATGAAAAAAAGTCAATATTTAACAGTGGATCTTTATCAAGTAGATGCCTTTGATCTCTTGAATCTAAAGATGTAAAAATATATGCAGGGTGTTTCATTTAAAATTCCAAAGTTAGCATTATTTCCGGTGAAACCAGAAGCGACAAAAAATGTTAAATCTGTTGAATTAATGCATATTTAGCCGTTATTTGAGGTGCCCACATTAGAAATTTATAACTTGTAAAACCAAGAAGAGATAGAGGCAAGTGACATCTTGTGGTCATATTCTTGGTTTTAAAAGATATGAATTTCAAATTTGGACACGTCAAATAACGGCTGAATAATATTTATTAATTCGACCAATTTATCATTTTCCGTTGCTTCCTGTTTCACCGGAAATTATGCTAACATTGGATTTTTAAATGGAACGCCCTGTATATTTTCACATTTTTTATTCAGCAGGTCAGATGCTAGAGATCCACAAATATGAGTTTTTTTTTTCATTTATATCTTTTTGAATGTTATATTATTCTTATGTATTTTTATGTATTATAATATGAACAAATCCATCATGGTGCCATTAAAGAAAAATAGTTATCCTGAAAAAATTATTTTCAAAATATTTCAGATCTTATAACACAAATTTCATATGATATAATACCATAATTGCATTTTTTGATTAATTATTGAAGCAAAATAAAACATATTTTTGAGATCACGGCCGCCTGGATGAAAAATTAAGTTTGCTCATAAAAATGTCTGCCAGTAATATTTTTATCTCAATATGCCATAACTGTATCCAAAATGACCTCCTGAATATAAAAATGTAAAAATATATAGGGTGTTCCATTTAAAAAACCAAAGTTAGTCACATTTCCGGTAAAACCGGAAGTGACAGAAAATGAAAAATCAGTCGACATAATGCATATTTAACCGTTATTTGACGTGCCCTAATTTGAAATTCATATCTTGTCAAAACAAGAAGATATAGGGACGAACGTCATTTCGTGGTCACCCGGTACATGTATTGTATGTTTGCTCAACTTTTTGCTCAACTTCTTCTAATATAAATTTTTGCAAAATATGTAGAAAAACAGGGTTGCCTTGAAAATTATATTGGTTAGAAATACCATTCTGCATTTTATTTTGTTATTTTATACTAGGTAAATCATGTTTTTACAAAAAAAACATATTTTATGAAAAGGTGTTCCACATGCCACATAACAATCAATAATGCCATTTTTTTATTCGATTGAACAAGAACCATTTTGACTTAAAAATGTATAGCCACCAAAACTAGGGCTAGTAAGAGAAATCCTCCTATATTTTCACATAATTAATTGGATCGCGGAGAAAACCGCATGTTTTTGATGTTGAACTGATCATCTGTGCAACGTAACATGTTTCAAAAATTCCTATTTAATTAATAAAATAAAGTAGAAAAATATAAAATTTTCGTGGCAAAATTGATTCTTTTTATTTTGCAGACATTGATATTTGATGTCTATTGGGCAATTAGGCCAAGCGGCAAGTATATTTTCGCCACAAATTGATAATAGCATCTTGTTTCACAGACATAAAAAATATGTCAAAAGTGTGATTACCTCCGAGGTCGGAGACTACCCTTAATTTTGCAATTTAGGTACAATAATCCGGTTTTCTAGCAATAACTGGTATCCTATTCATCCTACGTGAGAAATGGTGGTATACAAAATTGAAGATATTAAAATTCTCTATAAAAGATGCCCTACGCATATTTTTTTGCTCAGACCAACGGTTTTTTAATACTAACCGCACAAAATTGAAAAATTCGTGACGGTCACAGCGAGCGAAAACCTTTGGTCTGAGCAAAAATATGTAAAGTTTATAGAGAATTTTAATGTCTTCAATTTTGTATACCACTATTTCTCTCGTAGGGTGAATAGGAAGCACCTTATCGTTAAAAAACCAGATTTTAATATATAAATCGCACAATTAAGGGTAGTCGCCGACATCGGGGGTAATCACACTTTTGATATGTTTTTTATGTCTCTGAAACAAGATCATTAAGAAAAAAAAATGTTTTATCAATTTGTATTTTTTTGTGGGTTTTTTCGTCCTGCCGCCGTATGGACTAAAAAGGTTGGATCAAATATACAATACATATACAGGGTGAATCAGTTTTAATGGGATAAACGCAAACGAATAATAATAATAAAATTTTGTTATATAAACATATCCTCAAAATTTTTTATTTTTTATCTTTGAAACGGGAAAAGATATTTCAGTCAAATTTGGTATATGATAGTTTTGGACAAAACCACATTCATTCTTGTGCTCCTTAACATTAACACAAGATCCAGTGGCATACAAATCGGGGCCATCTGATCCCCTTTTTTAAAAAAGTGGACGCGTCTGGGTTTTTTTAAAGATTTATAATAATTTTTATAATCGTTTGTCAATTCTAAGTAAATTAGGTCTCTACAAGTGTTAACCATAATGTATTTGATTTTGAGTTATTTTCCTATTTGTTATTAGAAATGTATAAAAACTTGAAACCTGGCAAGATGTTGTTTAATGGAAAATTGAATTAAATTGACGACTTATTTTAATTATAAATATAAATGTCTGTTTAGTTTAATCTTTTGACAATAAACTCTTACACCTTAATTGAATTAAAGGTTTTTAATAGATTTACGTCAAAGTTGAATACATATTAAATATAATAATGCAATAAATTCCAATAATATAGCATTCTTACAGTTGCTTTAAATATTAATAAGTTGTATCAATTTCAAAAGTCTCGCCAGTTTTCCATTAATGACGTCAAAAACGGACGGTCTCGTTATTGGTTAAAGTCCAAATAAATTCGTTCGTGCACGTGACGTCACAATACTAACCTCAAAAATATGTAATTTTTACGATTTTCAAATATGCTGCTTTTATCAAAATTTCTGCTCCTGTACTATGAACTAAAATCTTGTTCAGTGCATTATTAATGAAGTTTTAATTGCCTTAATCTAATAAAATAAGATTGTTTTTGTTGGTTGGAAATCCAATCTATAATTAGCTGCCTATTTTTAATAATCTACAAAATTAAAACTGCAGGGTGTCCCGAAATAACGTGAAAACCTCTTACGGGTATTTCCTCATCAAGAAATAAATATAATCTCTTATGTACAGTAAAGTCGAGAACGGCCTCCTTGAGCCGCTAGATCTCCTCAAAAGGGGGCACCAAAAAGTGATTTGATTTTTTTTTTTTTTCGAAAGTGACTATAGCTGGCGGAATGAAATTTGGCACGACTTTGTACTTATGGAAGGTCTTCTTAATAGGTAAAAGTTAACAGGAGTTAAATTATTATGCATATACAGGGTGTCCCGAAATTAGTGGTCATCATTTTACCAGTTTGTTCAAAAATAAGGCAAGAAGTTCCTACAAATATAGCCACAGAAAGGCTTCCTAAGGGAGCTACAACCCTTTAAAAGTGCTTCCTTGATGATGGTTTTTAGTTAATATTTCCGAAACCGGTGAAATTAAAAACATGAAATTTTGGTCAATTACTAATCATTTTATGACCAATAAGGTAGTGTAAAAATGAATCAAAAATTTCATTCAGGGGTGGAGTAAAATGCCCCACAACTTTTTCGCATGTAAGTTTTTCCAAATTTTGGTAGCAAATTATGGAATACCAGAGTTCTTTCTGCAATAAAGGTATTCTAGTTGTACTTTGATATGGCGCACCGTTTTCGAGTTATTTGAGTTTCTGGAAAACAATAATCACAAAAAAATCACAACGTTACGAGTAGGATGCACAGTTCTCTAGGTACTTAGTATCTAATTAATAATAGAATTATGCTGAAATGATCGCTTCCAGGGCGCTACTGCAAAAAATAATAATAGGACAATTTTATTAGTAATTACTAATTAAATGTAAAGTTTATGTTAATAGGCCTATGACTTTGCTAGAATTAAAACAAAAAATATGAGAAGAAATTAATAGAATTCCACCTGAGATGTGTTTAGCAGTTTTTAATCACATGGAGAAGGTATTGCAGGAGTGTTTTGACCGAAATGGAAGGAGCTTCGACAATATAATTTTTAAAACATAAAATCCGCCTATATTGTGTGTATTTTTGCAGTAATAAATTTATTTTAAAACTTCAAGCAAATTTATTATTAGCCTTTAAAAAGGGAATTCCATTCCTGGACACCATGTATAAACCACAATAGTTGAAATGTTTTATTGTGTATTTTAAGTCCCTAAAGGAGTAGTTTGTTATTTTCCTTATGTTTTATATCTTAATTCCTCTGGTTCTTATCACCCCCAATCATGATTAGGTACCACGTATCTTGGGCAATGGGAGTCAAAACAACTTCTTTTTAAGAAAATTAACCAGAATTAATCAGAACGGTATAAAACTAGTCAAAAAAATATATTTTTTAACCTTAGTTATTACATTTTCGAAAGCAAATACGTTTCTTAAGCTGTAAAACTTATTAGCAATTTAATAAAAAATAAAATGTAATATATTATATTTTATTAGTAATATATTAAAGTAATATATTAAAGTAATTTATTAAAGTGATATATTAAAATGTAATATATTACATACCGCGTATAGATATATATATATATATATATATATATATATATATATATATATATATATATATATATATATATATATATATATATATATATATATATATATATATGTTGTATCTTATCTTTTACTGTTTTATATTTATTGCAAATTTCGTGAACAATATTATTTATACCACCAGCATCTGCATGCGTATCAGTCAGGTTAGCCATGGATGAAAAGTTTGCTTTTCGAATTTTTTCAATTATTCTGTAAGGCATAAGTGTCAAATTAATTGTTTTTCATCCATGGCTAACCTGATTGATACGCATGCAGATGCTGGTGGAATAAATAATATTGTTCACGAAATTTGCAATAAATAAAAAACAGTAAAAGATAAGATACAACATATATATATATATATATATATATATATATATATATATATATATATATATATATATATATATATATATACATCTTGCTATCTTTTCTGCGTCTTTCCATTTTGCAGCGATTCTGCGTCCATCAAAGTATACTTAACTATTTGACAGTCTGCAGATAAGGCAGGGCCCTGTTCACTTGAAACTGCAAAGTATATTAAAATATCGTTATTAGTTATTGTGATATTAGCAATTTTACATTATGCGATGATTCGGCGTCCTTACATTTTACTATCATTTCGACGTCCGATGTATACTTCATAAAGTTTACATTATACAGACTTTTCAGCGTCCAACACTGTTGCCAGTTTTACATTTCCAGCTCAAAGTGGTTGTGAATAGAATATTCATCTTCGACTTACTTTCTTGATAGAAGAACTACAGGTAGGTACTTCTAACTGTTTACATATGCATGAATATGTTTTTTACAAATTTAATATTGGTTATTATACTTATTTAATGTATTCAAATATGTAATTTCTAATAAACAGATAAACATTGATAATAACCATAGAAAGAACTTTTTTCGCATTTTGACTGATAATATGCTATTTTACTAAATTCAAATTCGTTTAATAAATTGGCACTTTACTACATAAAATGTGACTTTACTATTATAGTAATGTCCGTGTTAATACAAAACAGTTTGACAGAAGTTCGAAGTGGCTTCTCGAGCGGCATTTAAAATGCCTTTAAACCATTTTTTAAATTGTTTTCAGTAGCAAGATTCAGTTTTATAATTAATAATAACTTAAAATCAATTCGACTCACAAAAATTATACGTTACTGTTATTACATACATAAACAAAGCCGTGTCAGTTAGTTACTAGGTTACGGAAATCTTGCATTAGTACTACTATGACATTTTAAACTTTAAACTTTGTAATGCTTTTTAATATACAGTATATGCTTATAATCACCTGCTAACACAAAATACGAAAAAATAGTATAAACAAATCTCATTAGAAAAGCAATTTTACTAAACTCATATAGTTTTTGAGTTACTCGCTCTCTACGCTCGCTCGTACTCAAACACTATATTCGTTTAGTAAAACTTTGCTTTTCTAAACTTGTTGTTTAATGTACTATCACTTTACAAAAATATCCATTTTATAATACAAGTATGGAAAAAAGATTGTTTGTATGTGCTTGTGTGTGGATATAGTGTGTGTGTGTGTGTGTGTAAATTTATAGTGTTGTATTTTTAAATGATTAAGTATAAATACAACTTGTTAAGTTGTTAATAATTATTTGAAAGTATAACTTAATTATACTTTCCTCTTTTTGTAGTATTTATGTGAATATCTATTCATAAAATAATTATGAATTTTAATTTTGTATCAACAGATTGACATACAAATCGACGCAAATAAAAGACATTACTATTCGTGATTTACTGAAACATGAAAATCTAGATGAAGCAACTTCAGAACAACTTTTTCTGATTACAATACATCCTTCTAGCTAAATCGAGGGAAGTAAAGACTTGATGACGTCATCCAATAGCACAGAAAACATCACTGAGTTGGACATCAAAAATTGAAGTTATAGTGAATATACCGTTGCGTTTTAATACATTTGTGTTATAAAAATTTTGATTTAGGTAGGTACATGATAATAAACTTTTACAATAAATATTTTAAATGTTTCATTCTTTCTTTTTAAAAGACTTTTCATTCCATCAAATTTGGTGAAATTCTGAGCGACTTCAAGTTTGTCTAAAATTCGTCCAGAGGCGTGCATCAATAGATTAAATGTAAATTTTCTGGAAAACGGCTTGTCATATTAAAAAGTAATGTAAATGTAAATGTAATGTAAAAGAGAGACATAAACTAATACATACTTATTTTATCTAGTTTGTTAAAGTTGGCTACATCTCTGTAGAGTACATAAAAAACGTCGGCGCCTCTGACGACTGTATGTATAATAATAATAGTAAATAATTATAATAATAATTTATTTAGCTCAGGCAAGTTTACAAAATGCAGAAGATTTTAAACAAATTTTAGCCAACCCACAAAAGAAAAATCTTGAAAGTGGGTTGGTGCCAAGTGCCAAGAGACATTAAATTTTTATTTTTTATTGCTTTATTGAATGAAACTGGAAACATGGGAAAATATCAGTGGCGTACTACTTTTTTGTAAAAAAGAGCCTTAGTAAATCCATATATCTACGCCCATGGTTAAGTAAAGTAGTGGTTTGTTATTCTAAAATAGGTCTCTAAATTGTATGTAAAGAATTGGCAAGTTTGGATTCGATACTTCTTAGCATTCTGGAAATATAAATATAAATCCGTATTTATTTTCAAACTTTAACACCCTGTATCTCGAAAACTAAGCATTTTTCAACCTATGTTTATAGGAACTTTTTTTAATAATTTTCAATTGTCTATCGATTGTTAAAGTCCTGCTACAAAAACTGGAACACCCTGTATAAATAAGTTTAAGTAAATTATTTCTTTCCTTTTCTTTTTTGGGATTTATTACCACATTCCTCGAGATTCCTATCCAAAAAATTCGATTTATCTAAAAAATATTCAAATTAACCAGTTTAAAACTGGGAAATAACCTCTACGCCTTTAACGTAATGTCAGAGGATCAGTTAGAGGGTGTTTTTTTGACAACTAATAGGAATTAAATTAATACAAAAATACTGCGCTGACGTTTCGGAAACTATATCCGTTTCCTTTTTCAAAGTTTAGGCTTTAGATTTTTATGTAACGTGTAGAATAACCATACATCATTTCCATAAATACTTATCATAGAAATGTTGAAAAATATACTAAATAATATTAATTTTATTGAGTTCTTCTCTCAACATTGGTACCCAGTTGAACAAAATTCTACCGAACAATTTGATACGCATTTATCTTCATTAAGTAAAATTATTGCAGATTCCTTGATTTTTCTTTTTTTGAAAAAGGAAACGGATATAGTTTCCGAAACGTCAGCGCAGTATTTTTGTACTAATTTAATTCCTATTAGTTTGTAATGGTGCCTACTTATTACGGTGCTTTTTGTCAATATACTTACGTAATCTTTTTATACGGAAATCTCGGGCGCCAGTCCTTTAATTTTTAAGTGCAAAGAACTACACTTTTTTGGCTCTCCTATTGGGAGAACAACCCTGAATAGCGAAACAGCTGAGATACGGAATAGCCAGAGGTCAGAGCTGGAGATCTATCTAATGGATTTCGACCATACTGCTCAAACGGGTTAACCAGAAATAAATGACAGAAATAATAACTCGTGAATTTTACCTCTTTAAAATAACGTGTTTATTCAGTAGTAATAATTAACAAATTAATTTACTCTAAAACCTCCACGACTGTACAGTCGAGTGTGTATAAAACTATTTCAAAATGATTAAAAACAAGTCAAGCTGGCAATCAAGAATCTTTACGCGATTTTACGGCGGAATTTTCGGATACGTTGGATTAATGAATTACTATGTACGACAAGCAATCGGACCTTTCCAATAGGATGTATTATAAACAGCGGGCAATCCATTAGCTATAGATATTTGAAGCTATACGGAATATTTAAACACACGGCAAACTACTGCCACAAACGCAGAGCTATTTGTTAATGATTATGTTGATGAACGTAAGTTTTTCGAGTCAACTCTATGCAGATCACCTTTATGGATGGCCCTAGCGAACAGATCCAACCAGTTGATGCATATAATGACTATTTGGTTTAACGTAGGTTTTCCGGTAACCTATTATGCATGGAGGCCTTTAAGATGGCCCTAGCGAGCAGATCTCAGCAGCCGATGCATATATTAGCAAACAAAAGACCAACCAAGAAATGAGCTCTAGTTTGATTGGGTAGTGCACTACAACGCTACGTACGGACAAAAAGACCTCTGAATATCTATATTTAACTAAAGGTAGTACCTGCAAATTGCAGTAGGCTACGGCGTATTCTTACCAAAATTATTCTCAACTAATTTTCTATCAAACTAAATTTACTATTTAACTCGGAACGGCGGTACGGAAATATTGACGGCTTCGGATTGATCTTCAATTGCTGGCGGTAAATCGGATCTGATCTTGCGGTTTATTTCGGAATGAACCTGGACTGCGGCCGACTTTCTCGGAATGAGGACGAAGTGAGCGCTCCTCTCCCTTTTGTAACCTTTATGACGTATCTAGGTCGCGTGATAGAGGGGCGGTCACCGACTTGAAACGAAGGATTCGGATGCACAACCCGGTGTAACTTGCAGAGGTCCAGCGGATTATGCAGTTAGGCGCATCAATTCAGGACATATATAACCGGAAATTAGTTACTTGCAATTTCTATACTATATTGCTAAAAGAAACGGATTAAAACGGGCAAGGATTAACATTTTTAGTAACGAATGATTTTTATTTCCGACTCGGCCATTATTTATAATAATTCTCGGATTTTGTTTATACGGGGGATTGTCGAAAATTAATCAATTAATTACTTGACTGCTTGTTTGCCAACGGACCTTTTAACAACTCATTAATAACTTAACTAGAACAGGACTTACTTACTAAAACAGCGGCAGGGTGTACCCAAGTGACGGTAATATTTAAAGCAAAAATGAACATTCCTTGATTGGAAAAATCACTTCGTTACAAGTTGTCAAAAAAACACCCTCTAACTGATCCTCTGACATTACGTCAAAGGCCAGTTTTAAACTGGTTAATTTGAATATTTTTTAGATAAATCGAATTTTTTTGGATAGGAATCTCGAGGAATGTGGTAATAAATCCCAAAAAAAGAAAAGGAAAGAAATAATTTATGAAATGCCACAAATAACATTTAAACAATAAGTTTAAGTAAGTTAGGTGTCCCTGGATTTTTAGATATTAGATTTTAGTATAATTCTTGATATTTTGAATTCATTCTATAGCAGGATATAGGGAAAATTTTCAAAAAATTATTGGTTGACCCTGTATACATTATGTCTGACTCGTGGTGTGAGTATAATGGTGTGGCGGTAAGGAGTCGTATTCTTGATATTTCTGCGCATGACATCATACTCGGGAGATCGATTTAAATTGTCAATTTCATTTTAGTTATACATTTTCTGAAAAAATTACACATAGCAGCTTTTTCAATTTTGCAATTAAATCAGCAAATTTTTTTGGTAAAGAGAGATCTTACTATTGTTTTTTATTAGCTAAGCCAGGTTATTAACATTTAAAGTGAAATGTCAGGTATAGTCGGTATCCAGATCGTGACGTCACGAGATGCGCACCGCTTCACCATTATACTCACACCACGGTCTGACTTAATGCATTACAATTATAATGTCACATTATTAAACTGCCACTATCTGCACTGGCTGGAACACTAACAGTGTTGCCACTTCGCAGGACGCAGAATCATTTGTAAAAAGGATAAAACTATACGATAGAGAAGATATACGCTGGCGATGTAAGAGCACCTGGTGGTGAAATGTCTGAACTTCATTTATATACTTTTTTACATTTTACGGACGCTTCTGCGTCCACACAAGAAATTTTGATTTGATTATATCGATGACATTATTAGATTTACAGCACTCTATATTATGTTGCCGAAATTGATGTAATCAACAGATTTAATGTCAAATTAATAGAGGTCACTCCAACCACTAATAGTCAGATTATCATGCAAAAACCTTTCTGCGTCCGTATACGGACGCAGAAAGTCGGTGGACGCAGAATTATATGTAAATTTCAAATGTGTGGACGCAGAAAAGATAGGAAGATGTATATATATATATATATATATTTGAAATTACAAAAAAACACAGATTTGAAAAATGTAAAAAAATATAGGGTGTTCCATTTAAAAAAATGTAAGTTAGATTTGTCCCGCTTTTATGGAACACCCTGTATATTCTTTGCAGGGGTTTTAAATGAGTTCATTTGATTCACTACAACTTTTATTTGAAAAATTTTTTCCTAACTCGAAAAATAAAGAAAATAAAAGGGTGGCCCTTTTCGTTGGATAACCCTGTACAGTAGTAGAGATCCTACAATATATTTAAAAGGAGTAATAAGATTGGGAATCTCCAAAAACATAAATGTAAGTAACGTTTTTATCAAATCCTAATATCTTCGAATGAAACAAAGGTTGAGTACAATTTAATAACATTTTGTCCTCTTTTTGTTTCGTAAGCTCTTTATTCGAAAAGTATTTCTGCCTAACCCATCTAGTAGAAGTTAGGGATACGTAAAACTTTACTGCGGTATTTATATTCAGCTCACTATATGTGTGTAAACCCCACAAGTTACAACTTTCATAGTAAATAATTAAACATGTGTCGAAGAGGACGGTGTAGCTCAAGGGGCTATACAGCTATAAATTAGGTGCTTGAGGCATATAATGTTCGTAAGTAGTGTCATTAGGGTTAAACAAAACAAAGCGGCATATTGCTTTATGGAAGATTCCAATTATTTATGTATAAGGCATTGTTCTTGATTACATTAAATGGTATTCCTTTGTTTCAGTACCTGGTTACTAATAATTTTTGCATATGGATATTATGTTAAATTATATTTCAGTATTAATATCCAAGTTGAAATGAATAGTTATTAAACACGCAACAAATTAAATAGTTCAGAAGGGGAAGGTATTTGACGGAACTAATACATAATAAGCTGGAAATGGCTGAATACTGTCCGTATAGCTTTATAACTAACATACGAAAAGGTCCTATTCCAATTTGACATAAATCGCGGAATAAAGTTTTTCCTTTCTTTTTTTTTTAGACGATGCTGTTTTCTATAATAATTTTCTTGAAGATAGAATGAAGGACGAAACATTTTGGTGGCTGTGATTTCTTCAGTAACCTTGCGATGCAAAATTCAAAGATGACATCAGATTTGGTATATTAGATCTAGTTCATGATATGCATTATATCTGACATATTTTCTGAATCGATAAATCGATAATTAAATCATTCCACTTTTGAGCATTTATAAATATTTCAATTTATCACTATTGCTATTTACTACAACTGCCTGCTTTGAAATAAAAATACAAAATAAGTTATTTATTTCACAAAATGAAAATGTATGTTGATCAATCACTTAAAAACAATCTTTTGTAAGACTTACGTGCATGAAGACTAGGGTAAAAAGGGGAATGATTGACCTTTGTGTAGTGATTGGCCAAGTAGCATTTAGTGACGATTAATAATAAATCGCAATACAATATTCTAAGTTGGTATTGTTTCTGAAAAGATCGACTTTTGATTTCATAATGTGGTAACTTTCATTTCAGTTGGTAGCACTGCAAAAATATGGCAGCTACCTAAATCAGGTGATCAGATGATGTGTGCGTTTTCGTCGATTTTGTTAGAAAAATCATAAGCAGTCGGGGAGTTAGGTAAGTCGATTATTGCAAAATCTATTTGAAATAAAACTTTCTGATAATTCTCAGTTGATCAATATGTGTTTAGGTATCATTTAAAAATGTGTATTTGCTTGTTTATTCTTTTTTCCTATTATTACAGGCCAATTTAATACTACAAGAAAAATCCCAGCCAATCATTGCCTAAGGATAGAACCTACAATTGTTGAATATTACCTGTTATGAATAAGTTATGAACGGTTTTGTTTAGTAAACTTAAAAAAATGCATTTAAAGGGTCATGGGCAATACTTGGTAGGGGGTCAATTATTACGTTTTAGTAGGCCAATCACTACACCAGGTTAACGTTTTTTCTTTTAGATTCAACATGCCGAAAGTATTGGAAGGTGTAAAATATTCAGAAGAAGATATAAGAAATGCACTAGATGCAGTTGCAAATGGCCTTCCGCTAAGAGAAGCATCTAGTATAAGTATAAGATGCCTCGGGCGACAATTCAATTCAGGAAAAGAGGAAAAGTGACAAATTGAAAAAATCTAGTGTTGGTCCTAGTCCTGTTTTAACCAGGGAGGAAGAATCTACTTTGGTACGATGGATTCATGAAAACACCAGTAAGGGATTTCCTAAAATGAAAGAAGATCTCCAACTGTCCGTAAGAAATTCCTTGACAAAAACCCTAGACCAAACGCTTTCAAGGAAAATTTCCCTCACGACGCATGGTACAAAGCATTCCTGCGTAGAAAACTTTTCCTAACAAGCAGAGGCTCCCAGAGACTGTAACATCAGCTAGTGCAAATATATCAAAAAGGATATCAGGAAATGGTTTCACGACATAGAATTCTACCTGCATTCCAAAGATTATGATAATATACTGAAAGATGCCTCTCAAATACTGAATGGTGAAGTCTTAAATGTCTTAAAAATATCTACGAGGTTGAACACGCATCGTCAAAAAGCATCATTGCAGTTATGTTTACATTTGTGGCGAATGGTTTGGTTTTACCACCAATGATTATATTTCCTGGCAAACGTAAAAGAACTGATATAGTAGAATCTGTTCCAAATGACTGGGGTATTAGTGTGACTGACACTGGCTGGATGAAGGCCGAAGTGTTCTATGAATACATTTTGAATATTCTTTATCCAGTGTTGAAAAAAGAAAATGTTCAGTTTCCCATTATCCTGTATGTAGATGGGCATAGTACTCATTTAACGTATCTATGAATTAAGTTAACTTAACTTAACTAAGAAACTGGAAATAATCCTTGTTTGTTTGTATCCAAACGCAACAAAGATTCCGCAACCAGCCGATGTGGCAGCTTTTAAACCCACTAAAGTTAGTTGGAAAAAGGCTGTCCTAGAATGGAGACGAGGTCATATGAACGATACCTTGACAGAAAAAAAAATTTAAACCTATTTTCGAAAGAGTAATAGATGAATATGGAAAAACAAACGCTATAAGGAATGGATTTAAAGCGACAGAATTATTCCCATTCAATCCTGACAATATAGACTATACCAAATGTCTTGGAACAGAAAGTGGCGTTGAACCGAATAATTTGGAGATACAGAATACAAAAACAATATCGTTAGGAAATTGTGGGTAAACGTAAACTATCAAAAATGATGGAAGAAGAAAATTGGTCCAACTGTGAGGACTAGGCATTACTACATAAAGTTTGGAAAGGGTTTTTTAAAAGTAATGAAAAGAAAGTTTCTACCGACGTATTACAATTTTTAAAGGTAACAAAAAAATTTAAATTAGTTTGAATGAGAATGAATTATAATTGAAGATGTCGAAGAAAATGATACCAAGAAAAATTATGAGACTGACCATACTACAAGTCATATCTTAACAGAAGAAATTAGAATGTCTGATCAATTATTAAAATGTGATTATTTAGCAGGAAGTGTAGAAACCGTTGAGACTGATATAGATGCCTAATTATTTTCTGAACAAGAACCTTTATGCTTGATATAATAATAATAATAATAATAATATTTATTTACTCAAAACATATATGTACAACCAATAAACAATATAAAGAAAAAGTTATAAGCAAATAAATATGATTTACCAATAAGTGACTTAACACTTGTTTTGGATTACAATGTAAATGACACGGAAATATATTTTTAATTTTAAGTATAATAGAATAAAATAAAATAAAAGTAGACTTATACAACATAAATTTTCTAATACTAACACATTTAGATATTTAGAATTTTTAAGAACTTCTTCAAGTGACATTTTATAATAAGTAGCAATATAAACACTATAATAAGTAGCAATATAAACACTAATATGATAGGTGCTAGTTATTAAAACTATCAGAAGAATATTTTTTTTATTATTTAGCACATCTACATAATATATGCACTTGTACACGTAGTTACATACCTACATACACACATACGCACACATGCACAGGAATTAATTAATTATGTTTTAGATCTATGATATCATTAATTAGACGCCTTGGATGTTTAAGTATATAATCTTTTAGTATTTTTTTAAATGAATATTTGTTGCTTTTATTTTGTATCTCACTAGGTAAAGTGTTGTACGCCCTTGGAGCTAAAAAGGTATGGGACCTTTGCCCGATAGTTTTTGTCATGAACGGTATTGTATACATTTTTTTTTTCCTAGTACCATACGTGTGAGAGGGTAAATTTCCTATATTTTTAACAAGATGGTAGTTTATATTTATATTATAGTAATATAGTTGTCTAATATCGTATAACCTTGCTTCCATGTATAACAGATCTGACGGGTACATCGAGTCCCTAGATAGCATTATTTTTAAAAATCTTTTTTGGATGATTTCTAAAGGTATTAAATGAGTTTTAACAACACCACCCCATGCAAGTATACAATAATTTAGATGACTTTCCACAAGAGAATGATAAAGTATTTTTAATTGGTTGAAATCTAGAATATTTTTTAAGTACCTGAATTTATATATAATAGTTTGCAGTTTTTTTATAATATAATTTATGTGTATATCCCATCTTAAATGCGAATCTATAAAAACACCTAAATATTTTATTTTTCCTTCGGGTAATATCGTGCAGTGTTTTCCTAGGATATTTATATCAAGGCTTTTGAAAGATGGCTCATTTGATTTGTTGCAGCTGAAAGGTAAGTAATGCGTTTTTTCAAAATTAATTGTTAGTAATCTATGATCAAACCAGTTCTTTATTAGAGCTAAATCAGTTTCAGCTTCGATTTTAAGTTCGTTCCATGAATTTGCTTTATAGAATATGGCAGTATTGTCGGCAAATCCTATAATTTCCCCCCTGCTTCGTAATGAAAATAATCCATTTATGTAGATTGAGAACAAAACGGGCCCTAGAACTGTTCCCTGTGGTACTCCATATTTTATCCACTTTGGTTCACTTACTTCTTCATTTATTTTTACACGTTGTGGCCTATTTGATAAGTAGCTTTTAAATAATTTAATTGTAACACCTCTAATACCATTGTTTTCTAATGTATCTAACAACAATTCATGGCTAACTGTATCGAATGCCTTCGATAAATCTAAAAATGTACATAAGCATGGCTTACCTTCATCCAGAGCAGAGTAGATCTTAGTAGTTAATGCCAATATTGCATCTTGTGTGGACACATTTTCTCTAAATCCAAACTGGCTGTTGGAAAGTAATTTATATTTGTTAATGTATGATGTTAATCTTTTCTTTATAATTTTTTCTAATAGTTTAGATAAGTGGGTTATCAATGAAATTGGTCTATAGTTTGTTAAGATTTTCTTGTCTCCTTTCTTATATACGGGTATAATTACAGATTCTTTAAGTACCTCAGGCCATATACCAAGTAATATGCATTTATTAAAAATATACTCTAATGGTTTTAGGATATACTCTGAGACCGATTTCAGAACTTCAGTTTTTATATTATCGACACCTGCAAATTTCTTATTTTTTAGTTCATTTATTAGTTGTCTCAGCTCAGATGTATCTGTTGGTAAAAGTATCATAGAATTTTCAGTTGTATATTTAGCAATTTTGAAATTAGGATCTTTGTTTATTTTCTTGGCTAGATTTTCTCCCATGTTAGTAAAGGTTGTATTAAATTCATTAGCTATCTCTTTTATATCAGTTATTAATTTGTCATTTTCGTTTTTTATTGAACTAATATTATTATCCTTGTAATTTGTTTTGCTTATCTCATTGACTGTTTTCCAAAGGTTCCTTGAATCTGTTTTGTATTTATTTATTCGGTTTTTATAATATTCATATTTAGTTTTTTGTAACAGATTTGTAAGTTTATTTTTATAGCTTTTATATTGTGATTTTAGATCTTCATTGTTTGGGTTCTTTTGCAAGTTTTGAAACATTTCATTTTTTTTATGTATAGATTTAATTAATCCATTGGTAACCCAAGGTGTCAATTTGGTATTTTTTCTCTTAATTTTTTTAAGATAAGTTGAATCGTTTAATGCGATATAGATTGTGAAGTTACTAAATGTTCCAACGAGATTGATGTTCCCTACGTCGTAATGGCAGAAAATTCTACTGCCGATAATAATGTGTTGAAGAATAACGACGATGAGAATATCAGAAATATTTTGATTTGGCCAAAAAGAAAAGGCACCAGAGAAGTCAAAAGAATGCCATATGTTTTAACAGGAACACAATGGAGAAAAATTAAGAAAGAACAAGAGGAAGAAAAAGAAATGACAGAAAACTAAAAAGAGAAGAAAAAAGCTCTGGGTCAAATCAATAACAATAAAGTAAAAAGAGTAAGGACTAGTAATTCAGAAGACGTTGCCTGAGAACCAAAAAACAAGTAACAAGCAAGGATAAGAAATGAAAAAGTGCCAAAAATTAAGTCGAAAACCGCAAGGAAAAAAATGAGTCAGTGGGCGTCGTCTGGGAACAAAAAAATCAAGGTTGAAGTATAAGCATGGAAAAATCAGAAAATAACTAAAAACTTATTTGGTAATGAGGAAATAAATGGATTCAGGAAAGTTAACATATTATTTCTTTCCATTCTTCGGCAGCCAGACAAAACTGATGATACAGAATGTGACAATATTATGTTAGATATTGAACTGTCCCTTCACTTAAATATTATTATTGTTAAGGGAATATGCTGTTCATGTACAAATCATGTTTCTATATTTTCTACTACTTATCTACATACGACTAATTACTACCTGCGAGATGGCCATTGGCCAATCATTGTATTTTGATGGCCAATCACTAGGTAATTGGCCTGATTTTTGTTTCCGTTCTTTATTTTTAAGTTCATAATTTCTTATCATTAAAACAATATAATAACAAGTAAATTCAGTTTGCACCAATTTCAACGATTACCTGTTATATAATTTGATCGAAAATTGAAATACTTAGTACAATTTTAACGAAGCTACATCAATGCTTAAACGGCCAATCACTGCCCGGTTTTCCCTACAGCTGTAATTGGACTGTAAAATGCAAACACAGGAGACTATTGAGCAGTGAATTACTTAATTGGGGGCATTATGTGGTTGCTGATTGCACAAGTAGAAAGGATGGGGTTTACGGTCATGAGATAGTACCAGATATTAGGATCATAATTTTTGTAATTAATTACACTTTTGGTCTCTGAAGATACCACTAGTATTAATTTTGTCTTGTGTCACTTGTCACGTTGTTTCTCAAGAAATATAGCTGCCACGAAAAAAAGTGTGGAATTTTTGGAATCACACTTCTCCACAACCCATCATCTGTAATTAAGTTGTTATTGCTTTGTTTTATTTCTTTTCTTTTTTTGTTTTCTACTAAAATTATCAGTTTCCAATAATGGGTTTTCTAATCAAGTTGTTTGCGTTGGAAAACTTTATGGAGCCTCGCCAGAATATCACCAGATAGAGTTATGGCGCAGTTACCATCATCAATAATTAGGATGAGGAAAAAATTCACAGAAAATCCAACTTAAGTAAAGTTGGTTCATAAAGAAGAGAAGAACATGAGAACAAGGAGACATATTTTTCTTGGGAATTTTATAATATCATGTTATTTACAGAAGTGTTAGGAAATGTAGCAAGTGACTTCCAGCTTATTATGAATTAGCTATTAAACCTACTAATGAGAATAGTAGGCACTAATAACATAAAATGCCTTTAAAGTTCTGTGCTGATTTCTTAAACCAAAATAAGTAAGATGGGAATTCATATGTATTGATTTCGATAATAATTGAGGAAACAGACCATTAATTTATGAAAACTTATTCATAACGTGAAAACATGTATTGACCATCAACTAATAAGTAATCATTACATGTGAAACATCTGTATTCATAGAGCCTTTCAAAAATAAAAACCCATTCACGTCGAAACCCAGGCAAGTCCGGCCGGGTGACGAATTCATCGAGTGTAAAATTGATGCCGCTAGAATAATGTATATTTCCGTTATTTCTCGTTCTCCGCACAATTTCAACTGTTACTAGGGCACTAGATGAGGAGAGAGTTGTACGATTTAATTTTCATATGCTATAGCTAGGGAAAACCAAAACTGTTTCGGTGTTCAAGCATTACAGAGTATCTATGAGGTAAAGTTTAGTTGCTTCAGCTGAGATGACTTTTATTCATGCATAGTTAGGAAGCGTGAATACGATCTGGCGACGTTTCTTGGCCAGTTAAGCGTACTAATTGACTACAGGCTAGTATCACTTATGCCCTTGTAGATACAAGACATACGCGCATCTCAAAAATATTTGAAAATCACTTAAAATGAGAATGGAAAAAAACTATTTTGTGTACACTAAAGATGCCACCTTAAAGTTAATTGACCAAATATTTAGCAGCATTAATAAAAGTTCTCCTTTCACTTGTGTATTTATTGATCTTGCTAAAACCTTCGATATTATAAGACATAAGATCTTGGAAAAACTTTGAAACATGGGTTTTAGAGGCAAAATTCATGAATTCCTGAAGAGGGGTTGGAACCTTTGGTGTAGAACTTACACTTGGAGTAGTTTTCCACACACACCAAAACACTTTTGCACACACTCGACGCGACGGGAGATGATTAAAACTAGTTTTAATCATCTCCCGATGATGCCAACTTGGTTGGCGAAACGCGCGTCGAGTGTGTGCAAAAGTGTTTTGGTGTGTGTGGAAAACTATTCCAAGTGAAAATTCATGAACTATTAAAGAGTTATTTACAAAAGAGTACCCAAATTATTAAAACTGGTAGAACATTGAGTGGCCCTAGAATTGCTCTTTGCAGCTTACCTCAAGGAACTGTTATCGGATCAACTCCATTCAGTATTTAAATAATTTGCTCATCTTGCCACTGGACTCAAATTCTTTCATTTGCAGACGACACTGCAATACTGTTCAGTTAAAGTTTCTGGGAAATATTAGATGAAAGTGTAGTAAGAATCTAAAACTAATAATAGACTGGTTTAATGAACGTCAGTCTCCAATTTTATCGTTGCTTCAAAAATTTTCTACTCGCAGATGATAATACATGAGGAGAGATACTCGATTGGTACGAATAAGTAGATAGGTATAGGATATACCTCGTTTAATAAAATAATACTACATTATTTTTATTATAGTTTAACATTAAAACCCTTATATAATGGATGCATTTACGGTCTGTGTATTTCATGACAGAAATAACTCTATCTAGAGCTCTACCATATTAAAGACTGATCACCTGTACACTCTACTACATCCATAAGCGCCAGAGTCAAAGTATCTATCCATCAAAAGTACATGTTCCATTTTTTACTGATCCATCAATAGTGGACGTCAAAGGGAAAATAAAAACAGACATTCCTCGTTCTGGCTTTACCCATAAATTTTCAACTACATCGAAATGACGCAAAAGAATTAAACATGTATAAACAAGTTTGATTCCAAATTATTACAAAATACAAGTGAGTTAATTAAATTTCGTCACATGTGCCTGATTCAGTTAATAAGCATATGGATTGTATTTTTATGGCAATCCTCCGCACCGAGAATAAATTATTAGAGAAGAGAAAACACGTACAAAGAATAAAAAGAAATTAATTACCACCAGTTAAATATATTTTATAAAAGCACCTCCGTAAGTGACTACAAATTAATTTAATTTATATTTCCCTTTTTTCTTTGTGCTTTGAGGCAATACGCAGTAAATTAATATACCACTTATTTTAATCATCAGAAAGAGGAACAAGTATTTTACTTTGACGACTGACGACTGCTATCTAGAGTAGCAAGTAGGGTTTTTAATGTATTAAGAAAATAAATGCCTCTTTTAGAAACATAAAGGGGGTCGTTATTCCAGCAGCTTAAATCAAGCATCATTTCTCTTTGTCAGTTCCCTTTTTCAATTTTATTAGTTTTTAGTATAGTATAATTTTTTGTTAAAACCAGATTTAATCGTTTCTTATTAAATATTAAGTACGGTGCTTTGTAAACATATCATGATGTAGAATGTATGGAACGTTTTATTATTATTTTTTTGCATCATTGGAAAATAATTGGGCAGAAATGCCTCTTTTTGTTACCTTTATAATAAAATTAATAAACCACGAAATATTAAAATACCAAACACTAATTTTAGTTGATCTTCAATGCAGTTTTGGCTGGCGTTTGTATGAGATGCGGATTAGTTAAATAGAGATTACATCAATGTCACTGTTGCATCAAAAGTTGCACATCTCTCTATGACCGTAATATTTGCGCTTCTCTATTCTTTGTCACACAGTCCTTAGATGGACAGAAATGGTTTAGGAGTACTATAGGTTATGGTAACACATCACATTTGAAATATCTACATCGCTAATGAATTGGTTGAGTTTCCACATCTGCGACCAAAAATTAACTTAATTCTTGTGCAAGACAATGCATAAAATCGAAGGCACTCTCCATTTCAACTTTGATAAAGGTTAGATCAATGACTTATACTAAGTACCTATTGAATATTAACTTCGTTTATCCCCCTTAAACCGATGGCAAAATTTTATTATTTCGTATCTGAATCAGCTATGGAAGCTTGGTCATCCCACGATGAATTTTGAGATTAACCCAAGTTGTTGAATACAAGTTCATATTTGACTCATATTTAAATTCAGAAGTATCTGAACCTAGATCAATTTCTTCGGCTAAGGTATCTACTTTTTTCTCAGACAAAGTTGAAATAAAGTTATTACTACAATAATTAATATTGCAGATAAATGGTACTGGCGTTGAAGTACACAAACATCGCAACATACCTTTGAAATTTTTAAATATTGAACAAGTGGTGTTATCAAGATCCGATGTATCAGCTATGATCTCATGTCTATCTCACAAAGGTTGTTATACCCGAGTCAAGATAGTTCAAATTTTGGGTAAACCTAGACAAAAATAATATAAAGCAAATTTTTGGTACAGATCATAATTGAGGGCTAAATAGTATTATACTAAAAGTCCTGGAGAATCCTCCTTCCGCAACCCCCTTTTTTTGCCCCCCAAACCCCTCCCTTTTAATATTTTGGTGATTTTCTCAAAAACTATCCACTTTAAAGAAAAATGTCAAGTGAGCATTTTTGAAGCTGACAAAATTTCCCTTCCAACGACGTATTGCGAGCCCATATAGTACCACGTGGTACACACCAGTGGCGTATCAAAAGAAAGTCTGCCCCGAGTTTAATTGAAATTTCTTGAAGGACACGTCGAAACGACCCCCCAGAACCAAAATTATTGAAACTGCTGTTTTATTTATACGTACATAACGTATACATAAAATAAACAATTGAATTTAGCATAACGTAAACATAAAATAAACAACGTAAATATAAATGTATTCTATAAAATACTATTTACACAGTCAAGCACAAACACCTCAGTAGTTTAAAACTTCGCCCTTTTGGAAGGTCCGTGTCTCGCATCCGGTCTGGATTAGTGGGAGAGGGAGGGGGAGGAGAGACGAGGGTTTCTGGAGGTGGAGGCGAATCGTCATATGTTGTTGGGTCATCCACATCCTCGTCCTCCTCGTCCAGGACGTTGCTGCAACTTCGCCCTTGGTAAAAGGATAGGATAGAGCACTTGAGCCCTGCCTTTCTGCACGTACACGGCCCCAAGCACCCTTTCTTGCATTTTCAAGCCACCATTTTAAGCAGGGTTTGAGGAGCGGGCTCTGCGCACATTGTGACTGGCACGGGACCTTGTTCGCTGGTAGCCCATCCCCAGTCACACGGGTTTTTGTCGACCCCCAACCATATTTGCACCAGGTGATAGGTCCTCCAAGAATGATATTTTGCAGCCTCTGTGGTGGGGGGGGGGGGGGGCAATTTTACAAATGCTGAGTATCTCAGGGTGTTCAGCGTTCCCTCGTCTTCTCCGTAGAGGTTCATCAAGATTTTCTCGCCAGCATTTCCTACTTCTTCCTGGTTGAGTTTGGATCAAGGAAAATGCTGGCGAGGTCTATCCAGTGGGTTTTTTTTAAAGACGTTGCACCACTTCATCTTGCCTTGCCAGAAAAGGGTAGAGGTGGTGTCACACCCACTGATGGCATGCAGGAACAAAACCGTCTGTGGTACTTGCATTTCTCCACATGTGAAGGAATTTGCTGGATATTGGGCGCACTCTGATCCATCTCTGCCGCCTTTCTGAAAGTACACGTTCGTATGTAGAGAGCTTATGCCGTTGAGAAGGACCAGTAGGTCGACGTCCTCTCCAATGATGAAAACTTGGCCGAACGATAAGTTCTTGGAGAGGGCAGTCCTCACTATATCAGCATCGCCGTCTTCTTGAGTTTGATGTACCTCGATACCATGCCTCTCAAATTCAGTACGCATCATGGTGATCAGTCGGCGTTCGTTAGATTCATTTGAGAGCAGTTTTGCTTGGGACACTTGATGGGTGTTAATTCATCAAACAAAATGTCACTGCAGGAGATAGAAGCAGAGCGTCGCAGGCGTTCAGCTGATTTAGTGCTCCTCATAGCTGCATCTTGTGGGTATCCATAAAAAACCACAGCTACGTTTTTACCAAAGCGGTTGACAACGTAGCTGACGTATCTCGCCACAATGTCTCTGACTCAATCATATATATGTATATTCAACATATTTCTTTGTAAATAAAACAAGAAAAACGGTATTTGTTTAGTATTTGTTTAATTTATGTTTATTTGAAGCCATATGTTACATCTAAAATGTTAAATTCAAATTCTTGCACGTTTTTTTAAAGAAATATATACCAACATTATTCAGTAAAATGTTTTCCCAAAATCCGATGTTAAACTATTGTTTCGTTATTGAGGAAATTATGAGGCCTAGAGGCGCCATTTTGGGATCAAATTGAAGCTAATTCAATTATTTACAAATTCATATTCATGACTTTTCTCTAAGAGCATTAGTTTAGTCGGTACGTGTCTTAGAAAATGACCCTACCGATAAATTTTCACTGTTTAGAAAAAATTGCCCATCTTTCACTGGCTGTATCTCCGCAACCAATGGACCTAGGGAGCTATGGTTGGGCTAAAATTGTAGCAAATTTTCTTTATAAAAGTATAGAATGAAGATACCCGAAAACCGCTTCCTTAAGTTATTATTCAAAAAAAAATGCAACAAGTGTCAGAATTTCGCAGTTTTTCGAGCACCACGGGAGTAGCACAGGGTTTTCAGGATTGCAAACTTCGTAGATACATGCGTGTTTACGATGTTTGCCTTTTCTTGTGTCGATATTGACTGGCCTAATATTGGTAGTAAAAATTAATTTGCTCCAGATTTACGTAAAGCTGAGAAGTCTCGGATAAACTTTTAATTTTTTTTTGGCTGAAGTAATTGCGATGAACTTCTAAACGATTCGCAAGTAGACCACCTTTTAATGGTCGTTTTAAAGAAAAATATGTTTCTTCTAAAAAAATGATGGTTAGATAAAAAAAAACTGAGAATAAATTGCAAAAAGTATATTTTTTAAAAGTAACCCTTCATTTGATACGCCACTGGTGGGTGCCATGTGTTACTGAATATGGATTACGATACGTCATTGGAAGGGGATTTTTATCAGCTTTAAATATGCTTACTTGACATTTTTACGTAAAGTTGATAGTTTTTGAGAAAATCGACAAAATATTAAAAGGGGGGGGTTTGGGGGACGATAAAAGGGGGTTGCGGAAGGAGGATTCCACAGGACTTTTAGTATGTTGCAATTTAGCCCTCAGGCATGATCTCTACCAAAAATCAGCTTTATATTATTTTTGTCTAGGTCAAATGCTATCTTGACTCGGGTATTATCTCAGGCCCACTACACTGAAGCTTAATTGGTTTATTGTGCCCCCTCGTATTTCTACTTCATCGGACGATATTCTTGACATTAGCTATGATAGCTTAGGGTTATTCCCTTCTTGACGCATAACTAAATAGTGGATATTCAGTCAAGCAGCAAGGCATCCCCTCAGCGTTGTTAAACTTAAAGTTCCCTTATTTACAAAAATAAATAAATAAACAATATGTAAATACCTCTTTTATTTCTCAGTCACGCATACGTCGAGCGCCCGACATTCTGCTTAAATCACTCTGCCGACAAAATTGCTGAAATTAAGCTGGAATCGCGGCAAGTTTAAACATATTCGTATAGCATACAACATGATAGGTTGTAAATTTCAAAATTTCGAAATCGGGAAAAAATGTATTCCCTCAGCTATCATACATACTATAATGATAAAAGGAGACTTTAGGGATTTTCGATTTTATTAATTTTATTTATTTTATTGATATAACTTAAGAGGGCGCCGTCTTCAAAAATGCCGCTAGATGGAGGTTATGTAGTTAAAGTTTCTGGTAGCTTTTATGAAAAATACAATTTTTTTTTTTTATTTACTTGCAATCGATGAATAGACAACCGTTCTGAGATGATCGTAATATGAAAAGAATTTTTTTAACATTTAAGATTAGCTTGTAATTTAATAATTTGTTAAAAACATAAAAACCCATTTAATTCTTTTCTAGCAATTTTAGGTCATTATGCGCCACATCACGATCTTCTTTAAAGTATTTTACACACATTAATATTGTTTTGACAGCAATTTTTTTCATATTTTGGGAAATTCCTGGCAAGAAAGTATGCGGTGACCGAAATGTTGATGACAATACTATACATTTAATGTTTTACAGGAAACACACACTCCACTCCGTTAGACTCCGTACTGACGGGTTTAGCCACTCTCTAAGAGAGGGCTACGCGTTAGCGATCGAATTAATTGAATTATTGCCACTCGGAGGTTTAGGTTGTTATTGTGTTATTAATATTTATAAATTATCATTAACTTTGGAAGTTAAAAAAATAATTTCAAGTTTTTAACCACAATTACTAACATTCACTAGGTAAAAGCCGGGTAGTAATATCCTTGAGACAAAGAATGTGATGGTGCAATGGATAAGACGTCTGCTTCACAGCGCAGGGGTCGGAAGTTCGAATCACGTGGTAATTTCTTTTTTTTTTGCGGTGGTCACGGGAAAAAATATCGAAAATTGATATTTTCCGTTTAATAGAACAAATTTTATATCTGGAAATTTTCAGGTCATTGGTATTTTCAATTTCGAATATAATACCAAAAATCTCGAATTATTGTATCTAATAAAGACCTTTATTATTATTATTATTATAAACTATACATACAGTATTTAAATAATAATAATTGCTAAATAAACTGTTGACCAATTGAATCCAAGTGAACTTTTAGGATGTATCTGTAGTGATAGTGAAATAATTTGAGAAGGATAATAGATATGAATGTATGCGATTTTATAATTTATTCGTGAAAACGCGGGTTTGGTCCGATTTTTTTAATTTGAATCATGTCAACAGTGTGAAAGAAAAGTATGTTTTTTAATAAAATATAGTCATAAACTAAGTACAGAGAATATATATTTTTTGATGCGTATTTTCAGTCACTGATTTATGGGGAAAAATCAATTTCAGAAATTTTTAATTTCTCTCTTATGTTATTATGTTTTTTATCTAAAAACCTCCGTCATTGTTCTCTTTTTTTTGCCGTTAAGCCTAATTATGTTGTTCGTTGTATGTGATTATATACCTATGAAGGGCGCTCTTATAAGTACATTGTTTGTACTTTAATTTCATGGTGACCACTGGCGTACCCAAAATCGGTATACGTTTGAAAATATACAATGTGTTCCATTTAAAATGAGCAAGTTGGTATCGACTTCCGGTATAGCCGATAATACCAAATGATTGTAATTATTTTTGCTGGATTGGCCACACTGACTAGTAATTCCTAAAATTTTCAAAATTTTTTGTTACATACTTTTTCATATTATTGTTTCAGTCCCCGGTGAGACACCGTGTATAAGGAAGGAGGATGGAATATATATATAATATATATTTATAATTTTGAGGTTTTCAAAAGATTAACGGCCTTTATCTCATAAAACTTTATTTAAGTTACACTAGCTATATACGCTTCTGGTCTTACTTTTTTTTATATACGCTTTTATAGCATCCAAAATAAATGGTGGGTCATTTACAAAAAGTAGTAAAGGGGTCCCACAAAAAATACTAGAAAATTCAAACCTATCTGTCAAAATCTCGACACTTAGGCAGTCTTCTGATATCCATCCTGCTTCATTGTCACTTGTACAATGAGTAAAAGCTAGCTCACTAAAAATAAAAAAGTTTAAGGATGGTGCTGCGTAGTGTGGAACCCTATTTAATTTACGAAAAAAGTAATAAATACACACCTGTCTTTTACTGTCTCATCAGTACCAGGAATTTCTAAATTATGGATATCAATATCTACTGCCCTAAAAAAAAAAAAATTATAAAGAACACACGAGCATAAATAGGATATTCGTAATCAAGGCGTACTATTAGAAAATCGACCAAATAGTTGGCAGATTTTAACTTATATATGTCGATAATTTTTTTCACCCCTTTAGCAACGAGATAGACGTCAGTCGCAATAGAATTTTTTTTTATATTGACGGAACTATTAAAAAAAAAAAATAATTCTCGTGTCGCGATGAGGTCAAAAATCCTGGTCGAGGGCTCTCCTACTATAAAATTAGTCGCAAATTTTTTTCCCTTTTTTCACGATTTTCTCAAAAATGATTTCAAATTTTCTTTGCAGATAAATATTTTCACCTAGCCTTTAATTCTAATAAAGTTTAATGCTACTAATAGTAAGCTTCAAATTTAAAACACCCTGTACCTACATAATAAACATTTTAGACTATTTTAGAGTATACCATTCAGGTAATTCAGAAAAATAATACACATAAACATGAAAGCAATTATGTAATACTTACCGCCGTTTCAGCCACAATTTTTTAGTGCAATTTGATATTTTATTGCGTTTGCGAGATCTAGAGTAAGTTCGCGCCATAATTTATAAAATAAAAAATGTATCTATCTCTAAAATAAATTTCAACTAAAATCTCTCACTTGTTTAAAAACCTATTAAATAAACAAGTACCTAACTCAAAAATAAAATAAAATATTTTCCTCAAAACAGCTTTCAAAATATCGGAATTAGGTACAGTCTAGTAAGGAATCTAGCATCCAAAAAGACGCTTCTAAAATGCCGAACCCTGCACTCGCGAGGTATATGATTTTAAAAATATGGATATTATCCAGAATTTTATGCCGAGTCCGATTCCAGAGGGCGCGATGTCGGCCAAGATTGCGAAATTGCAAAAAAAGTAATATTTCCAAAAAAAAATTTGAACTTAAATATTGCATTATCTGTCGTTTACATTGCATTTACGAGCTTATTTATAAAGATTTTTTAATAATTTTTATATCAATCGAAAGCCTAATGTTTGTAGTTTCATACAAGTTGAATAGAGATACATTATTTTCATTATAAACAGCACTATAAATTGTTTAAACAATATGTGCTCGGAAAGTGTAGTGTAATTTTCGGCATTGAGGTACTTTTGTTATTATTGCAGATAGATATGTAGTTATGTGAGACGAAATACGTAGAATAGACCAACGAACATTTTTTATTAAAATAATTTTTTAATTCGCTGGATAATTTAGGAGATATGATTTTTTTAAAATGAAGCGCATTGTCTGGTCTACCGCGCGCGCGGTCTTGTTTCTGTAGGCAGGCCATTTACACATGATTTCGATTTTCGAGGCACTCGAGATGATCAAAGAATTTCGCACACGAGTTGCAAACAATATTTTTTCTACAACGACTTTAATTTGATTAAACTAAAACCGTAAAACGATATCTTCTATTATAATATTTAATGCAAATTAATTTAAAAAAAATATAATAGCAGATATGTCTCCGAACTATGGAAACTAATATGTTTGACAACAAACATTTTTCACTGACGTTTTCGATATTGTGAGTGTTGAATATTGTGGGTTTTTTAAAGTAAAATAATACCTAAGATAATAATGGAAAGTCTCGAAAGTCATTCTTAGACTGTTTTTAAAATAATTGCAATGTGCAAGTAATAAAAAAGGGAAAAAATCACCACAACACGTCATTTTACACTATTTATCAGACTAGCCATGAAAGAAACAATTAAAAGACGTAACTTTGACAGGGGAATGAGTTTTTTTGGACGTACATTTAATTACTGCTGCAAAATTTCATTTGGATAGCTCAAGAATTGTGGAAATGGCGGGGGTTTACCATGATCCGTGGTCACCCGGTATAGTTCCAAATACAGTGGTTGTCTGGGGCAAACTGTTGAGGTTGGCCTTTGATACTACACTTTTATCTTGACATATTTTGACCATTTTCTTATTTCTATTTATTTTTTTAGAATTTGGCGGGATTCCCAGAAATAAGTTTAATGACTATTAATTATCATTATTATCATATCTATAGCTACTTACCTTTAATACTCCAATTTTAGTTATATCATAATATGTACAAAGAATTTACAATACAACCATCATTTTATCAAGACGAAAATTATTTTAATATCATTGTAGTTTTTTTAAATTAAATACCGATAGGATAGAGCACTAATTTGTTCTGTTTGTGAGCATTATTTATGATCTGTACGAACTTTCATACAAGATGTTACAAAAATGTTGCTTACCTTACAAAAAAAAAAATTGTAAAATAATGCACGTAATAATACGAGTAAATACTTTTTTCTACAACTGTCAAAAAAAGGTTGTTTGCGCATTAACGTCAGTGTCTAAAATGAGACATTTTTTCATTGACATTATTTTTTTTGCGTTACCATGACCCCGTGCGCAAAATATTTTGCACATCACATGCCGATTATAAATTTAATTATTGCCTGTTTTTTATAATTTTTAATGTATACACAAGAATTAAGCAAACATCTAGTTCAAAAAGATTTATTGTTTTATGAAATAAATTAACTGAAAGTAGAAATTTTTAAATTATTTTAAAAACAGTCTATGACTTTCGAGACTTTCCATTATTATCTTATGTATTATTTTACTTTAAAAAACCCACAATATTCAACACTCACAATATCGAAAACGTCAGTGAAAAA
This sequence comes from Rhagium mordax, assembly GCA_963680705.1. Lineage (NCBI taxonomy): Eukaryota > Metazoa > Arthropoda > Insecta > Coleoptera > Cerambycidae > Rhagium > Rhagium mordax. The sequence goes on from OY796665.1 coordinate 23,224,159, forward strand.
TGTTTGTTGTCAAACATATTAGTTTCCATAGTTCTGAGACATATTGCTATTATATTTTTTTTAAATTAATTTGCATTAAATATTATAATACAAAATATCGTTTTACGGTTTTAGTTGAAATCATGTGTAAATGGCCTGCCTACAGAAACAAAACCGCGCGCGCGTTAGACCAGACAATGCGCTTCATTTAAAAAAAATCATATCTCCTAAATTATTCAGCGAATTAAAAAATTATTTTAATAAAAAACGTTCGTTGGTCTTTTCTACGTATTTCGTCTCACATAACTACATATCTATCAGCAATAATAACAAAAGTACCTCAATGCCGAAAATTACACTACACTTTCCGAGCACATATTGTTTAAACAATTTATAGTGTTGTTTATAATAAAAATAATGTCTCTCTATTCAACTTATATGAAACTACAAACATTAGGCTTTCGATTGATATAAAAATTATTAAAAAATCTTTATAAATAAGCTCGTAAATGCAATGTAAACGACAGATAATGCAATATTTAAGTTCCAATTTTTTTTTGGAAATATTACTTTTTTTGCAATTTCGCAATCTTGGCCGACATCGCGCCCTCTGGAATCGGATTCGGCATAAAATTCTGGATAATATCCATATTTTTAAAATCATATACCTCGCGAGTGCATACCCCATGATCGAATTCGGAGCTTTAGATTCTTGACTAGTTGCAATAATAAAAGACACCTGCTGCGTGCTCGATGGACGATGACCTTCAACTATTTGCTGCTGAGAAGTTTATTCGAGTCTGAAGTTTTCACCAAATATACTCATATGTATGACCCTCTAGTGTGCAGTAGGGATACTAACGTTTTATACCACAACCCAAATTCATTCTCTATTCTACGGCGGCGCGCTCTTAAGGTAAGTTTAAATTTAGATTTGCACGTTTAGATATTAATTTTTCTTTTATATTTTATATTTTATATTTTAATGCATGCTATAGTATATAGTTCTTTACGTATGCACCAGTAATTAAGTTTTTTAGTTTTGAAATTAAATTTTATTTCCTATAGAAATTGCAAATAGTTTGTTCAAAAGAAATATTTTTAAGTTCTTGTATATAGTTTTGAATAGTCGGCCTTATGGCATACGATCAGTCCGCCTCTGTGCAGAATTATTCCGATATTTTATCAATAAGCGACAGTGCGTATGATTTTATAATAGTTTAACGTGAAACTTACTATAGGTTTGCTATAATTACTCTTTTACCTTTCAGGGCCTTTGGTGGTTCCCTTCTTCCATCGAAGAAATATCTTACGTATAAATCTGCTGTTGTACTATTGTTGAATAAAGGTTATTAAAAATTCGTGCTGGTTTATTTTTATTTGATTTGTAAGGATTTAGAAAATTAGAGATATTTATGAAAATTAATGTCACCTGACTGTTTGACATCTAGATGTTTCTGAGTCTGCTGTATTTTAGACATCCAGCTGAGATGAATTTAAATGCTTTGGTTATTACAATTAAACATAGATGGCACTCAAAATATAAGGTTTTATTGCAAATATCAGATAATCAAAAGCAAATAACGTTTCTTAATCTATATCCCTGCATTAATTAAATCTACAACAGATTTAGGACAGTGTCCTTTTGGATATTAGACAGACTTAAGGTTTAAAATTTCAGTTCAGAGTAAGTTCTGCACTTTCGGGTTACCGAGTCGTTTTAAATGCACTTGAATTGGCAGACCTGTTTTTAGTTTTTGATACTTGTGGTCCAGATATGATGGCTGACTGTTCTAAAATTTATTGCACCGTCTACTGGATTTGTTTAAACTAAATAGGCCTTGGATGCAATTTTGGATTTCGACCAATCAGATGGCAGTTCATTAATTAGGATAATTTTTACCTTTATTCCTGGTAAGTTGAAGCTGTTTTTCCGTTATCTTTTCGTATTTGGCCTTGACTCACCATTGGAAAGTCCTGGGAATATAAATTTCCAATTTAAATTATAATTTTCTGAATTAATTTCAGGAACGATCTGGACGTGTGTTTGTTTCTTTCACTTCCCAATAACAAAACTCAACTTTTGTTTCGTTTCTAAGGAACATGCAGAAAATTTGCCAAACCAAGGATTTCATGATTTCCATCTGTCATTATATTATGGTTTGTATTTTTGCCTTTTTTAACTTTATTATATAATTTTCCTATGAAATTATGTAATTTTCAGCATCCTTATCCCCTGACGAATTTGTGGATACCCATTTGTTGATATTACGTGAGATGAAATTTGACCTGCCGTTCACTTCGACGAAAAATCACTGAAGATTTCGAAGATCACTACACAACACTTCTTAGGATCTAATTTACATTGTGTCTAGTCATTTGACTAGACTGGAGGTTTCACAGGTAAGGCTTACACTATTTAATTATAATTTTAAAAGAAATTTATAGAAATAAAGTCCATCTTTGTTTAACTGTTGTGTTGTATATCGTTCAGACTTTGTTGAAAGCATGTAACTAACAGCTGTTGTGTTATTGATTATTTTAAAGAAACATAGTACAATGCATTTACTTTATTTACGTTTTTAATTTGTTTGAGTTTGGGTTGTTTTAGCGTAGCTGACCCTTTGTTTACGTGTGGCTCGTTGACCTCTTTCGCAGCAACAGGTGACACGTGACATGATATCCTTTTTTTAAACTTGTATTTATCTATTGAGTATACCATACGTAAGTTTCTCGTTATTTGTTTTATTAAGAGGATCATTTCATTTTCTCCTTGTTCTACCTGAGTTTATTTTTAATTTTATTTATTTAATAGTCGGGTTTTACTTTCTTTTATAGTTTAAAATACATGACAATACTTCCTCTGAAATCAAGAGGTTATAGAAAATACAGTTAGCCAACTGATTCGTCATCTATGGTACAAATCAAAAATTTTGCATTTCCTTATTTTGTACAATGAAGTTTCATTATGAATCGCCTTCTATAATTAAAAATCACTGTGTTTGCGCTGTCTAAAGCATTTACTATTATAAGTGTTTTGAGTTACTGATAGATGTATTTTACATCAATTTCTATCTCCTACAGTCTACCTGAAAATAAATGAAATTATTAGAAACTGATATTATTAAATGCATCCTATTCGTAGAATAATTTGATTTGTCATGAAAGCAAGTTTCCCAGATTTATGTTATTGTTCTATACATATACCGTACCTAGTGTCATAATAATGATTGATGAATTCTATCAATATTTAGTGTGATTGAAATTATTATCAAAGATTATCAATGATTTGATGTTCTACGAAAAGAATTGTTGATACCTAAGATACCTAAATTATATATTTTTTGAATATAAGTCTTCAATTAATTATAAACAATAGCGAAGTTATTTACTTAAGAATTCATTCATGATAAATATCAAAATTGAGCGAATAAATAATTATAGAACGAAAAGAAGATTTACAATGTGTCTCATTTAAAATAAAGACATCCGGATATTCTCGTTTTTTTGAGATTCAGATTTGAGTTTTGGCACAATTATAGTCCTATGAGGACGTACAATTCGACGTAACCAACTTAAATTTAAGTAACATACTGTGACAACGGCAGCCCCCCAAATGGGGCCCATTCTCGATGTTTTACTTCGCGTTGAAGATATCGAAAAAAGTTACTTATATAAAAAATTCGCTAATTTTATTTTCTGAATTATAGTAGAAACGTATATGATGTATCTATACAAACTGTCGAAAATTATTCTCAATCTTATAGCAAATACTAGTGCAACCCAAAAATAGCTTTACAGGACAATGTCAAGTACCTTGAAAATAGAACACAAAACCACAAATTCGTTGCCAATTTGCACAAGTTCAAATTTTCACGTTCACGTAAATCAATCAAAGTAACATCGTTTCTCTTATCTATACCTCTCTAATTATTGACTTTAAAAAGACTTACTGAGAGCAGGTTTTATAAGTACTCTTTAATCAGCACTTTAACAGAACCGACAAAAATAAAGTATTACTAACGTCACTATTCGTAATCACGATTTCGTATCTGAAAATTATGAGAAATTTCAGAATCAATATCAATATTTTTTTAAGTGATTAAGATGAGGATTTTTTTATATAGCTCTAGTTTTAGTTAATTTTATTCTTTTGGAAACCAACTAATACTAGTAAAGATAATCAAATTTAGTCCAAAAATTTTGAATTTTATAATTTACTTACCATAATTATGCAATTACTGCCATATTGACTTTTGAGGTAGACCCAGTTAACTTGGACAGTGAATCAGTTATAGTGTGTGCATTACAGTATATAAACAGTTCAATACAGATTTTTTATTTCAGCGCACTACTACAAATACAAAAATAAATAGCGAGTTTCTCATTTCTGTGAAACAATGTGTAATATAGCTGAAACATTTCGTTTTTCAACGTTATTAGAACTAATATCAGTATGAGTGATGCTTATAATAACATTCCACGGAGGGAAAATAGAAAGGTCAATCTTGACCGTTGCCAATTAAGCGCATTCTTAGGAAGCCTTGCGCTTCTGGAGAAACACCAAGTATGTGCCCATGGCATAGTCAACAGAGCTTCTGTGTACTGAAGTATAATTAGTTTAAGTTTTTTGAGCGGTAGATACCCTAATAGGCAAAACATTATTATTGTTATTTTATTTAATTTCGTTTGCCTATAATGTCGAAATCTATGATTGAACCTTAATATTAAAGCAAAAGCACATGTGTGTATACAAAACATATCATGGAAACGTTAATAAAAAGTATAATTACAAAAAATATTGTTCCTATTGGGAATTCAAATTAAGATTGCGTAGTCTAATTATCCAGGCTGTTTTTCGATCTACTAACTCTTTTCCCATTCAAAATAAGCTTTTCCTGATTTTTCTTTAGGAAAAGGATGAAAACTCAATTCTGTTTCAGGGTTGTTTTTGGCCCTGGAATGGCATTGAGGAACACAACAGTAATGGTTCGAAAGCTTGGAGAAAAACATTTCACACAAGAATTTCACAATTCATAAAAAAAGCAATAACCGACCTAACAAATAACAATAACGAAACAAGAAAAATAATGATAGTAACAGTATCGAAATTGGTGAACAGTAAACGTAAACAAATAGGTCAATGGCCAGGACGACTAATTTATTGTAGGAAAGATTACTTCCGCATTAGGCCACCAGAGGTCGTATCGCTTCTCTTGAAATGCCAATAGCTTTCTTATATGTTTCATGATTATTTGGGTCTTTTTATTTTTTTAAGTAAATAATTTTTTGTCTAATTGATTTCTTTAGGCCGCTTGTTTTACAGGGAGTTTTTTTATTTTGCATTTTTTTTTACTTTAAGAGTCTTTGTACTGTTGCCTATATGTTTACTAAATTTAAGTATAGTAAAGATCAGGGTTAGCTTTCGTATTAATTTTAATTTTGTATGGTCAATATATTTGGTTATAACTTTCATACCTGTTTTTATCGTGAATAAAATTGATTTTAAATCAAGATATACATAATGGCGAAATAATGTTCATAAAATATAATGGGCGTAATTTAGTTTTCGGTTCTTTACTTTTCACAAAAATATGAAAAATACATATTCCCATAAGTTTAAGAAGTTTAAGGGCTTCTGACAAATATCTAAATTTGAATTTATTGTTTATTTTAATACTGTTTTCTAGGAAGTTATTTTTTTGTTTTTTTAGGAATAATTTTACGTAATAATTAAATAAATATGAGCAAGTAGATTAAGATCAATATCTTGCTACAATATTAAATTTATTTATAGACTGTTTTTATTATATTAATTGTATTTATTGTCAATTTTTGTGACGTTATTTTTATATTTATGAGTAACGTTGATATAAACTATGACTTCGTTCTGATTAAGATCTTCATTATTGTAACCGTGTTTGTCAACTAAATTAGCATTTGAGATTCTCCAGCACGATCAAAAACGATTTAAGTTGCAATTCGTTACAGCAGGTTATAGTTTCTATTTTGCGTATTAAAATATGACTCCTCACAACTGAATAACCTTGTATTCGCATATGATCAGTATATGGTAGGAAAAAATACAACAAAATCGCCACAGCGGATGAACGCTGTGAACGAGCCTTGTCCCGGGCTAGAGAGAGCGTCTTTTGCCTTTCGAATTTTACCTAGGTAAGTCATACATTTCTCGTAGTCGCTTAAATATCGCTATTCATAAAATTTGCTTATTAATTATTGCTTCAACTTTATTGTGCTATAGTAAAAATAATAATTTGTCAAAATAATTACCGTATTTCGTATTATTTACATATTTTGGATTATTTTCAGATAATTACCTATTAGCACTGTTTTATAAACACGTGGATGGGTATTCCCATTTCCTTTTTACCATATCTTGTCTAAAGTAGACGTTTTCGTGGTTCAATTATTGTTAATTGACATGATATACAATATTTAAATTGTATAAATTATCGCTGTAAGTGAAACTTGCAGATTATCGTTGTTTCGTACATAGAACAATTTCTTTGTGGATTTTTTATTGTTATTAGGTTCTACTGTGGTTCATATGAGCTGCAAAAAGGGAAACTACACCGGTGTTGTATAGTGAAGGAAGTTCATTTGAGACTTAGGTTTTTGCCGAATTTATTTACTGTCCAGAGCTACAGATTTCGGTCCAGGAGCTTCCAAAGCATACGTGGTAAGTGATCGATAGTATTTTCTTCTCTTCTATTTGAATTAATCAATTTGTAGTACATTTGATCACTTGCTTCGGATGTGACAGAAGTCCGATTTTCTGGTTTCCTTTTTTCATCATATTCACGGTATCACAGTTCTATATCGATTTTATTATTGACAAATTATTATTATTAGTTCATTCCTTAATTTTCGTGTAAGTCACAAGAGTGTAGATTTACCTTAGTTTTACGTATTTCCTGCCATTTTGAATTAGGCATAAGTTCTTTAATTTTTGTCCGTCGGAAAGCGAAAGATATTATCTGTATTTCATATATTAATTTTTGCCAATTTTACCGTTAAACTATTAGTAAAATATTAACTTGAAATCTTTACGTGTGCTAAAATTTCGAATTTATTTCAATATTGCGATTATTGTTACTAATTATTTAGTTATTAATATTAAATATCTGAATCTTTAGAGTTATTACTTCATTAACGTTTCTAAGTTTCTATTGTTCCGTACAAATCTGACATTAAATTATAGTCCTTTAAAAGATACAGTCTCCTCATGGTTTTCAAGTTATAGGACAAATTCGATCAAGTTATGTTATTTGTTAACGAACTGATAGTGAAGTTTTGCAAGCTTACTAAATTCTTGTGTTCGAGTTTTAGTATTATTTGGTTAATAATTAAATTTTTTTAGTATTTGGTGTCACATACCGTATTTTTATGTAAATTTGGTCAAATTCTAATATTTTGTTGTGTCATTTTGACAATTTTTTTCTATTGTAATTAAGAAATATTAATTTTGTGAATTTTATCTAGTAATTTAACTATATTGCCGGAACTTTGTTATTTTTTCATCTACCACTAGTTGAAATAATTTTCAACCTAGTTTTATTTCTCTGTTTCCTTTTCTCAACTGTTCTGTCTTTATTTCATGACATCTGGCTTTCTGGAAATTTGACTCACTGGATTGAGCAGGAGTGTGAAGACAGGATCTCGCAACCTTTTCAACAACCTCGAGTACTCGCAGGATTCATCGCTACTAGGAGAACCCCTTCCGTCTCAGTTCATACCCGTCGAGTAAGCCTACAACAGTAAAACAGACAGACAAAGAAATTGGTTAAATTGTAATTTTTATTCATATTTTTTGTTCATATTTTCAATATTTTTAATTATATTTAGTCATTCTCTATTGCAAAGAATTTGTAAGATTAAACTTGTTAAATTCACAGCTTTCATTTCTTTGTAGTTTATATAGTAAATACCTAATTGTATTTTCGATAAACTTTTGCGTATTTAGTTATAAATACTCTGGCGCCCATATATTGTTCTCAATATTATCTCAGTAGGTACTCTAAAACAAGGCTTCACCGAATTCACAACCACGCCGTAGCTAGCTGGAGCTAATTTTTTGGCTGCACTTGGAATTGGGCCAATTCAATTCGCAAGTTGTCGTTGCACAAAATTGGCGCCCAACTTTTTTATTATATTAATTGTATTTATTGTCAATTTTTGTGACGTTATTTTTGTATTTAAGAGTAGCGTTGATATAAACTATGACTCCGTTCTGATTAAGATCTTCATTATTGTAACCGTGTTAGTCAACTAAATTAGCATTTGAGATTCTCCAGCACTCGGTAAATACATAAAATTTTTCATTGATGTCTTCTTAAAACACATTCATTTCTTCAAAGTTTTTTTAAATATTTCTGATATTGTAGCGAAATATCTTGAAAATATTATTATTTGGAATTGTTCTATATTTGAATTCATTATTAACTAGTTGCGTTTTTATTAGTATAAAATTGTAATCTCGTAGATATGGATCCATTCATTGTATAATTTTAAAAAAACAGAAATTTCGAATTAAAAAAAAAAATTATATATATTTATATAAATACAGAAATAGCCAAATCGATGTATATAACTATGACAAGATGTTTAGAATAGGGACAGATTGAGGGAAGACCTAATTCCTTCACTCACTGTTCCTACTTAGTAGAATTATTTTCCCATCCAAGTGAAGCTGATGTATTGTGACTCAATAAGACGCAATAATTGACATGGAGAACCATCGCTTAATATAGTTGTAGTTTTTCATACTTTACTCGAAAAATCGACCTAGATCCTCAAATTTGAGTGTAGTTAAACTATCCAAATAAATATTAAAATTATATGGACATCCTAAATACAATTATAATAGAATACCGAATATCACTAAATCTTGAATCACTTATACAGGATGATAATGATGTGGAGGAAATACTTGTACCGGGGTCAATAATATGGAATATCTGTGTTTTCACAGTGTGTGTAAAAAACAATTTCATGCAGTCTGTATCTCTAAGTCAGTGGAATTTTTAGACATGCTTAACAAATTAATAGACCTCTCATGGAATTGCGATGGAATTTTGATATTGTCGCTCTCACTGAAACGTAGCTAGATTCATCTGTAAGTGATCATGAAATATCTAATAATAGGTTTCAAATTATGCGTTCTGTTAGAAATTTCACTACCAATGGTCTTACAAGGGGAGGTGGGGTGCTCCTAGCTGTAAATGGAAAATTTAATACTTCTATTATATTTATTAATTTTGCGGGTGACCAAGTGTCTCCATTCATTGATATAATGGGTGTGAAAATTGCCTCCCGTTATACTGTAATCCACATTTTTGTTATTTATATTCCGCCGCGCGTTGGTAGTCGTGAATATGAAAAACTTTTTGACTTTCGTTTCACTGTACCATGTATTTATAATAATAACAATATGCTATTATTAGGTGATTTTAATATTCCTAAGTATACGTCATATTTGGTTGTTTCTCAGCCTGATGGTAAAATATTAACATTAAATAACTTTTTAAATACGTGTAACTTTCAACAAAATAACTTTTTGTACAACTTTGACGGCAAACTTCTTGATTTAATAATGTATAGTGTAATAAGGATTGTAATGTTGAGAAATCATATGATAGTTTTACACGGGAGGATCACTACCATCCGGCGTTAAGTGTCTTGTTTGATTATAGGTATCACACTACCGCTAAATATAACTTTCCGACAACTGCGAATAATAACTATAATTTCCGTAAGGCTAATTTTCGGATGCTGTATGACTTACTTCAGAATGAAGACTGGTCTTTCGTATCTTCCTTTTCTCATGTAATACCTGCTTGCAAGACTTCATCAAATTTTTGACATATTTGTACCTAAATTCAATTTTTCGCGCAGTAGATCATATCCACTTTGGTTTAATGGAAATATAAAGAATATTAAACTTAAAGCGAAATATTGGCGCATGCATAAATTAAATGGTAATCCTGCAGCCATTAATGATTTCAGGCGACTAAGAAATATTATTAAGTCGAATATCGACATTGCCTATGCCAATTACGTTAGAGATGCTTAATTTAATATTGCAGCTGAACCTGGCAAATTTTGGTCGTTTGTTAATAGTAAAAAGAAAGACTCAAAAATCTCCACTCAAATATCATATAATGGTCAAAAACTAGATAATCCTAACCACATAATTGACGCCTTCGCTGATTTTTTTAGTAACTCTTATTTACCTCTCTCGGACAATCCAGAATCGGATGATAATATGACAACTAATAATTTGATGATTATTATTATGAGTTTTGATGAGGATGAGGTATTCAACGTGTTAAAGTAAATTAGCCCAAATTAACTACTGGACCTGACGATGTTCCAGCTTTCTTGGTCAGAGACTGTGCTCGTATTTTTGCTCATCCGCTTTCGATGCTGTTTAATCTTTGCATAACTAACAGCTGCATTTCTGAAATATGGAAAACTATTCAAAAGTTTGTCCAGTATTTAAAAAAGGCGTTAAATGTGATATTACTAACTTTAGACCAGTTTCTATTATATGTAATTTCTGCAAAGCCCTGGAGATATTACTTCATGATACCATCTATCCCATTGTCAGTAATCTAATATCTGAACACCAACATGGTTTTATGAAAGGGAGATCCACCACATCTAATTTAATTTGTGTTACCCAGTACATTTCTAACGTTATTGATCACGATCAGCGTATGCAAACTGATGTAATATATGCGGATTTCTCGAAAGCATTCGACAGATTAGATCACACTAATACTGCTAACTAAACTGTCTAATTTTGGATTTTCCCCTTCTCTTCTGTCATTTTTTCATTCTTATCTATAGTGGGTTCCGGTCTGTCGATTATATTAGAGGTGTTCCACAGGGAACAATTCTCGGGCCGCTGCTATTTAATATCTTTATTAATGACATAGTGTGTAATATTCAAGTCTCACTTTTGATTTATGCGGACGATCTTAAAATAGTTACAACTATTTCTTCTTTGGAGGACCGTTCTATGTTGCAGCGTAGTCTTTTAAACGTATCCAATTGGTGTGTTAAAAATAGGCTAAACTCGAATGTCTCTAAATGTAACGTATGTCTTACACAAATAACACCAAGCCTCTTATTTTTTACTAAAGTTTAGACAACGTAGTCCTTCAAAGACCTGCTACTCTTGTAGATCTCGGTGTTTGACAGTCAACTCCCATTTTCACCTCATATTAATAACTTAGTGTCAAAATCTTTTAGAACTCTTGGTTTCTTAATCAGAACTAGCACAGACTTCTCAAATGTCAACACTTTTTTTTTTTTAAATTTTATATTTTGCTTTCGTCCGGTCTAAACTTGAGTATGCGTCCCGTGTCTGGAACCCCCATTATAGTTGTTATATAAATTTTCTTCAGAGTGTACAAAGACGGTTTTAAAATTATTATGGTTCAAGTCTGATGGCGTTTATCCGACGATTGGTTTTCCGCAGCTAGAGCTTTTGGCAAGATTTTCAATGATACTCTAGACATAAGGCGAATTTATTATTCTCAGGTATTCCTGCACAAAATCATACATAGCAAAATTGACTGTCAAGAATTATTAAACAAATTAAATTTTTACGTACAAAGTATAAATTCATTTAATAACTTTTTACCTTGATATCACCACACTAATATTCTCAAGTTCTCTCCTATCTTTTCAATGTGTGACAAATATAACAAAAATTGTGAACTGTTTGACATATTTTCTTGCTCACTTAAACAATCTTATGAATAAATCAACCTGATTTATTATCTTTGTTTTTTTATATTTTCTTCTTTTTAAGTTTTGTGTTATATTACGTACTTTTGAATTTTGTCCGTATTGTATATTGTCATTGATTAAGGAATGAATAAGATACGCGACTTCAATGGTAAAGTGCGAGGCCTTTTTTGGCAGCGAGAATCCCGGTAAGTTGCGAGCATTCCTGTGATTCATGTAGTATGCTTTTGATAAACCTGTGTCGTGTCTGGTTTTATATAATTTATAATCTAGTGAAAACAAAAATTGAATGTACAGATTGATTTGAGTTTAAAATTATGTGACGGATAAAAGTCAAACAAACGTTGAGAAATAGCTGGCAGAGAGAACATACTACGTTAATAATTTTAAACTAAAATTAATCTGGACATTAAATTTTTATTACCACTAGATTATTAATGATATAAAACCAGACACGACAGAGGTTTGTCAAAAGCATACTACGTAAATCACAGGAATACCAGCAACTTACCGAGATCTCGCCGCCAAAATTGGCCTCGCACTTTACCATTGAAGTCGCGTATCTTATTCATTCCTTAATCAATGATAGATATTGTTTAATATTATCTTATTTCGTCTGTATGTTTGTCCTGTTCTATAAATGATTTCACCTGTTGAGCAGTGTATGCAAAAATTAAATAATAAAATAAAATAAAATAAAATTGTTTAATAACATACATACTAATACAAAATTAACCTGAATATTTTATTTTCTTACTACCTACATACTCATTAGATAAGTGGTAGGGAATAAAACTGTTCTAAAAAGAAGCTCATCTGCATGATTCGATTTTTTTTTTGCTTTGGGCTTATAGCCATGCAGCCAGTCGCAAAAGAATGATTCGATTTAAATTATGTTCAAGTGTACATATTTTAATGTTATGATAGAAGACTTTAGGGATTTTTGTTATTATTTTCTTCTAATTGATTTTTATCGTTATGGATTTGTAGATATTAATTTTAAATTTAATTTTTAATTTTTGTGAATTGTTTTTAAGGTAAGTTTAGATTTTTTATTTATATTTGCACGTTTAGATATTAATTTTTATAGTTTTATGCATGCACTATTTAGTTTTTAATTTTTTATATATTTATTTTATGCTAGAAGTTGTGAATAGTTTGTTCAAAAGAAATATTTTTTAGTTCTTGTATATAGTTTTTGAATTATCGACCTTATGATTTACGATCAGTTCGCCTCTGGGCAGAATTATTTCAATGTTTCATTAATAAGCGACAGTACGTATGATTTTATGATAATTTAACGTGAAATTTACTGTAGGTTTGCTACAAATTACTCATTTACTTTTCAGGGCCTTTGGGGGTTCCCTTCTACCATTGAAGAAATATCTTACCTATAAATCTGCTGTTATGCTATTTTTTTTTTAATAAAAGTTATTTGAAATTCGTGCTAGTTTATTTATTAGATTTCTATGGACTTGGAAATAAAGAGATCTATATAAGAATAATTGTCACTTTACTATTTTACAGCTAGATGTCGCTGAGACTGCTGTATTTTAGATATACAGCTGAGATGAATTTAAATGCTTTGCTTGTTACTGTAACCTTCTTTCGTTAATGGCGGAAGCTCGAAAGAGGTTACTTTGATGCCTAAGGGGCGGCGGTGCTTTTTAGGACGGTGTCTCGGGCGCCACTTTCTGTTTAGAGTGTAGAAAGACCACTTTACTCTATTAGCAGGATAATAGAGGCTTCAGGTAACTGCAGTGAAGACACGGTTAAGCCAGGGGTCTAATTAACCTATAAAGGAAACTCAGAATTTCGGATTAAAAACAGAACAAGCTTTATTCAAGATTCAATACAATACAATTAATTTAATATAATTACGGTAAATAAAGCACAAATATAAGCACAAGTATTTACAGCTAAACTTAAAGCAGGCAGGCTAGGCAAAACTAAAAGCGGCAAACTATAATTAAAAGCGGAAAAAGCAAGCAAATAATACGGTGGAAGCGGGAAAGCAAATCTACGGTAAAGCGGTTAAACGGAAAGCGTGCGGCAGGTAAAAAGCTCTCTACAAACTGGTTACTAGCAAAAGCTCGGTTAGCAATCTATATTTGACCAGGCAGGATAATATAATTTACAGGCAAAACATATATGTTCGAATGGCGTTCGGCAGATTATTTTTAAGACAAATTTCATTGGTAAAAATAAAATAACTACAAAACGGAATAAACGGATAAAACTTGACTGGCTACTCAAGGTGGGAAACGCGTATTCACAAAACTACTAAAATAGTTTAGTTACAGCGGCGACGCCCTGATGACAGTGCCAATAGACGATTCCACGTAAATCGGCAGGCCACCAAAACTCCAAAGTGTACGCGGTATTCAAAATCAAAATTTCGGAGTAAAAGTTCGGCGACGCCCTGATGACAGTGCCAATAGACGATTCCACGTAAATCGGCAGACCACCAAAACGCCAAAGTGTACGCGATACTTAAGAAATGACTTTTTCGGGACCAAAATGCGACAACGCCTTGATGACAGTGCCAATAGACGATTCCACGTAAATCGGCAGGCCACCAAAACGCCGTTTTTGTTCGCGACTGTTAAATACCGAATCACGTGACAAGATGCGGCAACGTCCTGATGACAGTGCCAATAGACGATTCCACGTAAATCGGCAGGCCACCAAAACGTCGTTTAGTTGCACGCGTAACTTAATAATCCGTTTTATTACTTAAGCCAGACAAGTGTCGACGCCGTCCGGATAATTACTGCCAGTAAGCGGTTCCACGTAAACCGGCAGGTTATCAAGACGTATCACGCGAGAGCACAAGTTGCTCTTGGGCCGGACAAACTACTTCGTGACGTTGTACTGACTTAGGATTAAATCAGCAAAACGTACAACGCGACTTAGAATTAACACGATTCGAACATACACGGAATATAAAATGATTGAAAATAAATTACAGGTCAAATATATATTAACTTAGAAAAATTTCCTTACTCTTTTGCTGACGTCAGAGCTCTCTCTTGGCGGTGCTTCGGTGCGGACTTCGGTTCGGTCTGGTGGTCTGGTCTGGATCAGGCGAAGCGCCAACTGAACGTTAAACGGCGGGTGTGTTAGTTTTGTAGCCGGTTTCTGACGTGTACTCCTACCCAACTTGCGCACTGAACGCGAAACTGACTTCAAGCATTGCTCACTTATGTTGGCGCGGTGCAGCTGGTACTGCAGTCCTTGCATTATCTTGCATAACGCGTGATCGGAGCTATCTCTGGTTTATTGCATTCGTTGCGGCATAATTTAAAAATGCATAAACGGAAAAGACGCGGTTCAAAATGCTTAATTTGAAGTAAATTAATATTTGTGACATTTTACCTGCCTGTTTTATACATTTAAAATTATATTTTATTTACAAACTAATAATATGTCGGTGCTAAAATTCACTTCGTTACACCCCCCTCTTACTTCGGTAAAAAAAATGAAAATTTTCAATTTTACAATTTTTTTTTCTCTCTCTATCCGGGGAGTCGAAATAATAACAATAAAAAAAAGAATAATCTAACGGTTCCCTACGGCTACTTAAGGCGCATACCCTATCATGGTTACGTAAAACTTTATTTGTAGGGCATGTTCACCTTTTACAAAATAAAATTAAAAAAAAACTATCTGTGACTCCCGGATTTACCGGAATTACTAAACAGAAAAATATCAACAGAAAAATATATTCATATTTACCAAACAAATTTTAAAAAAATAACTCCTTGGACATGTTATCGAACCCAGGAGATGCTGTGAAAGTAGTTTTAAGCAAAAGATCCCAATTAGACATAAGCACACAAGCTAAGGCTTGAATGGTGTATGTGGAACATCTGTTCCATGTACACCATTTTTTTATCAAAAATATGTCGAATTTCAAGTCAGTTCCTAAACCCAAAATTCCTTCTTTTTGCCTGATATGCGTGAACCCATGCATATCAGGATTTTTTATAAAATTTTTAAGACGATTTTCAGTACAGTTTCCAAAATTCCCTTTATCTTTTTCGGCCCATATATCATGTTTGAACGAACGCATCCAGGCACGATGCAGCATGTAGAGACGACCAAGGACATGCATTGTCCTCAGCCAGTACCGATTCCTCGAAGGACGGACTGCGCCACTACAATGATCATAGGGCAGATGATCATTGTCATAAGCCGGTCTAACAGATCACAGGAATACTCCACAAAGGCGCGAGAGTGAATCTACCGTAGATCGGTAGCTCTTGATCTGATCTACCATAGACTGATCCACCTTCGTGGTCGCACTGATCTACGGACCCATAGGTTCACTCTACCCTCGCGTTCTGGAATTCCTAGTAAGTCCGTGACCTACGGCTTCCAAGGATGGTTGAGCTTTCCTCGCCTACCCATTGGTCATCGTCTCTACCGGGATCGTGTCTGATAGCACCATTTTGAAATTTTAGGAACTGAATAAAAATTGGAAATAGCGGAATTTTGCGACGCCACGTGGCGATGTGAAGTGGTCTCGGGTCTTTTCCATATCTATAGTGGGAGACCTCCCAATGATCTCGCAAAATGGAAATCCGGTATTTTTGATTAAATCAAGCCAGGATAAGCCTCAGTGCGGTACGCACGGGTACCGGGGCACTTCCCCATTATTACCAGGTGACCGCCTTGTGAGATAGCATTCGAAGAGATTTCCCCTTTCTGAAATATCCACAGACGTCTAACGGCATATACCCCTTTTGGAGAATATTACCTTAAATTTTTAGTCTATAATTCTAACAGTAAATCTATAAAACCCACTCACTAAATTGCCAGTCACGTCCATGTAATAATTCTCTTTCGGCAATCGATCACTCGTCTTTAAGCGCGGCCGTCGCGGTCGCTGACCCCTTGTGGGGGTATCGTGGTTATGGTGGCAGACCTTGCTAGGTGAGGCTCTATATGTACTATGATGATTGTTTAATATATACCCTTATTTATTATCCATGTCTTCTTATTGCATTCTAGTATTAGTCTAGTATCTGTGTTGACCCCATAGCTAACGACCCTCGCAAACCCTCGCAATTGCGTCGGTTTGACCATTCGGCTGAGCCAAAGAAGAGTGAACGAGCAAGACCTGTCTGGGCAGGTGTCAGAAGTGAATTGTGTATTGTGCAAAGTGTTTAGCTAGTGTTGTATCTTTAGTTCAGGACGTTGCGAAGCCTGTATACGAGGAAGCATTCATTGTCGACAGTTGCCGTTAATCTATCGATTTCGAGACTTCGATATATTAAGGGTTTGCCACGACCTGCGTTGAATTCAACGGCCAAGAGTTAAATCAGATGTGGTGATAGCGATTAATTGACTTAATACGAATATCGGTCGTTCCCTCCCACTATCACTGGTTATAACGAATGGTTAACTAACGTTGACACAGCCTTAACAAATTAGTTTAGTTATTAAACGTTGATATGGCGCCCAACGTGGGGCTGTGCTTCGGTTGACCTCATCTCTTGCATGAATCGTAGTCATGAACGACAATCCTTTGATATCTTTGACCCCTAGTGGCTTCTACGAGCAAGAGACCGGGTTGATGGAAGATTCCTCCGTAGTGCCGGAGCGGCAGCCGGAACTGATCAGCAATGTTTCTCCCTCGTTGAGGTCCCCTGAAAATCCTCCATCAATGGAAGATCTATTCGCCAAGATGGCGCAAACTTTTGTAAACGCTATGCAAGACGCAGCACAGTGCACAACTTCTACCTATGACCGACCACGTAGTCCTAACGTGGAATATCATGGCTTAGACCATGAGAGTCCCGAAACTTTCATCCGAAATTTCGAGGACTATTGCCACAGAGCAAGAATTAATAACAGTACAGACCGATTCCATTTAATAACTGAACAACTCAAAGGAGAAGCCCGAAAATGGTTCGATCAATATAGAACTCTCATTACTTCGTACGAAGTATTCATTGAACGTTTCCGCAATAGATTTGATTCAGGCGATATCTACACCCAGGCAATCACAAAACTTTATGGAGAGATGCAGCATGCAGGTGATTCATCAGCGGTATTCATTACCAAGAAAATATGTCTTTTTAATAGGGTCGACCCCTTCAAACCGGAAGCTCTGAAGGCCAGTATCATACTGGACCAACTCAGACCGGAGATACGTTCTCGCTTACGCGGAACACATATTTTTAACACTGAGTCACTTGTATCGATAGCATCTAGGGTAGAGCGAGATATAGCTGATGAAGGATCTGCGGCGCGTTCCAATGAAAATAAATCTAAGGCAAAATCTAATCAAAATTATAATCAACCATCTTCTGGCAACTCCAATAATGGCCGTGTTTGGCAAAATTCCCACAATGAGAATAACAATAGAGACACTCAAGACGTCAGGAACCGACAAGTCCATTTCCAAGAGCAGGTAACCTCTAGCAATCAATTCCGTCCAAATTCCAACAACCAGAAAATTCCTCCTACACCATGTCGATTCTGTCCTGATGTCCAATGGCACTACCATTCCGATTGTCCAAACAATCCTTATAAGAGACGACAACAGGGAAACTTCTCAGGGGTTCGAGAACAGGGCAATTCCCGCAATCCCCCTCCAGTCGGCCCTACGAGTACGCCTCGTCGTCAATAGACCAATCCCAAACTATAAACCCATTTGACCACTTACCTGACCTGACGTCAGAATACCCAGAATATGCCAAAGACCCTGCTAACTTTCAACCTATAATCCTATCAGAAGCCATTAACCATTTATCAAATTTTTATCCTTTGCCTCGAATCAAAATTATCGTTAATAATAAACTTGTGTTCGCACTTCTTGATACCGGTGCTACAAGGAATATC
Source organism: Rhagium mordax (assembly GCA_963680705.1). Lineage (NCBI taxonomy): Eukaryota > Metazoa > Arthropoda > Insecta > Coleoptera > Cerambycidae > Rhagium > Rhagium mordax. Next base: position 23,242,768 of record OY796665.1, read on the forward strand.
ATTCATCCGCAATTTCTCTCATCGATGAAATAATCTATCAGATCCTCAAACTTTCGCTCTTGCTTGTGGCGATCAAGTTATTGATTCGCAAGGCACTACTTCTCTAGACATCTTTATATCGGATGTTCGTTTCCATGTACCATTTCAAGTTATCGAAGAACTGAACGAAGGAATCATATTAGGAGCTCCATTCCTTTATTCTCAACATGTCGTATTTGACTATCATAGGAAATGTGTGTATGTGGGAATAGACAGACGTATAACCGTGTTCTGGAATCAGGCAACCGATAGAGCATCTAATGAAGAATTGCCGGAAACCCTAAAAATTTCTAACTCCATTTTCAATTCACTTTTCAAAGAATTTTCTGATCTATTTACGGTGGAATTGACTCAAGCAACCACCGTAAGTGTTAAACACAAAATTATTGTTAAGGACCATCGTCCATTCAATGTAAAGCCATATCCCATGTCGCCTAGTAAAAAGAAGATCATGTATGATCAGATAGAGGAAATGTTAAAAGCCGGTATTATTGAATCAAGCACATCACCATATAGTTCACCCCCAGTCATCATTGAGAGACAAGATAAGAAACCGCGTTTCTGTATCGACTATCGTAGATTAAACGAAGTCACGCTTGACGAAGCCTCTGTTTTACCAAAAATCTATGAAAGTATCAAGGACCTGGGGAAAGCTACAGTATTTACTGTACTTGATTTGAAGAGCGGATATTGGCAAATTCCTTTAGATGATTCATCCAAAATTTACACAGCGTTTACTACTCATGATGGAGCTGCCTATCAATTCAATGTTATGCCATTCGGCTTGAAGACTGCCCCGTGCACATTCCAAAAATTCATGGCCAAAGATGTTCTAACAGGATATTTGCACCATTTCTGTAAAGTCTATTTAGACGACATCATTATATATAGTGAAGATTTGGAAGGACATGTGGAGCACCTCAGGTTGATTTTTGAACGATTAAGGCTACATAACTTGAAGGTTTCTCCGGATAAGTGTGTAATCGCTACTAATGAGATTACCTATCTTGGGCATCAGATTACTTTAGATACCACTAGACCACTTGATAAACATAAATTGCAGCTTCAGAACTATCCTGTTCCTAACAATAAACGACAACTTCAGAGTTTTCTCGGTCTATGCAACTGGGTAAGAGAATACATCCCTAATGCAGCCCTCATTACCAAGCCGCTAACCAGACTACTCTCGAATGACGTCCGATATAAATGGACAAAGGAGGCCCAGAACGCATTTATGAATATTAAGCAGATCTTAGCAGAACCCTTGGAACTTCATAGACCAGATTTGGACAAAACTTTTATTCTTCAGACGGATGCTAGTCTACTAGGCATGGCAGCAGTTTTATATCAGTTCGGCGATGGAGGTGAAAGACATATCATATCTTATGCAAGTCATACCTTGTCTCCTACAGAGAGAAAATATCACATAAACGAGCTAGAATGTCTAAGTGTGGTTACTTACGTTAAGCGATATAAGATTTACTTAGCAGACAAACCTTTCATCGTCCGAACTGATAATAGGGCTCTCCTGTGGTTGGATAAGCACCGAGATGAGAAAACGAAGTTTACAAGATGGTCGTTGTTGTTGCAAGAATATTCTTTCAAAATTGAACACTGTCCAGGCAAAGAAAATCTTTTGGCCGATTATCTCAGTAGGAATCCTCAAAATTCAAGTTTGGAGCATCTCGATGAAGAGCGAATGTTTCCGCCTAAATTCAAATCAAAAGAAAATATTTTGGCTATCACCCATTTGGAACTTTATCAATCAATTATAGAAAGTCAACAGGATTCTACGAACATCAGGGAGAAAGTTAGTCGTTGGATTGAACTCAGTCAACGAACTATAAATGAGAGATCGGTTAAAGACCAGAAATTTTACTCAACTCATCAAGTGAGAAATGGCATACTTATGAGATTGATTTCAGACAAAATTTATTTAGTGGTACCTAAGCGTAAGATCAAAGAGAGCATATCACATTTTCACGACAAGACTGGTGTCGGCCATCCAGGAAGAGATGAAACCTTTCGGACCATATCTAGAACTTATTATTTTAACAACATGTCCAGGCTAGTAGGCCAATATATTCAAAATTGTTTAGTGTGCAAATCTGTTAAAGGACGACAAGTGCAGCCGGAAGCCCCATTACGGTGTCATGAACCTCAATACCCTTTTGAGGTGATCAGTATGGATATCTTGGGACCATACAAACGCGCTAAGGACACTGGTAATCGATTTATAGTCATGACGGTCGATCTATTTACTAAGTGGACCGAAGCGCAAGCTTTCGTAAAGGTGAATGGTGAAACTTTAGTCCGATTTCTGGAGGAGCACTGGATATCTCGGTTTGGCTTGACGAAGACTATCATATCAGATCAAGGAGGACATTTCCAAAGTGGATGGTATACTCAGTTTAGTAAACGCAACCATATTCAAAATTTCTATACGCCCATTTATCATCAACAAGCAAATCCAATAGAAAGGCAGGTGCAAGAAGCCAAGAAAATTTTAAAATCTCTTATGTTCAATCAGGCAACAGACACATGGGATATGTACATTGTACAAATGCTTTACAATTTAAGAACACGTAGGAACGCTTCCACCGGATATACCCCAAGCTTTGCAGTTCTAGGCTACGAACTAGCAGAAGCAGGCGACTGGCAGATAGAAAGCTATTTTCAAGAAAGGCAACCCACATTAACCAGACCAGCTATCGTGCAAAATATAAGTCAAAATTCACAACAGTATAGACAAAAATACGCCCCTAAGGAAGCAGTCACTCCTATCGTTTTAAAAGTTGGAGACAGAGTTATGGCTAAAAATATGCGGAAAGACAAGCAAGCATTTATACCTTCGTGGACTGGGCCACATAGGGTGACAGAGAAAGTGTCAAATGAGGTTTATATTATCCAGAAAGACCAACATCTATCCCGATTACATGTGAACGATCTGAGACTTGTGAAACCAACGGAGGAAGTAGGATTCGCATCCAGTGAAGACGATTCCGATGACTCTTCAATGGGCGATCCGCACGATGGACCAGAGCATACCAATGATCCAATTTCCGTCCAAGTCCAAATTCATACCCCTAATACAGCCAGCGTAGCTGTCTCGAATGTAAGGAGGCATCCTGCGTCGAAGCAGACAAAGGGTAGCGTTTCCGAAGGGCCGGAAACCAGTTCGCAAGCAGCTTCGCATGCTGATATTTCCATTCATGATCCAGATCCTTCCACACTAGTACATGACCAAAATTCTATTCGAACCAATGATTCCAAGCAAACCACTGACCAGACTATCCCGCTTACAGAGGGTTCCTCTGAAGCAAATATCCTTTCTGAAAATATTCCACAAAATTCCTGTAATCCTTTCAATCTCGAGAGAGAGCGAAGACTCATAATTCCTTTGACAAATGTTAAACTACCAAATTCAAGTTGTATTTCAAAAGACGTTCCGTAGAGAAGTCTCTCCTCCCGCTGTCCACACGCGAGGAGAAAATAAGAGTGATGAGATTATGTCCAGAAATTTTAAAGTCCAAATTTATAGTCGGATACTGCGGTATCCTTTGTTTCAATTTTAACTAATACGTACTGATTTATGTTCACAGCCTGAACATAAATAGATGCATGCTGATCCTATCCTGAGATCCAAACCATAAATTCCCAATGCAATGATCCACCAGTCCCAATGGTATGTTGGCAGATTCCAGACGAACGAGCCAAGCAGTGGAGTGCAGCATTCTCCAAGAGGATGGACTCCCAAGACATAAAACGAAGACGAAGACAGAAGACGAAGATCGAAGAGCAAGACAGAAGATTCAGAAAACAGTGCATAAAGACACTATCATGTTTTCCAAATATGTTCATTCGATAAATATGTTAAGTCCACTTTTGACCAATAATTCTATAAATTACCAATGTTATGATCCATTCTACTTTTAAACCTATGAGGCCAATAATTATTATAAATTCTAAATGTTCAGTCCCATACTACCATTCGGCCAATAATTGTATAAATTGTATTGTGTTCTATCTATCAATGTTAACCATACCACCACCACCATATTCCCACAAGAGTTGTTAATAAATCCTATGATCCATATATCCATTTCTTTTATTTATTTCCTGATGGAAGTAATTAATTTTAAAATATTATTAAGTAATCTTAAGCAGTGACAAAGAGTAATAGTGATCGATTCCAAAAGACGAATTTTCAAAAGGAGGGGAGTGTTATCGAACCCAGGAGATGCTGTGGAAGTAGTTTTAAGTAAAAGATCCCAATTAGACATAAGCACACAAGCTAAGGCTTGAATGGTGTATGTGGAACATCTGTTCCATGTACACCATTTTTTTTATCAAAAATATGTCGAATTTCAAGTCAGTTCCTAAACCCAAAATTCCTTCTTTTTGCCTGATATGCGTGAATCCATGCATATCAGGATTTTTTATAAAATTTTTAAGACGAATTTCAGTACAGTTTCCAAAATTCCCTTTATCTTTTCGTCCCATATCTCATGTTTGAACGAACGCATCCAGGAACGATGCAGCATGTAGAGACGACCAAGGATATGCATTATCCTCTGCCAGTGCCGAATCCTCTATGGACGGACTGGGGTTTTAATTATGATGATTACAGCGCAGGTAATCATCTTCATAAGCCGGTCTAACGGATCACAGGAATACTCCATAAAGGCGCGAGAGTGAATCTACCGTAGATCGGTAGCTCTTGATCTGATCTACCATAGACTGATCCACCTTCGTGGTCGCACTGATCTACGGACCCATAGGTTCACTCTACCCTCGCGTTCTGGAATTCCTAGTGAGTCCGTGACCTACGGCTTCCAAGGATGGTTGAGCTGGCCTCGCCTACCCATTGGTCATCGTCTCTACCGGGATCGTGTCTGCCAGCACCATTTTGAAAATATTAGGAACTGAATAAAATTTGGAAATAGCGGGATTTTGCGACGCCACGTGGCGACATGAAGTGGTCTCGGGTCATTTCCATATATATAGTGGGAGACCTCCCGATGATCTCGCAAAATGGAAATCCGCCATTTTTGATTAAATCAAGCCAGGATAGGCCCCAGTGCGGTACGCACGGGTACCGGGGCACTTCCCCATTATTACCAGGTGACCGCCTTGTGAGATAGCATTCGAAGAGATTTCCCCTTTCTGAAATATCCACAGACGTCTAACGGCATATACCCCTTTTGGAGAATATTACCTTAAATTTTTAGTCTAATTCTAACAGTAAATCTATAAAACCCACTCACTAAATTGCCAGTCACGTCCATGTAATAATTCTCTTTCGGCAATCGATCACTAGTCTTTAAGCGCGGCCGTCGCGGTCGCTGACCCCTTGTGGGGGTATCGTGGTTATGGTGGCAGACCTTGCTAGGTGAGGCTCTATATGTACTATGATGATTGTTTAATATATACCTTTATTTATTATCCATGTCTTCTTATTGCGTTCTAGTATTAGTCTAGTATCTGTGTTGACCCCATTGCTAACGACCCTCGCAATTGCGTCGGTTTGACCATTCGGCTGAAGCCAAAGAAGAGTGAACGAGCAAGACCTGTCTGGGCAGGTGTCAGAAGTGAATTGTGTATTGTGCAAAGTGTTTAGCTAGTGTTGTATCTTTAGTTCAGGACGTTGCGAAGCCTGTATACGAGGAAGCATTCATTGTCGACAGTTGCCGTTAATCTATCGATTTCGAGACTTCGATATATTAAGGGTTTGCCACGACCTGCGTTGAATTCAACGGCCAAGAGTTAAACCAGATGTGGTGATAGCGATTAATTGACTTAATACGAATATCGGTCGTTCCCTCCCACTATCACTGGTTATAACGAATGGTTAACTAACGTTGACACAGCCTTAGCAAATTAGTTTAGTTATTAAACGTTGATAGTAACACGTCGGGTCGGTGATTTTTCTAGGTTCTGCGCAGGCGTGGAGCGGTACGGATTCCCAAAATGTCGTGTCAGGCGGTACTGGTCGAGGTCCTTAATCCGTAGACTCTGGTTCTGGTAGTAAATATAGGTTTTGTGGACCTATATTCGGAATGGCTGGTCGGACGGCAAAAATTCCAACGGATTTCGATTCTTCACCTTCGATTTACTCGAAGAGGAGTGGTCACACGGCAGGTCGGAATTTCCACTGGTTTTTGGGTCAGCTTCGGGCGGAGCGGTACGGGTCCTCAATATATGGTGTAAGACGGTCCTCGTAGTGGTTCTGAACCCGTGGAGTCGGATTCTGATGCTTAATATAGGATTGGTAGACCTATATTCGGAACGGAGAGTCGGACGTCAAAATTTCCAACGGATATCGAATCTCCACCCTCGATTTGCTATAAAACGAGGGGTCACACGCCTAGTCAGTTTTGTCACCGGAGCGGCCAAGTATTCCGGGTGAAGTCCGGTGTGACGGCAAAACTCGGTCTAGTCGGTGTGTCTGGGTGCAGGTAACTCCTTACTATCAGTTTCGCTAGGTTCTGGCTTCGGACGGCGGAACGGCGAACCTTTCCGCGAAACGGCTGGTCGGCGAGTGTTCGGAGTACTTGCAATCGATTCCTTGGGTCTGACTTACTGCAAAATGATACCCCACTTGACTATATGTTGTACGGGCAACTTTGGATAGCCTCGGGTATCTTCGGGTACAGGTCGGTATTTTGGACGGAACGGACAACTTGTCTGCTTGGCAGCTCGCTTGGAACTCCTCTCTGTTCGAAAATTCCTCCTTGCGCTGTTGAAAACGGTAATAACGGCTTCGGGGATGATCGGGGCGGGTCGGCGATGGTCGGAAACGGTTCCTCGTCGTCGGTTATATCGAAAATGACACCTCACTTGCCTCCTGGTGTCACTTGGTCCAAATTCGGTTGCCTTCGGTGCCTGCAGAATGCTAAAATTTTCAATCTTCTCGGATTCGGTTAATCTTCAGAGTCCCTGCTCGGGCGCCATTTTGTAACCTTCTTTCGTTAATGGCGGAAGCTCGAAAGAGGTTACTTTGACGCCTAAGGGGCGGCGGTGCTTTTTAGGACGGTGTCTCGGGCGCCACTTTCTGTTTAGAGTGTAGAAAGACCACTTTACTCTATTAGCAGGATAATAGAGGCTTCAGGTAACTGCAGTGAAGACACGGTTAAGCCAGGGGTCTAATTAACCTATAAAGGAAACTCAGAATTTCGGATTAAAAACAGAACAAGCTTTATTCAAGATTCAATACAATACAATTAATTTAATATAATTACGGTAAATAAAGCACAAATATAAGCACAAGTATTTACAGCTAAACTTAAAGCAGGCAGGCTAGGCAAAACTAAAAGCGGCAAACTATAGTTAAAAGCGGAAAAAGCAAGCAAATAATACGGTGGAAGCGGGAAAGCAAATCTACGGTAAAGCGGTTAAACGGAAAGCGTGCGGCAGGTAAAAAGCTCTCTACAAACTGGTTACTAGCAAAAGCTCGGTTAGCAATCTATATTTGACCAGGCAGGATAATATAATTTACAGGCAAAACATATATGTTCGAATGGCGTTCGGCAGATTATTTTTAAGACAAATTTCATTGGTAAAAATAAAATAACTACAAAACGGAATAAACGGATAAAACTTGACTGGCTACTCAAGGTGGGAAACGCGTATTCACAAAACTACTAAAATAGTTTAGTTACAGCGGCGACGCCCTGATGACAGTGCCAATAGACGATTCCACGTAAATCGGCAGGCCACCAAAACTCCAAAGTGTACGCGGTATTCAAAATCAAAATTTCGGAGTAAAAGTTCGGCGACGCCCTGATGACAGTGCCAATAGACGATTCCACGTAAATCGGCAGACCACCAAAACGCCAAAGTGTACGCGATACTTAAGAAATGACTTTTTCGGGACCAAAATGCGACAACGCCTTGATGACAGTGCCAATAGACGATTCCACGTAAATCGGCAGGCCACCAAAACGTCGTTTAGTTGCACGCGTAACTTAATAATCCGTTTTATTACTTAAGCCAGACAAGTGTCGACGCCGTCCGGATAATTACTGCCAGTAAGCGGTTCCACGTAAACCGGCAGGTTATCAAGACGTATCACGCGAGAGCACAAGTTGCTCTTGGGCCGGACAAACTACCTCGTGACGTTGTACTGACTGATTAAATCAGCAAAACGTACAACGCGACTTAGAATTAACACGATTCGAACATACACGGAATATAAAATGATTGAAAATAAATTACAGGTCAAATATATATTAACTTAGAAAAATTTCCTTACTCTTTTGCTGACGTCAGAGCTCTCTCTTGGCGGTGCTTCGGTGTGGACTTCGGTTCGGTCTGGTGGTCTGGTCTGGATCAGGCGAAGCGCCAACTGAACGTTAAACGGCGGGTGTGTTAGTTTTGTAGCCGGTTTCTGACGTGTACCCCTACCCAACTTGCGCACTGAACGCGAAATTGACTTCAAGCATTGCTCACTTATGTTGGCGCGGTGCAGCTGGTACTGCAGTCCTTGCATTATCTTGCATAACGCGTGATCGGAGCTATCTCTGGTTTATTGCATTCGTTGCGGCATAATTTAAAAATGCATAAACGGAAAAGACGCGGTTCAAAATGCTTAATTTGAAGTAAATTAATATTTGTGACATTTTACCTGCCTGTTTTATACATTTAAAATTATATTTTATTTACAAACTAATAATATGTCGGTGCTAAAATTCACTTCGTTACATTACAATTAAACATAGATGACACTCAAAATATAACATTTATTGCAAATATCAATTGATCAAAGAGCCATAACGTTCCTTATATCTAAATCCCTGCGATAATTAAAAACTAGTTAAATCTATAACAAATTAAGGACTGTGTCCCAAGCAAAATTAAGTAAACTTATGGTTTTTAAAAATTTAGTTCAGAGGATGTTCTACACTCTCTGGTTACAGAGTCTTTTTAATTGCGCTTAAATTGGCAGTTCTGCTTTTGACACTTGTGGTGCAGATTTGATGGCTGATTGTTCTAGAATTTCTTGCACCGTTTACTGGATTTGTTTAAACCAAATAGGCCTTGGATGCAATTTTAGAATTCGACCAATCAGGTGGGTGCTTATTAGGATAAATTTTACCTTAATTCCTTATGAATTGGAGTTGCTTTTCCGTTACTTTTTCGTATTTTCTTGGTAAGTTCTCGGTACATAAATTTTCAATTTAAATTATAATTTTATCAATATATTTCAGGAGCGATCTGGACGAGGGTTTGCTTCTTTCACAGCCCAATAACAACTCAATTTTGTTTTCGTTTCTAAGGAACATGCAGAAAATTTGCAAAACCAAGGATTTCTTGATTTCCATCTGTCATTTATAGTTTGTATTTTTGCCTATTTTTCCTTTATTCTATATTTTTCCTATGAAATTATGTTATTTTTAGCATCCTTATTTCATGACGAATTTGTGGATACCCATTTGTTTATATAACGTGACATAAAATTTTGACCTGCCTTTGGCTTCGGCGAACATCACTGAATCTCGAATATCACTACACAATCACTTCCCAGGATCTAATTTACATTGTGTCTCGTCATTTGACTAGACTGGAGGTTCTACAGGTAAGTCTTACACTATTTATTTACATTTTTAAAGAAATTTACAGAAAAAAAATCTTTGTTTAACTGTTGTGTTGAAAGTCGTTAAAATTTGTTTCAAGCATGTAACTAACATCTGTTCTGTTATTGATTATTTTAAAGGGTACAATGCATTCACTTTATTTTCGCCTTTAATTTGTTTACGTTTACGAGTGGCCCGTTGACCTCTATCGCTGCAACAGGTGTTCTACAGCTGATTTAGGAAGATTGTTCTCCGTTATGATATCCTTTTTTTTAACTCGTATTTTCCTATTGAGTATACCATACGTAAGTTTCTCGTTATTTGTTTTATTAAGAGGATTATTTTATCTTATCCTTGTTCTACCTGAGTTTGTTTTTAATTTTATTTATTTAACAGTCGGATATTACTTTCTTTTATAGTTTAAAATACATGACAATATTTTAATAATGCCTTAATCTATATTCTAAATATGTTCAATATTTTTCGTGGCATCTGATTTAAGAGAGGCACTTAGGAGCTTCAGATTAAATTTGGAATTATTTTATTTATTTTTGGATTAAATTTATTAACTTAATTTAAACTAAGATTAATTTCTATTTGAATACAGGCTAGTTCCGATGGGGATTAGATTGTCAGAGGCAACTGATATTTTCTGATGACACGTGGTGAAATATTTCTGTGCTTTTGTTTCGTAAAAATGCATAAATGTTTGGGTAGGTAGGTATAGATAAATGCAATTAATACAACATTAATTAGGAATAATAATAGCACCATCCGTCGGGTTCTAGCCCACCAGTGAGAAGTTGAAAAATCTTCTCATTCCCACAGGTTATTCAAATTACCTGATGATTTTGTCAAAATGCAATTTTACTTGAAATGGTTTTTAGGTATAACTATAGGTTAATGAAAATTATAGAGTCATAAATACGCTATCCAAATATGTAAAAATATACGGAGTGTCTCATTTAAAAAAATGAAGTTATGATAGATTAAAGTTGTCCATTTTTGCGTCCCCGCAATAAACACCTGTACAAATAATTGCAACTTTAAAATATCTGGAAGCTGATTCGTAGCATTGCCTAACATTTACAAAAAAAAAAGTTAATATTGGGACATACCGCTTTTGAAAGGCGATCTTGTTGACTCACCCTGCATAAGAAATTTATTAACGTGTTGAATTATTCTATCAAGTAATTTAACGTAACTGATCCTATCATAATACATTTTCAATTATTCCTCCATTTTTTTTTCACGCACATGTGGCATCGTTTAATGATATTCTGACGAAGTTTCTCAAAAACAACTGGTTATAGAATTAATGTTCCTAAATGAGATTTTGTAGCTGGTTACTTCCCTAGTAATGTGTGGTGGTAACCATACAAGTCACCGGGGGTAGATGGAATATTCCCGGCACTAACGAAACAGGGTATAAACAAATTTACAACACCCCTGTGCACACTATTTAGGGCTAGTCTGGCCCTAGGATAGGTGCCAACTAGCTGGCGGAAGGTAAAGGTGGTAGTCATACCAAAATCAAGGCGTGAGACCTACGCCCAGGCCAAATCATTCCGACCTATCAGCCTAACACCATTTCTCCTGAAAACCATGGAGAAGCTGGTGGATAGGCATATCAGGGGCGATGTTATGGACTTTTACCTATACATCGAAACCAATATGCCTACCAGACAGAAAAATCATGTGATCTAGCCATACATGAACTTACTCACAAAATAGAAAGGGCACTGGACAGCCAGGAAACGGCTATTGGAACCTTTCTGGACATTGAGGGGGCTTTTGATAACACTTCATTCGACTCTATAAGCAGAGCAGTAAAGAGACGCGTGGTCAAGCAGTCGACAAGATGCACTCAGAACCAGAAAAATACAAACAATGCTGGGCTGGGACAGAGGAGGTGTCGGCAACCAGAGGCTGTCCGCAGGGGGGTGTCCTATCACCCCTGTTGTGGTGTCTGGTTATTGATGAACTCCTAGAAGAATTAGAACAGCAAGGAATATATGTACAGGGTTATGCAGACGACGTCACCATCCTGGCAACAGGAAAATTTGAGGGCGTCACATCAGAAATTATGCAAAGAGCCCTCAAAACGGTAGATAAATGGTGCATCCAGGAAGGTTTATCCGTCAATCCAGGAAAAACTACAGTGGTAGCTTTTACAAGGAAAAGAAAATCCAGAACCTGAAGAAACTATTTCTTCGGGGAAAAGAATTACAACTGAGCGTTGAAGCCAAGTATTTGGGACTAACTCTAGACACCAAACTGAACTTCAAAGCTCATATTATAGAGAAAGTGGCCACCAAAGCCACGCTGGCTCTATGGGCCTGCACACGAATGGTAGGCAAGAACTGGGGACTACAACCACGAATGGTACATTGGCTGTACCAAAGGGTTGTGATACCTATAATAACCTACGTCTCCCTAATCTGGTGGCACAAAGCTGGAAAAGGAGAGTAGCTGAGGAAACTAAACAAGTTACAAAGACTTGCGTTCCTAGGGATAGCGGGGGTGATGACAATAACGCCTACCTCCACTTTATCTAGTAGTGGAGAATGAGGCATTGATAGCGACTTACAGGCTAAGAACCAACGGGTATGAGACCTTTCCAAGAAAAAGATATCCAACAGAAAGAGCCCAACGACTGGAAAAAACCGACTACTTGAAATGCAGTCTGACAAAATCAGCACAACTTATAACTTCACAAAAACCTTCAGGGTGAGTATACCTGATAGGAAAGATGAGAGCAAAAAGCAGATGCGAAGTCACCCAAATGATATCATATGGTATACGGACGGATCAAAAACAAAAAACATGAAGTGGTACCGGAGCAGGAATTGCGGGAGATCAACCAGGGACGGACTTCAGTCTGAACCCAGGCAGCACTGCAACCGTATTCCAAGCAGAAATAACAGCCATAGAGGCTTGTGCTCAAGAAATGGTGCAGATGTCACACACTAACAGAAGAATCCGTATCATCACTGACAGCCAGGCAGCTCTCAGAGCTCTGGAGGCAGTAGAAATACGTTCCAAAACAGTAAGAAACTGCCTGAAATCCCTGGCGAAACTGGCAGAACACAACAATGTGCAATTGGAATGGACGCGAGGAGACATGGGAAATTCAGGTAATGAGAAAGCAGACAGGCTGGCCAAAGAAGGAGCAAAAAAAGCCTTGATAGGACCCGAACCGACATGCGGGAAATCATACAGCACCGCAAAAGGCGCAGTAAAGGAACTATTAAGACAGAAACACAACTTGCATTGGAGAGAGGCACCAGGAATGAGACAATCACGCATATTCTTAGGTGGTCCATCCAAATCAACGACTAACGAATTGCTGAAGCTGAGTAGAAGACAGCTAAGATGTGCAGTGGGTATCCTAACAGGACACTGCACGCTGAACAAACATCTCACCAACATAAAGGTGAAGGACGTTCCAGATTGCAGGATGTGTGGTGAAGAGGAGGAAACACCTCACCACATCATATGTGAATGCCTGGCCTTAGCGGCGAGAAGCATTGCACAGTTCGGAGAACCATCAATGACACCGGAAGAGATAGCCAATGCTCCCATCGACCGTATACTCACCTTCGTGGGAGAAACGGGACTCATGGAATAGGGAGACCATGGGGGTACAATAAGCTTAAGTTTCAGTACAGCGGGTAAAAATCGCAACCCATAAAAAAAATGTGTGGTGGTGCATCATTCTGTTGCCATATAATGTTCTCTCTTTCATTTACCGGCAACTCGTGTAACAATTCATGTATTTGATTATTAAGTAACTTTAAATAATTGTTTGCTGCAAAAGTTTTTTGAATAAAAGTTGACCCAATAATTTTATTATGCCGCACCAAATGTTAACTGAACGCCGTCCTTGTTTTTTAATTTCCTGCACTAAATGCGTATTCTCCGTGGACCATCGAAGGGTGTTTTTCCTGTTAAAAATTCCCGCAGTGGAAATGAAGATTCGTCTGTCCACATTATTCTTCTTATTAAACTTGTATCTTCATGAATTTTTCACATGTCCACACAAAATCTGCGGCGGTTTACAAAGTCGTCAGGAAATAATTTTTGGCCAGGGAAAAGCCTTAAAATATTTGTGATTTTTAAGGACTTTCAATATATTGGTCCTAGAAATTTGAAAAGATGCTTCTGCATTTCTTAAAGATCACTGGGGTCTTCTTGAAAATTAATATATATAATTCGGTATCATCAACATCTGTTTTGGCTTATTTCGTCCTCTATTTTCCAAATTATTCTGCAGCATTGACGATTTTTCTGCAATATTCTTAAAAGTAATTTTACTGGGAATTTGCCTCTTCAGATATTTATGTTGATACTCTAGTCGAGCTGCCTATAACATTCGATAAAATCTTCATAAATATTATGTCTTTCATCTTGAGTATTTTCCATTGTTCACTATTACTGTTATTTATTTCCGAGGGGGCGAAAATACAGGGGTTGAAACTTTTTTTTGGACACGAAAGCGTTGATGTTTCCATAAGTAAAAAATGTCCAAATGCGTGTTTGATAGTATGTGGACGAATCTGAGGATTTTGAGGAAACTTTTCTGGCCAATTTTGGGGTTGAAAAATAGAGAAAAGTTATAGTTATCTGAAAAAGTTGAAAATCGATATTTGTATGAAATTTGGTGTTTTGAGGCTTTTTACGGGCCAATTGTAAATTTAAGAGAATTCGGCATGTGAATGTGGTGGAATTTTTTTGATTTTGGCCCTTTGTGAAAATGAGGAATTTGCAAGTAGATGTGAAGTATCGTGATATTAACGGTATGGACTCCTGTCGGATTGTATTTTCCTGAAATTTTTGTAAAGTGTTGCTACTGGCAGAAGATGAACTTAAAATAATTCGAGTTGCGTTTCAGCGAGCGGTAATCGAAACAATAGAAACAGTTTAAAGACCTTGTAGCTCAGCTTGAAGTTTGAAAATTTTTAAAAATTTTCTTTATTTCGATCTCTTGTACCTTTGCAAATTTTGTAAATATCATGTTATACTTGAAAGTTAGCCAAGTTCATTTTCGATGTCTTAACGAAGCTGGCTAAATTACAACTTCTGTACATTATTTTAATTTCATTTCCAAAATAACCATATTTTTTTCCTCGTAGTTACAGAATAACAGAATAATTTTTCGAAAATGTTTTAATCGTAAACAATAAAATTTGTATTCGAAACAGAATTTCGTTTCAGGGTACACAGTATGAGTTAATGCAAAGTTATCTAACTAATAAGAAACAAAATGTACATTACAACTACTGACAATACCTTTGACGATATTGATACAGAAAATGGCGTTCCTCAAGATACTGTTTGAAGCTTATGTTGTTTAATATACATATCTGAATTATTTATTTATGTTAAAAACTGAAGAGGATATAATCAGTTTTACAAACGATCCAGTCATATTTTATTCTAAATATGACTGGATAGCATTAAAAAATAAAATTGAGAGAGGCTTAACTATGATCTTTGGATGATTTACTAGCAGGCTAGGTACTAACAATAAATTATAGCAAAACCTATTTTATGCCTTACATGTCATATGCAAAATGTCTACCTCTATGCAATAAGTCAGCTATAAATAATAATAATGGGATAAAAATAGACATAATCTAGAATATATCTAGACAACAATCTAAAATGGGAGGTACATATTAAATGTATTATATAGATTAAAATATTTTTTACATGATTTACGTACTTAGGACCAAAATAACCAAAATAATAATAATAATAAATCGTGATATATATTATTTTACCTATCCACCAAACAATCATGGTGTTTATGCAGAATCCTTGTATTTTGGCAAAAATAACTAAACTTTAAGTTTCAGCTTTCATAAAACTGCCTTAAAGCGAAATATTATTAAAGGCTACTCTGAATTGGCAAATGATTTTATTTCAAAAATGTATCCCAAATGTTAAAAAATGTTTAATAATAATTATTTAATGCTATGTTATTTTATATTGAAATTTTATTCTTTGTTTTCGGAATTTACTTTTATTTTAATTTTTATTTTCCATGTACTTAGCAAATAATATATAATATTTCACTTACTTTACTCTTTTCTCAGGCACATCTGGGTTCTATGAATGTATTAAAATTTTATTTATTTACTTGATAATGTCTAAATTGGTTTATTTTAATTTGTATCTTGTGTTGCCTAACTTATTGCATAATTTTTATTAACTGTTAACTGTATACTATGTTGTATATACTTTAGTATGGACAAATAAATAAAAGATGCCTGCCTTATCTTTTCAACTATGCCTTTAGTTTATCCTTGAAATAAATTGCAGTTTTTAACATTCACAAATCGAAACGTTAGTTATCGTTAAGTTTTGTGTACAACTAATATTATCCCTGCTAACTTAAAATGAAGAATACGAGTGGCTATTTAAAAATTCTAGCCTAATAATTGACTAAGTGCTCATAAACAGTTCAAGTCTGGCTTTGAATTTTTAAATTGCCTGCTGCTTAATATTTAAGGTTATGTCTATACTTATTAACTACAATACAACACACTTAATAGTGCTTCCTTGCAATGAAAGTTCTTTTTGA